>CM024589.1:51110889-51276101 GCA_014182565.1 Eucalyptus marginata | reverse complement strand
CATCTATTTCTCACGAACCGTTGCCTTTTTTATAGTGAAAACCTCTATTGTCTTTTAGAAAGTTATGCTTCCTTGATTGCGGGAATTACAGAATTTCAGCCCCGATTTGCCATCGCAAATTAACATTTCGGTTTTTCACTCATGTTACCGGTAAAACGCATCCAAGTTCGTTTTGATTTTTTGCAACCGGGGAGTTCACCCGATGAATATAATCCTTTGATACTTTCCCATTTGATTTATCAATCTGGCCATTATCCTCACCAATTTTGGGTTTGGTTTCCATTTTGACTTTTATTCTCTTGATTTCTTGAAGATCTAATTGAAGCAAGAATAATTAGTCGTAATTCCCACCTTCCATGCATAATTCAATCAAATCAATTTCCCCATTTTCATTTTTTTTCTTTTATTTGTTCAAAATGCAATTTTATTTTTCCAAAATTAGTGTCAACAAGCTACCCCTCTTGAAGGTGAGCTCGTAGAGGTTGCCTTCAAAGACAAATTGAGATCTAATTTTAATTATGCACATGCACTAAATGACTTTTTGCTGGAAAATGAATTCTTTTTTTTTTTGAATGCAATATATATGATGCGTGGAAATGCTAATACAAATGATAAATGAACTTACCTGGAATAACTTACCTTCAAGGAGGGTAGAGTGAATCAAGATAGATTGGTGTTACATGTCCAGGACCCATACCATTCTACGGTCGCCCAGAATAGTAACATGACTTTGTAAAGAAAACTGCTTTCCTAGGACCCGTACCATTCTACGGTCGCCTAGTATGACAGGAGTGGTTGTGTCTAAGACCCGTACCATTCTACGGTCGCCTAAACGGGGATTTACCTTCCAGACCCGTACCATTCTGATCGCCCGAATAGGGAAATAAGTTTTTCTAGGACCCGTACCATTCTACGGTCGCCTAAACGGGGTTTACCTTCCAGGACCCGTACCATTCTACGGTCGCCTAAACGGGGTTTACCTTCCAGGACCCGTACCATTCTACGGTCGCCTAAACGGGGGTTACCTTCCAGGACCCATACCATTCTACGGTTGCCTGAATAGGGAAATAAGTCTTGTCTAGGACTCGTACCATTCGACGGTCGCCTAAACGGGGATTTACCTTTCAGGACCCGTACCATTCTACGGTCGCCTGAATAGGGAAATAAGTTTGGGGACAACTCCATCGAGTGTCGGTGTACTCAAAAGGGAAAATATTGTACAACGACAAGTATTTAAGGTGTAGATAGAGATATACTTACCGATGATATCTCTCGCTCATTGGGGATATGTCTCCTGTAAAGATGGGCCTTGGGCTACGAAAGCACGCCAGGATAATATAAAAGGACACCGGGCTACAAAAGCACGCCGGGTCAATAAAGAGGAGACTATGGGCTACGAAAGCACGCCAGGTCAATTTTAAAGGACACCGGGCTACAAAAGCACGCCGGGTCAATAAAGAGGGACTCTGGGTTACGAAAGCACGCCGGGTCAATTTTAAAGGACACCGAGCTACAAAAGCACGCCGGTCAATAAAGAGAGACTCGGGCTACGAAAGCACGCCAAAGTCAATTTAAAAGGACACCAAAGGCTACAAAAGCACACCGGGTCAATAGAAAGGGGACTCGGGCTACGAAAGCACGCAGTCAATTTTAAAGAAACACTTGACCGAATCAAGTGTCGAGAATGGGTAGAGATATACTTACCGATGATATCTCGATTCTTTGAATATGTCTTCCGGAACTTAGATATCCTGTAAAGGCCTCTCACCTCCTGGTAGAAATAAATTTTGGAACATCAATAATGCACCTTGAATGTTCATGATGGTTTCTCATCTGGAACATCAATGATGCACCTTGAATGTTCACCTTGAATATCATGAGGCATTTTGAAAGGAATCTGAATGTTAGGAGCTCTTGGGTCTTTGAGAAAAAATTATAAATCGACATGATTAGAGCAAAAATGCATTCACCAAAGAAATAAGCAATTAAGGCTATTATGGAATGCATACTTCAAAATCTATTGAAGCTTTTATCAATTCAATCAAAATTCATGCATAATGACTTTTGCATCATCCAAATTTCCACTAGAGAGAATTATCGTTCAAGACAATTTTCACTCATGACATGGATTTCTTAAGAATACCAAATGAGAGACTTTCGGTTAGAAAGGACTTTCAACTCACTCTCATTTAGAATGGCTATTTTATGAGACTCACTCAATTTCATCATATCGACATGGGTCCGAGTATTCTCGCAAGCGGTACGATCTTACCAATCGAGGGGTCCCAACGGGGACCGAAATGTGGGCTTGGCCAACGGCTTAACAAATGGACTCTTTGAGTCAAGGATATTGAATGAACAGTTTTGTAATCATTTCCGGGTTTATAAGTTAAGAACCCTGCAAAAATGAGAAAGAAATAATCCTGCTCGCACTTCTTCAAGCGATGCTTATAAACATAGGAATTCCTATGTTAATTCAAGTGCCATAATCTGAAGAGACTTTGTAAGGGACGTAACGTAGGTTGGGTTTATGGGTTGAGAAATGAAAGGATCATTAGGCTCAAAAAGTGTGTAAAGGGTGAGAGTTGATGATCATCTTGGCATTGCCACCAGTTTTCTTTTTTCACCATCGGGATTGTCTTCATGAAGTGCCCCATTGATTGCGAAACTCGACATTTGAGTTCTTTGAGTATTGCTCCCTTGGGATTCAATTCTTGCAATTGACAGTCACTTATTTTGACTTTCTTTTTTCATCTATGGGCATTGGCCTTGCTTTTACCAGGCACACTACTTTTTCATGCCCCTAGTTCTCATGCATTTTTCCTTCACTTCTTTTTTCATGGGCATCGGCTTGCTTTTACCAAGCACACCGCTTTTTCATGCCCCTTAGTTCTATTTTTTTGAATTTAATTCTTGCGCATAATGCATGCGTCAAGCAATTACACTTTAAATGACACTATAACTTTTCAAGAGTCTTCATCTGCCTTTTGCCTTGCCCCAATGTGGGGGTTGATCATCAACTAGGTTTGAAAGAAATGAAATTGCAGGCTCAAGTGGGCTATGCAAATGATATAAGTGTATAAGACATAGAAAGAAATGCTCTTCGTCATCCTAAGGCACTTAAATTAACACATGAATTCAATGTAATAGCATGACTTGAAGATTGATGCAAGTGCGAGCAAGAAAATTTCAATTCATTTTCCTGACCTCATGATGCCATTTGATCTCTTAGATGCCCCGATGTGGGGCGATTCTTGACGGGGGTGATTTAAAAAGAATATCCATAAGTGTATAGGCTCAAAAGGGTTAAGCAATGGATCACATGTATTGAGATAGAAAAATGAATTGATTCTCATCATTTTGGTTGCCGTACCTTTTGCGAGAGAACTCTTTACCTTATGGATATGAACCTCTCTACACTCATCTCACAAGTGTATGAATATGGGACTGTGTATAGGATAAGGTTTGCCTTTCATCATCCCGACTCATCTCATTTAGTAGGCTCAATCAATTCCGCATCATTCATTAAATCAATCCATCTTGATGTTCTTTAGTGGAATTGGTGGATAAAACATGTAAGAGTCATCATGCAAAATCCCTTTAAAAAAAAAAAAAAAAAAACTCAACAGCTTTAAGCATGTCAACTTCAAATAGTTTTCTATATTGCAAAATGGTTTTAAGCATTCATTCAATGATCCCTCTACAATGGGAATTGCCTCAGCAGTTGATGTCTTTGGATTGTCACTATCATTCAAGGCTGAAAATCCACTTTTGCCCCTGCACAAGCGAACGTGCATCAATATAATATTATGCAACATCAAAGTAAATTCAAATTGCATGTCCATTTTGACTCGGGTCGAGACTTTATCCCAGTCAGGTTACTACCAAAATCTGCCATGCCCACAATCTTGTCATATCAATTCCTCAGAAATGTATCCTTGATAGTTGGGCCAATTGCAAACCTGGTGTACTTTTTCAAATGCCTTCTCATCGACCGAGAAAAGTAATGCTCTGAAACATGAAGTAAATGAGTCAGAAAATTAAACGGCTAACCTAATGCATGCTTTTGGAAATGGCTTCAAAAAGATTTTTTTTTTTTTTTTTTTTTTTATGAGGAAGCATGAAAGAGCCAGTCCTCGAATTCTCCTTGGATGACATTTTCTTTTCATTGTTGGATATCGTCACCGGCCCGGGTTTGGCATACTCCATCATGTCTTCAAAACAAAACTTGTAATTTTATTGATATTCATCAATCAAATTACATTTATTGGAATGAAAAATGTGATATTCAAGCACTAGAAGAAATTTAAACCAATCCTTGAAAAGCAATAAGAATTCCCACGCAATGAAAAGTAACCGAACATGCCCCTACTTAGGACCATGAATCATGTGTGCTTGAGTTCTTCACCCTCCTTGATCTTGTGATGTGAACCCTCCAGGTCGGAGATTCTTCCTTCTAGATATGTCACTAGTCTTTTCATGGTGGCATCAAATTCAGCTATGTCATCACAGCCCTTTGCTTGACGAGAAAAGCCACGTAATGCAGACAATTCATCGACTTGACTTTGGAGGTGTGCAATTCGCTTGTTTATATTGTCAATGATACGATCCAGCACCTTGTTTTGATCCGCCATTTTAGCTCTTGACCGTGTAAGGATGGGTGAGCGAGATCGCTCCATAATCACCTAATTCAAATAAATGGGAATATGTAAGCATGAGGTGTAAATGGGAACATGTAAGCTAGTCCATGACAACAATCTAATTGATTTTTTTTTTATTCATGAAAAGGTCTTTGCAAGAAGGGAATTACCTAAAAATAACTAGAAAAATAAAAATAAGACACCCTAACAACAACCAAATTTCCTAAACACGAATTAGGAATGATCAAAATTTAAAACTCCCTAAGGAGAACAATAAAGACATGAATTGAAAACAAATTCTCTAAAGTTTTTGTTATTTTCCAAATGATTCATTATATGGCAATTTCCTCATTTCATTTCTAACTGACAAAGGAATTAAATTCAATGATTGACCTATATTGTCATGGACTGACTTAAAAAATAAATTGCATGATATAGGGATAGAAGACTTACTTCACCAATGAAAATTAATGGCAATCACATAAACATGCACATGAGATGTGAGGCTCAACACCTAAACTACGAGGCTTAGCAAGTTAGAACTAAAAGGATGAACCGACTTGTCGCGGTCTCGCGTACAAATGTCGGGTCCTCCTAGCTCTAGCTCGTCAAAAAGAAAATCCCATCGTCACGCAGTTTCGTGAGCAAGGATAAACGTTTTGACATCAAGAAAAATTTTCGGGGTTGAGAAAGGCAACCTCTACATCACGGTCTCGCGTTCGAGGTTGGTTCATTTCTCAACACCATCCTAGAATCCTTAAATGCGGTCCAGGTCCGACGGCAGGTTGTGTGTGCAATGTGTAGTGCTAAAGCAATAAAGCATGCACAACAGTTTAAATGCAAACAACACTTCAATGATAAGAAAAACATTCAATCCCAACACCTTCCTACAAAACAAATAGTCAGCAAGCACTACTCCCCTTATACCTCCCATCACGCAATAACATTTTAACACCTTAGAAATGTTAGGGACATACCAGGATCCTCGCTGCCAAACAAAAATATTTTTCAAAAGAAAAGAAACATTGGCCTAAGTCTACTAAGTGTTTTAACACAATATCCCCAGCAAAGTCACCAAGCTGTCACGACCTAATTTTTTTCGGGTTCACCGCCTAAAACTAGGTTAATGGACTGCTAAGTTTTTTAAACTTAGCTCGGGCTCTTCCAAGCCCATACCAAATCGCGACTTGAGTCTAAACTTTTTAAACATGCAAAATACTATTATCTAGGAGTCGCCACTAATCGGTTTATGGTAGGTCGATTAGATACATAAGTAAAATAACGGGAGGATTATCTTACTTTTACGAACCAAAGATTTTGGGTACGGGCACTAGGATAGTATTTTACGAACCAAGTCCCCGTACCCAAAATCTGGGGTTCGTAGAAGTAAGATAATCCTCCCGTTATTTTACTTAGGTATCTAATCGACCTACCCTAAACCGATTAGTGGTGACTCCTAGATAATAGTATTTTGCATGTTTAAAAGTTTAGACTCAAGTCGCGATTTGGTATGGGCTTGAGAGCCCGAGCTAAGTTTAAAAACTTAGCAGTCCATTAACCTAGTTTTAGGCAGGTGAACCCGAAAAAAATTAGGTCGCGACAATTACTAACATAAATTGAGAATTACAAACTAATTTAAATAGGGAGTTATAGATGAAAAAAAATAAGGCAGGATGATTCCCAATTTGTCCGATTCCAGATTTTCTTGAACCAGCCTTTGGAATAAGATAACCTAGATCATATTCACTTCTAAGTGTTACGAGTGTGTGGAACCTAATTAGTGCTTCAGATCGACATAATCATCCATAAAATAACTTCATATACTAGATATTCACCAAGGATTTAAAACCAAATGATGTAAAGAAGTTTTTGATTAAAATGTTTTCCAGATAATAAATAATTTTCTCACCCACGTCCAAGTAGGCATCCGAATATTTCCTCTACGTCATATTTTGGCCTTGCCCAACGGCCACATTAGTTGAATTTGGTTGGATTTAATAAACACGATGTCGTAATTTGAGTCCAGGTTCCCATCCCCATGAAATGCTCCAGTCCTTACAAGCGCTGTAATTTTGAAATCTTAATTACCTTAGATTCAAACTGCAGCGAGTCATCTTCCTCACTGTGGTGAGAGTTACTCCATCGACGAAACATGGTGCTTGAAGCCACAAAAATTGAAGGAATTAATAATATATCTTTAAAGAACTATTGATGGCCTACTATAGAAGTAACAACTCACACCATATAAGAACATGTACAGATATTCAAAAGACTAGGAATGAGAGCATATTTCCTATAGGTAAAACAGATGGGAAAATAAATTACAGAAGCAAATGGAGCCTTCACTCTCTAGTCCCAAACAGAACAAAAAAGGAAGGGCAAGTGAACTAAGCCCTTAATTTTAAGGAAAGAACAACCTAATAATTGAGCAATGTAGATGTATTGCAATTCAACCACATTGATGCTATAGTGCAAAAAGTAAAGCCCGTATATAGGATAGGCGACACTGCAACATCAACCATCAATAGTGTCACTGTGCTTGAAGCTGTAAAACAATTGCAGCTCCCCCGAAGGAAACATGCTCTCAAATTCTTAATTTGCGAGATATTCATGAACTAGAACCAATGTGCACATTGCATACGCGTATCCAGACAGATTAAAAAAAAAAAGAAATTTCCCAAGAAAGCACTAGAAATGCTACAAGAAAATACCAAATTTGTCTCCATCGCCGTGACCGTCGGGAAGCTTCTGTTCTATCGCATTCTCGGTTCTCCACATCAATCACGACTCCATCGGAATCATCGTCCTCAGAATCATCAACCACAATTTCCCAATCAGCGCCTACGCACGCTCTCCACCAAAGCGGCGTCCTCTTCGCCCTCTCCATTAACCACAATCGACGGCGGCCTATCCGGCGAAGCCTTCTTGACCTCGCGGCCTCCGCTCCCGTAACTAGTAGTCATCCACGACAAACGAAAAAAAAAAAAAAATGAGAATCCCGAATACGCGCCATGGAAACCGAGGAAATCAGCCGGGCGGGCGGAGCACCTGAGGCCGCGCTGCCACATCTTGCAGGAGGCGGGGAGAAGCCGGCGGCGAGGGGTCGGGGAAGCGAAGGTCCGCGGGAAGCTCGAGTCCCTCCAGCACGGCCCGCTCAGCCCCCGGCTCAGCAAGCACGTGGACATCGTCGTCCTTCATCAGGATGTTCTCGATCTCGTCGAACCACGAGAGCCCCGAGTCTGGAGACGATGACGACGCGTTCGTCGAGGAGTAAGCACCGATGACGTCGCCTCACGTCATCCTTCATATGCAACTCCAGATCCACCATTAGAACACTAGGGAAAAAAAAAACAACAAAACAAAAAAAAAGGAGGGGAAAGAAGATGAAGGCGACGATGGGAGATCTCTACAAAAACATCTCGATTTGCTCGCGGTGGTTCGCCGGTCGGAAAGAGGGAGGGCAGAGAGAGAGGGAGGTCGCGGTCCTCTCGCCAGTCCCGTGCAGTGGTTCGTCGATTGCTCGCGGTCCTCTCGCCCGTGCGGTGGTTCGTCGGTCGGACAGAGGGAATGTAGAGAGAGAGAAGGAGGTCGCGGTCCTCTCGCCGGTCCCGTGCGCTGGTTCGCCGGTCGGAAAGAGGGAGGGCAGAGGGAGGGAGGTAGATCTCGCGGTCCTCTCGCCGGTCCGGTGCGGTGGTTCGTCGATTGCTGACGGTGGTTCGCCGGTCGGAAAGGGGGAGGGCACAGAGAGAGTGGGAGGTCGCGTCCTGTTCGTCGGAGAGAGAGAGGGAGGGTAGAGTGAGAGGCGCGAAGAAAGAGAAGAAGAAGAAGAAGAAACCTCGCTCAGTCCGAAATTTTTTTAAAATGGCGCCTGATTTTCTCCTCAGTCTGACCAGATTGTGGGTCCCACGCCGAGCCCAGCTGAGCCGAGCCGAGCAAGTCTTCTCATTTTCCAGCGGGTCCCCCAGGACAGGTGTCGAAAGCTAAGTGGTATGTGCGCGCCACATCAGCGGATGACGTGGCGCGCACGAACCACTGAATATTTTCTCAAAAACAAGGGTTTTGCTTTTTCCTTCTTGGCTGCAGTAGCCGCATATAAAAAAAGAAAAAGAAATCGTGGGTTTTCTTTTCTTCATTGACGAAGAAGCCGCACGATGAGCTCTCGACATAGCCGCACAAGGACGAACGCAAAGCAAACGAAGCGAACGTTGTGTTCGACAGCCGTACGATGAGCTTTACATTCAATTGAATTATTTATATGTAAACATGGTAGGAGAAATAGTCGAACGTGTAAGTAATTATAATTATAATTTTTTAATTATAGTAGATTATTTATCATTATTGGCTCTATCTATGAATACAGGTACCGACACTCAAATCGAATCATATAAATTTGTGTCTTTTATTATTTTTTATTTATTTTAGAGTGATTTCGCATTGACTTAAATTTCAAGATATGATATTTTCAGTGTTAGTCTTATAACACTATGATACTAAATAGTAAATAAAATGGTAGTAAAGATGTGTAAATATAGATGCCATCTTATGATTCAATTTTAACGAATTATTCTCATTTTGAGATGATGTACTTTCATTGCCTAAAATAACTCAAATCAAATTATCCTTTCTTTTTTCATTTTCTTATGGTGCACATACATAAATGAGTCCCCTTCTTGCCTGTCACACTTAGAGCAAACCCCAGCAACGTTTTCAATATCAAACCTTCACATAGATATTACATACCCTACAAGTCCATGTCCGCAAATAAATGAATGGACGGATTTGTATTTTAAGAAAATTCATGTATCAAACATATATATAATCCTCTAAATCACTCATATATTCCAATTGTAATTTATATCTCTTTCCCAAATACAATTTGATTCATCGACAATCAACAGAACAAATTTATCAGTTTGTGTGCTTATCTCAAAGATTGTTTTAAATGCATATGTGTATGCTATTGTGCTAATACGTACATGCTAATAAAAGAGTTGTGAAATATATGTACACATTATTCTTATCTGTACATATTTTATCTGATATATTAACTAAAATGTCAGTATCAATTTTATTGGATCAAGCTCAAGACCTTTAATTCTGATGTTATGCGCCTGCGCACTTAGTCTTAATATGTAAAGAGTGGCTAAAATGTCAAATGGGCAAAGAGAGAATTTATGTAATTCATGGCTTTAGAACGCGTATTGGACGCGTTCTATGGTAGTCTAGAACCTTCTTATTAATACTAAGATCAATGGCACATGCAAAGACCCCCTAGACGCACCGAAAATCTTGGGTCAACCTTTGCATCCAATCCTAAATAGCCTGGATTGAAGTCAACTCCGCGTAGCGTGCAGCCAGCCACGTCGAGTGTTCCGTCCAACTTCGCGGTAATGGCGTCGAAGTGGAGTGACGATCTACTTACGGGTGTAGTAGCATCATAGCGACGGTCTCGTTCACACTGTTCTTTCAAAGAAGAGGGAAAAAACAAAAGAAGAGAAAAGAGCTGTCCGCGTCGAGGTCTTGAAGCAATGGAGCATTTGCGTGATCTGCTCGCGTATAAATAAGCGTCGCAAGACCTCTCGTTTTCATCACTCATAACTACTCGAGCCAAGCTCTCGCGGGTGTCTTCACTCAGCCAAATTCGATTTGAAGAATCTCAGCGAGAGAGACAGCACGAAGGTCTGTGCATACTTTGCTTTCGCAGTGAGATCTGTTCTGTTGTATTCTGTGTCTAATGTGGTCTTGTCCTCTTTTATTTCCCGTCATTTCCAGATGAAGATCGTGATGAAGGTGGAGATGAATTGCGGGAAGTGCAGGACCAAGGCATTGCAGATCGCTGCTCAAGCAGATGGTGATTTCTTAACCCTTCGCCTCTTTTGCTTTGTAGATAGACACGATGCATGTTGATATACTTCGCAACTCTCATTCGCCTTTTGCCCAGTTGTTTTTCGAATTAGTCTGAGTAACTAGAGTCTCTCCTTTCACTACTGCCAAAATACAGAAGCAAACCAAACTGAATCAGCCGTCTTTTGGTCCATTTTGTGGTGCCTGATGCAAAGAACTGGGATTGACCTGACCTTTCCTCGTTGTACTTGCAGGTGCGGAATTTGTGGGGTTCGACGAGGAGCGTCAGGACGAAGTGGTGGTGATAGGGAGAGGAGTTGATGCTGTGAAGGTTGTGGGAGCATTGAGGAAGAAGGTTGGGAAGACGAGGCTGATAAGCGTCGAGGATTAATTGATGGAGCCTAAAGCTTAGAACGAGACGGACATACAGAGTTCAGAAGATTTCAGTATTTTCTATTACGCACATATCGCCCTTGATGTTCACATAATTACTTCTTTCCATGCAAATTCTCATTCTTCCTGTAGAAAAAGTGAAGTCAGATATATATGTTCTTGGACTGCCAATTACATATTTTGTTATTCATGTATGTATGCTGTTAAAAATCATATGTGCTTGTAGTTTGCCCTCGTGCTTTGAATAATTGGGTGACATAGTTTGATTATTGATTATCCGTTGTCTGTCCTATATCAATTAATTACTTGTTACCGGGCATAGAGTAACTCACAAAAATTATTAAGTGAAAATACAGATGAGTAACATATGTCCATTTAATTCGGAAACTTATCAGAATTGGCCTTGCCAGTCCGGCTCAAGGCAGATTCCCCGGACAACCTAGTAAGGTCATGGGTTGAAAACTTTGGAATTGACCATGTTCGGTTCAGTTTTGGAGTTGAGCCTTAAATATATTGATTTTACTTTGGATAGAACTGATCAGGCCGGTTTCATAGTAAAATCAATCTTTGACCGATCAATAAAATTTCGTTAGAAAAAAATTCTAACAAGTTAACAACTTTAAAATCATAAGAGGCTCCTAGAAATATGCAACTGATTTAGATCACATGCACAGCCTGAGCCCACATCCATCTCTTTTTAATCAAAATATAATTTACTATACAAATTTAAAAGTCGAACTCCTAGCTCTAACTTCACTCTTTCTTTTCCTTTTTCTTCCTCCTGTTCCCCCCTTCCCTCTCCGTGTACGGTCTCTTGCCGTCTCGGATGCGGAGCCAAGATAGATTGGTACTTAAAATTACTAGTTACTAACATAAATTGAGAATTACAAACTAATTTAAATAGAGAGTTGCAGATGAAAAAGATAAGGCGGGATGATTCCCAATTTGCCTGATTCTAGATTTTTTTGAATCAGCTTCTGAAACAAGATAACTCAGATCATACTCACTCCTAAGTGTTATGAGTGTGTGGAATCTAATTAGTGCTTCAGATCGGCATAATCATCCATAAAATAAGTTCATATACTAGGCATTCACCAAGGATTTAAAACCCAAATGATGTAAAGAAGTTTTTGATTAAAATGTTTTTCAGCTACAAAATAATTTTCTCACCCACGTCCAAGTAGGCATCCGGATATATCATCTACGTCATATTTTGGCCTTGTCCAACGGCCACGTTAGTTGAATTTGGTTGGATTTAATAAACACGACGTCGTAATATGAGTCCAGGTTCCCATCCCCATGAAATGCTCCAGCTATATCACGTGATGCTTTCGCTAAGAAGACTTTTTCTTAAGTCAACTTTAAATTAATCAGCCGACTAATGGAAGTTCGCCGAGTCCTCACGCTCTCAATCGGACCAAATCAAAAGGGCACATGATGATCATGTAGAGAACGTCAAATTGAATGATTTTGTGCATTAATAGACACGAATTCGCTTTAGGGAAGCAGCTGTATAGTTGTACCAATATCTCCAAGTTCATAGAGCTTCATTTTTTAACACAAAACGCTAATGTATACAGTGGCCGTCACGAATGAGTCATGAAAAATATGTATACATTACTCCTACATATGCTTCTGACTTTGACCTTGAGTGCACTTTGATAATACTCATAGAGCACATTTTGCATCCGATATATTAACTACAATTTTGAGACCGATTCTAATTGGAATCAAGCTTGAGACCTCTAAATCTAATTCCATGACTTTAGAGCACGTATTGGACGCGTTCTATGAATGTTATAGTCCTTTTCATTAAATACTAATTAAATGGCACATGCAAAAACTCCCGACACACAACGAAATTTTGGGTCAAAACGATGGAAAGGACAGCTAAATAGTGTGACACATCAATGCAAACCTGCATGAAATCCTAAGTTATACAAAGATGAGAGATAATGATCAAAAGAACTTGTTGCCCGGAGGCATTTCTAGTTAAAATAATGGGATTACCTTAAATAAATTTCAGCCCAAAACCAATCATTGACCAGGACTGAAGTCCACTCCACGTGGCGTACATCCCACATCGCAGCTCCGTAGCAATGGCGTGAGAGTGACGATCACCTTCGTGGAAATAGCGCCAAAGCGAAGATCTGTAACGCGTCGAGGTCCTGAAGCAATGGAGCATTTGGGTGATCTGCTTGGTGTATAAATAGGTCGCCAAGAAAGCTATCACTTTCATCACTCATAGCTCGAGCTAAGCACTTGTGCAGGACCAAGGCATCGCAGATCGCTGCTCAAGCACATGGTGATTCATTATCCCGGCACCACATAAACCTCGCATTCCATGTGTTTTCGCATTTGATATATTTGGGAATTCTCAGTCGCTCTCTGGCTCGGTTGCTTTCCAAATTAATCCTAGTTCCTAATGCTTCTCTTGCAAAAGCAGACGCGAACCGAACCGGTCGTCCTTTGGTGCACTTTGCGGTGCATGATGATGCAAGTAACTGGGATTAATCTGGTCTTTTATCGTTGTACTTGCAGGTGCGGAATTCGTGGGGTTTGATGAGGAGCGTCAAGATGAAGTGATGGTGAGAGGGAGAGGAGTTGATGCTGTGGAGATTGTGAGCGCGTTGAGGAAGAAGGTTGGGAAGACGAGGCTGATAAGCGTTGAGGATTAATCGACGAAGCCTAAAGCTAGAAAACGAGACAGAATACACACAGCTCACGAGATTTTAAAATGATCTTTTAAGCACATATTACACTTGGTTGTCACGTAGATTTGCTTACTTCTTTCCTTGCAAATTCTCATTCTTCCTATTGTAGAAAAAGTTCAGTCTGATGTGCTTGTAGTTTACCCTCGTACATTGACTAATCGAGTTGCTGAATTTGTTTATTAATTGCTTCTTATCTGCCCTATATTTATTAATTACTTGTTCAAAGTCCGCCTCACAGAAATTATTAGTATTAGGGGTGGGCAACGGTGCGGCACCGTTAAATCTAGAAACCGGACAAAACCAGCCTTGCTGGTGTTGTTTGAGGCTGGTTCCTAGGACAGCAAGGTGAGTTCATGGGCTTAAAACCTGGGAACCAATCAAGTTTAAATCCGTCGGTTCAATTCTCGGGTATAGCTGAATCTTAAATCAACTTTGAATGGGTCATCAATTTCTCTTTTAGAAAATTATAGGTAGTTAGTAACTTCAGTAACAAAAGTCCCACAAAGACATATGCAATTGCCAAGATGACATGCCCAGCCTCGAGGTCACAACCATCTCTTTCCAATCTAGATAAAGTTCGCAATTTTACAATAATATCAAAACCCTAGCTCTCACTTTGCTCTTGCCTTTTATGTTATTTCTTCCATTTTGCCTCACTCTCACTCTCATCTCTCTGTTTCTCTTTATTCTCTAGCCATTGCTCCGTCTCTCTCACTCTTTGGGTCGTGGCTCTCACTATCTAGGATGTGAATCAAACTAACATAAATTGTGAATTACAAGTGAATTGAAATATAGTATTGAAGAAAAAATAATTATAAAAAAAATAAGGGGAGGTTGTTACAAATTTTAGGGTAAGGCTAGTTCGTTACTCGGTTTCAAATTTTGAAACTGGCCCCTTTCGTTCAACACTTGGTTCTAGCTATGGATGAGAATCGCCCAAACTATGCCCATTCCTAAATGGAAGAAGTGTAGAGAACCGATTGTACCTCGAGATCATGATAATAATCTTCATCAGAAAAGTCCAATTATTATAAAAATAATCTAGATGGTCGGAGAAAATTCTTTCATGAAACATGTTTTCCAACTACAAAGTAATTGTCTTGAAAAACGCGAATCCATAACACTTAAACCATTATTGTCTCTCTTTATTTATTAAGTTGCGTATGGAAAACTTGCACGATCCCGATGTAGCAAGCCCAAACTCACCGGCACCATTGGATGATGTGGACGACCCGATGGGAGCTCGGCCCCACTGCACCTGGCGCATCCGTTTATCTTTCCACATGATCATGATCTAAGGGCTACGAGTCCAGATACACCTATTGGATTGTACCTAACAATGTTTCGCTAAGTACCCCCAACTCCCCCCTCTCCACTTCATGTCTTTCAGAAATTCCTGCTCAAGAAAGTTTGCTCCATGGGAATAAGTCATGTTATATAAAAGGTCGTGAGATGGTCGTGAATTCTCAAGAATTCTAGCCGAAAAGGCTGACGATCAAGAATATAGTCCGCACAACTTGTCAACAAGCTTGATTAAGCCAACGCGCTAGTGAAGGTCTTAGTCCTCTTTTAAAAATATAAAATTAGGTCTATGTTGCTTTAATCAAACTACAATTTCACGTTGCACCATACCTATCTACTCCATATAATCCACATAATATGCGATTACGTTGAAAGGAATTACTTTTCATTCATGTACTTTCACAACTTTTTCTAGTTAATTTTATATACTTTCTATTTGTCTAATCGAATCTCACTTCACAAATTTCCTAATCAAGTCCTCCCGACATCAAATCCAGCTCCAAGTGAACATCGGCATACTCTATCAACATCATAATTGGCATTGTCCAACAGTTACGTTAGCTGAAATTACTCAGACTTGGCATCCAAGGATCTCGAGATGTAAATGCAAGCCGGTCTCCATGAAATGCTCTAGGTATGCCATTGTGCAATGGACGTCTTGCCGTAGCACATGAAGCTCTAACTAAGGAGACTTCTTTTGAGTCAACTTTAAATTAATCAGCTAACTACCGGAAGTCCACCGAGTCTTTCCGCTCTCAACCGGACCAAGTCAAAAGGCCACATGACCACGGTGTAGAGAACGTCGAATTGAAGATTTTGCACATTCATACGAACGAATTTTGCCTTAGGAGAGCAGCTAACTAGCTGTAACGCGTCGAAATCTTAAAAGCACGTCCGAGTTCGTATTATTTAAGAAGCACTGCAAGGGTCGCTTTTGTTTTTCCTCGTTCATCTGAGCATAAGCATTTCGTTCGATGTGTCTTTTTGGCAGAGAAAGAGATCGCAGAGACGACATGACCAAGGTTAGTATTTGCACTAACTTATTCTAATAGTATAGTTGATAGTTTTTATTTATTTTATTTTGTGCTTGTGTACATTCGTTATTTGGTAATCAATGTTCTAAGTTTTCTCCATCATTATGCAGAGGAAGATCGTGATTAAGCTTGGTTTGCAGGGCCAAAGATACAGGACCAGGGCACTTCAGATTGCAACTACAGCGGATGGTGACAAACCCTAGAAATCATATATAGTAGTCAAGATACCCCCATTACACAATTTAAACCCCAAAAATATTATTATCGCATTTTAAATATTTAACATTATTCACAAGATGTACTCTTTACACGAATTGATATTGTAAAGATGGTTTTTATCTTAACAGCTTTTAGTTTTGTACATTTATCTTCGACACAATATAAAAGTGCTTTTAGAGAGAACAATCTTTTTATGGACGGTATTTACGACTACTATATATCCACATCTTTATTTAATGGATCTGCGTAGAGCTAATTTAGAATGCTTCTATGTCATTGCAGGTGTGGAATCCGTGAGGTTTGATGAAGAACGTGAAGACGAGATGGTGGTGATAGGGAAAGGAGTTGATGCGGTGACGATCGTCGGCAAATTAAGGAAGAAAGTTGGGAAGTCAACCAAGTTATTAAGCGTTGAGGATCTTGTGGATTAATTAATGAAACCAAAAGCTAAAACCGACATGGAAGACATTGTCCTAGATTCAAACCTTACTTTTCTAGCACATTTACTTTACTGCTTTGTTCTTCGTGAACTACTTTATTGGTCGATGTTCTTTTTTTTTTTTTTTTTTTTTGGTCAAAGTGAGAGGATATATTTATATGAACAAAGGTGTACAACCCGCCTCAAGGGCGTCGACATAGAGTAAGTTCTGCAAAATGTAAGGAGGGAAGAGGTTCCAATTATGGGCCGAAGACGTTTCGCGTTGGGCTTTGGCAGCCCAATTGGCAACTTCGTTGGCCTCCCTAGGGCACCAGCGGACGGACAGGCACAAGAAGAACGAAAGGAGATCAGCAGCTTCCGCAAGCAGGGGATTAAGCTCCCAGGGAGGTGATCGCTGGCCAGTGGCGATCTCGACCGCTAAGAGACAGTCAGATTCAAGCACCACCGGAGTGTTCTGCATATCCCTGTTGATCATATGGTGGAGCGTGAATGACAGCGCCTGGAACTCCGCGAGAAGGGCTGAAGCGACGGGGAATCGCCTGGTATGGATCTCGATGAGTTGGCCGCTGTGATCGCGAAAAATCGCAGCCATCGCTCCTTCTGTACTCTCTGGGTTGAAAGAGGCATCAATGTTACACTTTAATGTGCCCAGATCAGGCGGTCGCCAGCGATGGTTCAGGGGCAGAGAGGGCCGGGGGCGACGCATAGGGGCGGACGAGGTGAGTTGATGCAGTCGGAGCTCCGTCAAAGCTGTGTCAACAGCAGCAGAGGGATTGGGCCGTTGCCGGCGAAAGAGAAAGGAGTTCCGCGCCTTCCAGATCTGCCAGCAGACTTCGGCAAGAAGTTCAAGAGAAGGTTCGGAGCCGGGGGAAACAGAATGCAGATCTAGCCAGGAGTCGAATCGGTGAGCTGTGTTAGGTTGAATGTCGACATTAATAGCTGAATGGGTCCAGATAGGCCGGGTCCAAGGGCAGAGGAGGAGTAGATGTTCGATCGTTTCTGGATGGTTAAGACTGCACAACTGACAGTAAGGATCTGGGATGATGCGACGTCGGAAGAGGTTGGCTCGGGATGGAATGGCATTGTTACAAAGGGACCACAGAAAGGTTCTGACCTTGGGAGTCATACACATCGACCAGATCTTGCGCCAAAGAGAAGTGGGCGGCTGGTTAGAGGAGGAGGGACTCGGATTGGGGTGTGGGCTGCAAGCTTTCATTAACAGGTGATAATTACTCTTGACTGTATGTTTGCCTGCTTGTGTAATTGGCCAGACTAGTGTATCTGCTGCATATTGAGGTCGGATAGGTATAGTTAGAACTTCTTGAACCGTTTGCTCGTCGAGTATACGATGCAGGAGCTCCTCATTCCATGTGTTATAGGTAGGATCTATAAGGTCAGCCACGAGCTGAGGATCGTCCCTGTTAGTAGATCCGAACAGTGTGCCCCTTGGTAACCAGGGATCCTCCCGAATATGAATTTGCCTCCCGTTGCCGACTGACCATCTGATAAAAGGTAGGATAGCCTCCCGACCAGTGAGTAGGCTCTGCCATACCCAAGATGGATGACCGCCTTTAGTGGCCAATTGAAATGCTTTGTTGTGGAAATACAGGCCCTTTAGCAGCTGAACCCATAGTGCCTGAGGTTGTTGGAGGAGACGCCATGCTTGCTTGCCAAGCATGGCTCTATTAAATGCTACAAGGTCCCGAAAACCCAGCCCGCCTTGAAGTTTGTGTTTCTTAAGGGACTCCCACTTCGCCCAATGAATGCCAGCCCTATGCACTTCAGTTCTCCACCAAAACCGTGCAATATTCTGCTCAACAGTCTTACACAAAGAGATAGGTAATCGGAACACCGACATAGCATATTGTGGTATCGCTTGGATGACAGCTTTGATAAGAGTTTCCTTACCTCCCTTAGATATGAGCTTTTCCTTCCATCCTTCGAGTTTAGATTGAACTCTAGCCATAATCCATGAGAACATATCCTTCTTAGAGCGACCCCAGTCCGAAGGGATACCCAAGTATTTACCAGCTCTTTGCAGTACCGGAATGCGAAGCTCGAGTGACATATTTTCCTGCAGAGTTATGGGACAATATCTACTGAAGATAAGACCAGATTTATTGCGGTTTAAAGCTTGGCCCGTAGCAGTACAGTATAGGTGTAAGAGATTTGCCATGCTTTGACATTCCCGAATAGTGCCATCTAGGAAAAAAATTGCATCATCGGCAAAGAAAAGGTGGGAGAGGGTGGGGCACCACCGATTGAAACGGATACCTTTCAATTGTCCCATATCTACTGCTTGGCTAATCAAAACTGATAGAAGATTTGCAATCAGAATGAATAGATATGGTCGATGTTCTTTGGTCGCTTGGATTTGTCTTTATACCCACATTTTAGATGGCACTTCTTGTTTCTTTTTTTTACTGACTAGTTTCTCTAGTCTATCTTTCTTAATAATATCTCCTCTTTCATCCGCTTTTAATGATTAAGTAAATGAGCATGGCTTCTTCTTTTTTTTTTTTTTTTTTCTTTTAATGGTTGTGGGTGCTGCGAGATAACAAGGAGAATAACAAATTTTGTAATTCGATACACAAGAGAGGAAATTACTAGAGAAAGTTCAAAATGAACAATAAGGACACCGGATAATTATTTGATTCAGTCTTAATATTGATGGCTATTCTTTTAGGAGAGTCAATAGCCATCAATAAATTCACTATGAGTCCAAAAAATCATAAACGTAATGCTTGATCACTTAAATATTTTCCAATCTTAGATTACACCCAAAGCGAATGCAGAAGTGTTATCTCACAATATCTCACAAGATTTGCTCAAAGAATTCATAAAGACAAAATCCTAACTCTCCTGTTGATTGCTTTAAAGTGTAATAACCAAGCAGAATAACCCACATGCGTGTTTTATTCTGGTTCACTGCACTTGCTTGGAATGAAACCAAGTAGGATTAAGCAACTAAAACAAATCCAAGCTAAATCATAGACTTGCCGACTCAAACACGGAATGCATGTTTTATTCAATGCAAGATCAGACTCCACCAAATTTTGGACTTCACCCAATTCGGTTCGAGACAAAGTCCAATTAAGACTTTGCTTGGTAAACACCACATCCGATATCACTTGCACTCTACAATCTCCAATTCGAGTGGTATCATGTTTGTAAACCTGTCAAAATGGGTTCTAAATTCAATTAGTAACCCAACATTATAAAAATGAGTCATACTAAATTTTGCAAACAAAAATAATGGGTTTACAAAATAAAGAGTTCAAAATAAGTGGGCTATAGGGTTATAAATGGGTCCATTATTAACCCATCTACAGCTCACTTAACCAATTCATCTTCTTCTTCAGTTCTTAGGTCTCACACGAATCCAAATTGGGCAACGGCCCCAAGTCATCAAGCCCGCTGTTCGCACTGTTCCAATCTTCGGCCACAATTTTGTGCAATTGAAGAACCGCCCACTTATTGTCGACGCTTCCTGGGCCAGTCTTGGAGGCAAATTTGGCGAACAGATCGGCGAAGCGAGGGTTTGAGAGGACTTAACGAGGGTGGCGAGCCGATACTTGATTGACTCGGAGATGGCGGCAGCATCGGGGGTGAGATGGCTGGATTGGATGCGGAATGCGTAGCAGAGCGAGCTCTGGAAACGGAGCGAGTCGGGAGCATTGGGCGGGGGTGAGCAAGAGTGGTGGCTTCTTTTGATTGTTTAAGGTCGCGGAAATGATGAATTTCGTAATTTTTAGGAAAATTGAAATGAAAAATTGACCACCTTCCAAGATTGAGAAAGTTGTTCGAGAGAGAAAAATGTACTAGGTTGTTTCCTTTTTGACGCGGTCTTGTGTTAACTTTATTCAATACGGCTCATGTTGTTTCTTTTTAAACGTTTGCTTCATAGTTCCATCCCTTGTTTGATTAAATTCACCCCATTTTTTTTACCAAAAAGGCGAAATTGCCTTAACATATTCAATTGCATTTTAAAGTGTTAAACCCAAATTTACTTTCCTTCTTTTTTGTTCTTTTTCTATTTTTATTTAGAATTTAGTTGTCATAATTAAACATTTTCACATGTTTTGTATTTGTTTAATGTGGCTATCTCGTGTATAGTAAATGTATTATGCTTTTTTTTTTTTTTTTTTTTTAGATCTTACTTCCAAAAAGAAAGTTTTGTTGAAAAAAACAATTTCTCAAAAACCTAATTCTTTTTACATTGTTGAGCAAATTAATGAGTTAATTGTCCAGCAAATGTCGCAATCTACCCCTCGGGAGAGGGAACATGTTTAGTGGTATTACCTAAAAGAATGACCTACGACCAATAATCAAGCACGGGTTTTTCAAGTCCATACCTCGCGTGACATTATGATATACATAAGAATTTTATAATAAGGAATTGATACTAGTCTATTGAAGTCGACTAGAAATCAAGTGAGGTATAAGAGTATATCACACTTCCTACGCAACCAAAAAATCTAAGGTCGAAAACTTAATTACATTAATTAAGTAATTAGTACCATTTTCGATATCTAATCTTGTTCATGTCTTTGTCAGGTAGTTTAGATTAATTTTAATCCTATCTACTAATTTATGAGATAATCATGCGGATGCGCAATCATTAAATTAACAAATAATAACCGAAGAATGCATTGAATAAATTGCAGGGCAAAGAAGCATCTAACAACTAAGAGATAATTAAGTGCCATTCCTAACTAGGCTAAAGGGCAGTCATAATAAAACAAGGGTATCTTTTTTTCGAGAGTAATCGGAACCCTATGATAGAGCTCTAAAGGCTTGTTCAATTGAGTACAATTTTCACCAAGGCTTTTCACACATTTAAAGAAAAGACTACCAAAAAAGACTTCTTTAGCCATTTCCGAGGAAACTAAAAAAAATTTGAAAATTTTCTTGATTTTTAGGAATTTTTAGGTTTTTATATAGTTTTAATGTTTTTAGATTTTCAAAAGTAACCGACCAAAAAAAAAAAAATTATTTTCAAAAAGTAATTTTATTTTTTCAATATTTTTAATTTTCCAAGGATTCTTATGGATAAAATTTTTCAAAATTTTTAATTTCCGAGGATTCTTATGGATTTTTGAATTTTGAAAATTTTTCCGAATTTTTTAGTATTTTTATGGTTTTATGAAATTACGACCGGTCTCGACCAAAACACACCCGAAAAACTCTAGATCTCGTTGAAGCATTTTAGCACACAGTTGGCGTGCATTAATGAAACAAGAGATTTTTGCCTCGATTGATACTCAAACACGGGCCTAGGTTCCTAACCGAATATACCGTAACACATAGAAACATCCATGAAGGATCGGTAGGACGGAGCTCACGCGGGTGGTCGGGCCCCGAGCTCCGGCCGACACCTCCCAAAACGAGGCACCTATGGTTCAGAAGACCTACCTAGTTCGGATGACGAGCAACGGGCGGACCTCAGGCGACGGTGAAACGCTCTCTCGATCTCACTCTCTCCCTCTAGCTCACCCTCTGCTCTCTTGAGCTCTCAGATCTCTCCCTCGGAATCTCTCTCT
The DNA here is from genome assembly GCA_014182565.1 of Eucalyptus marginata. Lineage (NCBI taxonomy): Eukaryota > Viridiplantae > Streptophyta > Magnoliopsida > Myrtales > Myrtaceae > Eucalyptus > Eucalyptus marginata. The sequence goes on along the minus strand of CM024589.1, from coordinate 51,253,973 downwards.
CGACTCCCGAACGAAAAAAAAAAAAAAAATCCATTTAACTTTGGTGGATGTTGAAAATGTGATGCGTATCCCAAAAATTCTTTTTAAAGAAATACATTGACATTTAAGAAATTCTCAAAGTTTAAGGCCGGCTGAAACTTAAATAGAGAGAAAAAGGTCAATGGTGGATTTTGAACATGTGATGTGTATCCCCAAAGCTCTTTGAGAGAGGACAACGTCGGAAAGAAAAAGAAAATATTTGCATTCAAGAAATCCTCAAAATTTAAAGCCGCTGAAATTTGCACAGGGAGAAAAAGGTCTTTGGTGGATTTTGAAAATGCATCGTGTATCCCAAAAAGCTCTTCCAAAAGGTTTCCAAGCCCCTTGACATACCCATGCCCAAGAACCTTTTAGAGCTCCCAAAGGTTGTTTTCCAAAATCGAGCCAAACCGCACCCTAACTTGAAAAATCCATTTAACTTTCTAACTCGATTTTTTCAGTGTTCGGAACACGTGGTATTTTTTCCTGTGAGTTCAACTCACGTTCACCGACGTTTTCACCGCGTCATTGCCGATGCAAGAAAGATTCTGACATCACGTCGGCCTCCTTTTTTTTACCTTCTTTTCTTCTTGTTGTTGGGCCTTTCCTTTTCGAGCCTTTGAACTCGGATCGCCGGATCGCGCACGGAACGATGGCTCAAAGGTCAGTGGGATCCCCGCATAGCATCTCCACTAGATCCCATTTCCGAACCCCCTCTCGCCGCTTTTTACGATCTCTTTCATTTGACTGAATGTACTCTTGGACAGTGGTTTAACGTCGCGTGAGGGAGGAACGAGGAAGATGGCGGGCGGGCCGGGCCGGGGAAGGAACAAAGGAAATGGGCCTGGCCCAACCAAGAAAGAGGAAGAATAATGGAAGAAGAAGGGAAAAGAGAGAAGGCCGGGCCGGCCTAGCCCCAGCTCGGTCTCCCTTTTCTCTCTCTCTCTTTTTAATTAAATAATTTTTCAAAAATTTCTAACAATTAATACTAATAATGCAAATGTTCCTAAGTCAAATGCATGAGTTGACTCGATCCAAAAGTTCATATGAAAGCGAATGCTCTTTTTCTCCCTACTTTTGGACTTTTTGTACCGAAGCAATGATTTGATTTATCGTCGTACACGATACGCCTAGCTAACATGTTCAACATGAACGACTGACTTCAATGGCCTTTCTTTATTGAGAAAAATAGTAAAGCCAGGTTTTGGGCAGGTAGACTTATGTCATGAAAGCGAATGCACTTTTTCTCCTTACTTTTGGACTTTTTGTACCGAAGCAATGGCTTGATTTCCCGTCATACACGGTACACCTATATAACATGTTCAACATGAACGACTGACTTTAGCTGTCTTTCTTTATTGGCAAAAATAGTAAAGCCAAGTTTTGGGCAAGTAGACATATGTAATACCCAAACACATCTCATCATTTTGCAATATTTTTTTTGTAAGTTTGTTTGTTGTACCTACCATTATTCTTGATGAAAGTTCATAGAAGTCAATAATTTTTTCATATACTTTGTGCCCTAAATATAACGGCTACATTGTCACCGTTTCAGAATTTATGTTAAGGATTTTGCTAAAAAGTTCATCAACAGCAGTTGTTAATAAGTGTCCTGGAGGCTCCTGTGAACAAGATTTGTTAACAGTTTCCTATACACAATCCTTTTTAGTGTCATGTGCAATCAATGCTTAGGAAATCAGAATGTTTCCACTAAGTATGCTTAATGACTGTTCAGGGCACCCATTAATCGGACCTAAATATGTATACTAAAACTAACTAAAGCTTTATCTCATGCTTATAAGGTTTGTAAAAGTCAAATTAGTGCATTCATTTTAGGAGAAGTTCATGAAGGCTTTTCATTGGCTCAAAGCGAAACCAACACGCTCGCCTGCTGCATGGATAATTAGAGATATTGAAAATGAGCAGAGCACTATAAATTAACAAGTCGAGAGAAAAGTCAACTTGCACAAGCAATCTTTCTATAGTTTTATATCATAAGACAATTCTACCCGATGGAAAAATTGGAAATATATTTTCAAAAAACATATATATCTCAACATTAGTCATGCGTAAACTAAGCCTTTCATGTGGAAAACAATATATACATGTATACATACATACATACATATAAACGCTATCACACCGAATAAATGACGATATAGAAGAAACGCATGAGATTAAACGAAGAATAACAAAAAGAGTAAGCAACGTAAAGGACAACTATTAGGCACTCATTTTCCTATATGGTATTAGAGTACAATTCAAGAGTGGTTTGGCTTTCTTATTATACATCCAATCGATCATCACATATTAAATTTTTCGTTTTGTTGGAACTGGACCCCATATTAATAGTATGAACCCATAACCTAAGTCGGCGGCCGGATTACAATTTCAATGCAAAATGGAGGAATTTGCTAGGAACTATCGTAACATTTATGACGCCAATTTATCGTAACATTTATGACGCCAATTTAGCGGAAGCTTCTCTTAAAATGCTTTTCTTTGTTCTTTTTTATTATTATTATTGTTTTGGGTCTTCCAAGGTCAATGCTGCCTTGCCCGAGAAGGCTTAAAAAAACGCGTCGCGAACGTGTGTCCGTACAAGCCAAGTGCATATAAAGCCGTTCACCGCCACCCTCGTCTTCCCGCATCTCCCAATCAGTATTCACTCATTTCTCTAGGGCTTACGCGCGCCGGCTTGTGCATAACATTCAGCTTCCATTGATTTGATCAGAGCATACCTGAGAAAACATGACGGTTTGTGAATTCTGCTTCTGTGATTATGTTTGGGTGTCCAGATCTCTCGTTTCTCTTCTCTTTCATCTCTTTGAGTTAGCTGGTTTCGCGTGTTGACGTTGTCTGTGCACTGATCCGCAGAAGAAGATCGTGTTGAAGGTTCAGATGAACTGCCAGAAATGCAGAACCAAGGCTCTTCAGACCATCACCGAAGCAGATGGTAACGACCCTCTACTTCCCATGAACTTGGTTTTATGCTTAGGTTAATCGGCCTCGTTCCATGATGTTTTCATCGCGTCTGATCTTGAATCATCACTTCTGCTCAACCTCAGTTCCTCCAAAACGAATTAATAATTTTCACTTCGACTGTTGCTGCTGTTTTAAATTACACAATCAATTTTCCTGACAAGCTATGCTGTCAACATATGCAGGTGTAAACTCAGTGGCCTTTGAAGGAGAAGACAAGGCGGTGGTAGTTGGGGAAGGAGTTGACGCAGTGCCTCTGGTCAACCGTCTAAGAAAGAAAGTCGGTCCGACTCAGATTATTAGCCTCGGAGAAGGGAAGTGACACCCGTGAAAAGAAAATACTCACATGAAGAAAATGACATGACTCAGATTTTTTCTTTTCTGTTCTTTTCCTATTTTGAGAGAGAGAGATTGTCGAGTTTCATTAGGAGGCTGCTGAAATTTTTTTGTATTACTTTTCTTGGCTCTTTTTACAATTATGATTTAACAATATTAAAGATGTTAATTTATTTAGTGAGATTTTACATATGCAGTCATTTTTTTTTATATGCCTATGTGTCTTATTGTTAATTTTTGTCGGTAAATAGATCGAGAGTCTACATATGATCCTGGAAGCGAGTCAATCAAAGTAAATACTTCATTTTTTTATCTTCCTTTTTCTAGTTTTATTAATATATTTGCTACTAAACTTTTTACATATTCATTCGATGAGAGGGAGGGGGAGAGACATGGTCATGTAAAAGGTCAACAAGTCTTAAGAATTCTGGTAAAAAATGCCGACTAGAATTGTCCTTACCAACGGATTGAATGGGAAAACTCGTTTGCGAGGGTCTTGGTCCTCTTTTAATGATACAAAATAAGGTCTTCGTTCCTTCTGTAAACAGAGAATTCACCTAATTTGTAGGTGGGTCAAATCAGTACGAAGACCTGCTATCAACTAAAAGGTAGTCAAGGACAAGCGCACTGACGTTTGGGCCGCGGTTTCATACTTCAATTAGGCGACTCAAAATTTCTTATAATCAGATCAACCTTGAATATCTACTACCATTTTCATGAATATACCGATTAAAGTCATTTCCAATTGACAATAATTGCACAAGGATGACCAAATATTGTTCCAAGTCCCCAGCCCCACGAAGTGCTACATCTACGAGCCAATTCGAAATAGCCTTCTTGGTAAAAGAATCGAGTTGAGCTATAATCGTTGTTTGGTAACTCCCAAATCGAGCATTCCAACATCGAGATGTACAATGAGTGGTCTAGTATTTAGTGTGCATCCATTGATCATGTGTTCAAATCATGTGAGTGTCTTCCAACTTAGAATAAGTGACATGTCAACTGCTTATAGAGGGCCTTCTTGAATGCTCCATATACCTATTACTTATAACCACGTGACCCGTGCATAGAGGGCCTTCTTGAATGCTCCATATACCTATTACTTATAACCACGTGACCCGTGAAATGCACGGGTTAGATTTAGCAATATTTAAATTTTATATAACCCAATTAAAATCAAATTTTACTTTGACCTTCTATGTAAATATAAGTGTTAAAATTAAATGGTTGCAAATAAGAAGTAACATAAATGAATATACTATGTATATAACAATCAACCACGTATCACATAATATATGCACATATATACACACACACACATGCCCGTGCGTGACATTCATTACTAAGGGAAAATGGGGTACGGACACGCAAGTACCCAAAGTTCCAAAAGGTACACGTAAATGTCAAAATCAGAAAAATTTAGACAATTAAGTGCCAACGACGAGAAATTCAAGCCAAATGGCTAACGTGGCATTTTTCGACGACTTTTTCTATTGACGTGGCAATCTCTTTTTAAAAAATTGTTCATGGGGGCACTATAAACCACCAAAATTAATTTTTAATATAAATATTAATTAAAAAAATAAATTATTAGAAAAATGCCCGGGGGGAGAACAGCAAGTTCGGCGAGTGGGGGGGGGAGAATAGCAGGTTCGGCGAAGGCCTCCACAGCCCTCGCCGAACTTGCTGTTCCCCCTTTATTAATATTAAATTAATAAATTTATGGACCAAACAATGTCGTTTTGCATGTTCATTACTGAGTAAGCATTTTGACGAGCCACATAGACCACTTTAAATTATTAAAATAAGTCATTTGATTTCTAGCTATCCTTGCCAATGTTGGCACTTAAGTGTCCTAATTTTTATTTTTATTTTTTGAAATAGTGGCACTTAAATGTGCATTTTGGAAATTTTGGCACTTAAGTGTCAATCTGTATCGAGTTTTGACACTTATGATGTACTTTCCCCAAGAGAAAACTAATAGATTACTAAGCGTGATGCTTAGCACAGGCTCTTCCAACCCTTATCAATTGTAACTTGATAGTTTATTTTATTTTTTGAAGCTGTCACTAATTGGTTATGGTTGATTAGACGGCAAAGTAAAATGCAGATGAACAAGAAATTCATCGGATTCAGGAACTTGATATGCTGGATTAATCTAATGCTTTTTCGGTATCTTCTATTTATTTCAAAAATGTGTTGCCCGTAGTCTTTATCAATAAATCCTAAGCCACTAACTTGTGAAGGGTGATAATATGGGTATGCAATCAAGAAAGGGTAGCAAGACCTCGGTTGTGAGGTTGATTGGCTGTTCCTGCAGATTGCATAGGTTGTAGCCAATAACAATTAGATGCAAGATAACCAGGCCGACACTAGCGTTTGCAAAATGGGTTGCGCAAGGAGGAAGAAATTGAAGTAGCTATCGCATTTGTTGGTGTGGAGTTTTGTCGTCCTGTATTGCAACTACTTGAGCTATAATTGTTGTTTGGTAATCTAGCATTCCAAAGTTTAAGATATATGTTGAGTGGTCTAGTATTTTGTGTGGATCCGTTGATCATGTGTTCAAATCACGTGAAGCGTCTTCCTACTTAGAATAAGTGACATGTCAACTGCTTGTAAAGGGCCTCCTTGAATGCTCCATATACCTATTACTTATAACCATGTGACCCGTGAGATGCACGGGTTAGATTTACTAATGTTTCAATGTAATATAACCTAGTTAAAACCAAATTTTACTTTGACCTTCTATGTAAATATAAGTGTTAAAATTAAGTGGTTGCAATTAAGAAATAACGTTAATGAATATACTAAGCATATGACAATCAACCATGTATCACATAATATATGTACATATACACGCGCACTCGTGCTCGCGCATGATGTTCACCACTAAAACTTAGCATAAGAGAATACTTAAGTGCCAAAAGTTTCAAAATATACACTTAAGTGTCAAAATCAGATAAGAATATGACACTTAACTGTCAACGGTAATAAATTTTGGCCAATCACTTGATGTGACATTTTCCAACAACTTCTTTTCGTGGCAATTTTTTTATAAAAAAAAAATGTCCTCGTGGCGCTATAGACCCCCAAAATTAATTTTTAATATAAACCTTAATTTTTTTATAAAAAAAATGTCCTCGAGGACTTAATTACGCTAGATTAATCCAATACTCTTTCGGTATCTATTCTCTTTATTTAAAAAATGTTTTCCATATAGTCTTTATCAATAGATCCTAAGCCACTAACTTGTGAAGGGTGATCATTCATGTATGCAATCAAGAAAGGGCAGGAGGACCTCGGTTGTGAGGTTGATAGGCCAATCTTGTGGGTTGCATAGGTTGTAGCCGATAACAATTGGATGCTAGATGACCATGCCGACACTAGTGTTTGCAAAATGGGTTGTGCAAGGAGGAAGAACTTGAAGTAGCAAGTACTGCATTTGTTGGTGTGGAGATGGACATAGCAGTACATGGTGCTTTCGAGGTAGTCAATCGAGTCTCCTCACTCAATAATTCTGATACAACAATCTCAATATGAGGAAAAGTATATCTATGCAAAAGGAAGGCCCTCATAGGTTCAAACTCATCATTTAGGGTCATCAAAAATTGCATGACACGCATACCATCACAATTTTCAGCAAATTTATGAGCATCACTAGCCCCCCCCTAAGCGAGGTCCATACAAGGTTGACTAATGTCATATAACATGCATAAATGATAGAAAATCATTAATGGACTGGCCTGCCTCTTGATGCGTGTGATATAAATTCCCTAACTGTTGATTTTGATGGGCAATATTTGAATTGGATTAATGATTGGCAAGCTTCCTTTGTTGTATTAAAAAGACAAAACTAGGGTCGGATAAATGGGATTGAAGTGTTTTGAAATCGTATGAGAACATGATGACTTTTACTATACCATTCTCCCAAAGGATCCACAAATTTACCTCAGTTTCCTTAGAAATTTTAGTTAGCGCACAAATATCTCCAATGACATAAATCCAAAGCCAGCATCCTTTCAGGAAGTTTGATATTTCTTGAGCTCATAAGACATAATTATAACCATTTAAAATAGTTTGAATGGGTGTTGAGATGTCCAATTTATACATGATAGGCACTTTACCAATATAAAAACCAGCAAAATTCGATAGTTCGAGAGTAGGTATGGACAAAACAAGGCCAAAAACAAATTTAGGATGTCGAAATACCTCGAGAACTGACTGGAAAACACCAAAAACCGATTAGAAAATGATTGAACTGATCAGAAATGTGACGGAACCTGTCTGGTTGATCTTATATAAATCGGTCAACGGTAAAAAATCAGAGAAGATGTGGATGATATCAGTATTGCGAAGGGCCGTTGGTGCTTGCAGGCGAGTGTCTCAGTCAAGGCGCGGGAGATGGCGACGTGTGGAGGTGCGTCCAGTGGTGGTGGTTGGCGACAAAACTTCACGAGCTGTCTCAATGGAGGGGCGGTTAATCGTGGGTTGGTGTTTGTTTTTCGAAATAGGTGGCAGAAGGTGTCCAAATCACCATGAGCAGTAGCGAGCTCCCCAAGTTTGAGACCCGGCAGCGCGTTTGGTGGCATTGGTCGTCCGTTGGCGACAAAATTTCGAGATTTGTCTCGTTTAAGGGCGGCAGTCCAAAGATGGTGCCGTTTTTTTTTAAATGAGCAGCGGAAGCATGCCAAATGATAACAACTAAAGGCCTTGATCTTTGCGGAGAATTAGGAAAGACGAAGCCGGTGCAACTGGTATAGTGGCAGCCATCATTTAATAGACTCATGGATGCTCTTTAGATAATAGTGGCTCTAATACAAAATTGAAATTTGTAATTTGGGGTACACGAGAGGAAAGTATGGTGTATTCACATTACAAAATGAAGACTACAAGCATTCCCTTATATAGAGGGTGAGAAGGCAATTGAGTTCAATAATAATTAATGGAAATTACAATTAACCTAATCTCAATATATATAAGTCTACCATCTCTTTTCTTTTTGTCTTTTTTCTTTTTTAACTTGAGTGTGGGGGAAGTTGGAGTAACGCCTCCAAGTACGAGAACCAGATAAAGACATAGAAAAACAGCTCACTCTTGATTTTAGTGGACCAGACCACATTAAGTGCTGTTGCCTTGCAGTTAGTTCAGTCATTTACTGTTTAAAGTTTGATTGTTTTTCTTTTGTCAAAAAGTTTGACTGGTTTAGGAGTGAAAAAAGATGATCCATTTTCTGAGTAACGAAGTTTTTAAGCTTATTATCATCCCGGAGGTTGGATTAGTAATATAAGCTTACTCTTAAGTGACATGAAGTCCCACTAGTCACGAGTATGTCACCCCTCGATCATTCATCATTATCACAATGTTTGGTTGGTTCATTTGTAATGTAAGTTTGATCATGCCGTGGTGTAGGATTACCACAACTCTAGTCCTACTAGCACAATGGCATAACAGTAGCGCTAAACTCTTTCAAATGCAACACAAATATTTTATGGTGAATGTGGAACTCCAATGATAATGTTTAGAGGTCAGTGTTGACGCCTGAAAATTTTTGTCGATAATTTAGGTAATCTTTGTGTGAAAATAATAAAAGACATATCTAATAAAACATAGATAAATGATAAGAGGGCTTAATTGGGTCTCAATCTAGTTCGCACAGCCCACAAAAGCTATCCTCAGACCATTCGCGGCCCAAATCCACCAATATAAAAAGAACCCATCACATAAATAAGCCTAGCAAATAGGCTATCACCTGGATTTTGTGTCAATAAGATTCCGTTTGCTTCGTGAAAAAGAGAAGGCTATTATCCGGATTTTGTGTCAATAAGATTCCGTTTGCTTCATGAAAAAGAGAAAGATAACCATTCAGAAAATATTTTCTTAAAGGTGATTGTTTGTATAATTTGAATTAATTAGTTAATATAAAATATTTTTACTATCAATAATAATTTATGCATCCACATTTTTGTGACCAATGTATTTTTTTTTTTCATTCATTCATCTTTATAAATTATACAAATAATTGATTTATAATCATTTATTTTTCACAAAATAAATGAAAATTAAAGCCCGATGTGTGGCCCAAGTAAAAAAACACGGGCCTCTCTCTCTCTTTTCGCCCCTGTAGCCGATCACAGAAGTCGAAAGAGATGTCACAGCCGAAAGCTAAAAAACACAGAATCGAGAGATTCGTTTGGAGCTTCTTCTACGCGGACGCCGAACTCCTGCGACGCTGCCGCCGCCAAGACGTCGCCGTTCGCGGCCAAAGACAGGCTCCGAGGTATGTACATCATTGCTCTGTTTATTGAGCTGAATCCGAGTTTTGTGATTTGAGGTGTCGAGTGAGCGTAGAAATGGTGATGGTGGATCTGTTGGTAGGAGTTTAAATGCGTTCCGATGTTATTGCAATTGTCTGGTTCGGAATTGACGCTTCGATTATGACTCCGTGTTCTGTTTTTGAACTGATCGCCAAGTGTTCGTTAAAATGTCCGAACGAAATTCGGAATGCAATTTCGAGAAGCATTCTTATGCTTTAGTGTTTGGAATGATTGTTGTGTAATTTACCTGTTCGACTCATTTACAGCGTCTCTGTTTCCAGTGATTTTAGACTATGGCCGAGATGTCCACATGCCATGGCTACTTGATTTGTTGTTCAAATCCATCCATGTATGTTGTCTCTGATCCTGATATTCTGCCATGCATATAGATTCATTTAATCAATTATCTAGATGAGCAAAGCATGTCGACTTACACCACAAGTAACATATACTCCAAGGGGCTATGAATTCGTTTTAGCATCTAATGAATTATATTCGCTGGATTGAGATTATGCTTGCTGGTTGTGTATTGTCTTGCTTGGCTGATTGGTGTTGTAGTCTTAATTTGCTCAGCTGGCTGTTTATTTGCTGGATTGAGATTATGCTTGCTGGTTGTGTAAATCCCACTCTCTTCTGTACAGAGTATTTAAGAGTCTGTGACATATTGGAATTAAGCTCCATATTGGCTAACTGATTACTCTTAAGCCCTATCCTATGGTATTGGTACAGTGAACAATAATTGTATAAAAAGCATAGTGCATCACATTATTGGTATGAATCTTCACTCGGTTTATTCTATCAGTAGACAATAAAGGTTCGTTTGTTTAATGGAAATTCGTCCCCTCATAATTGTTATCGGATTTTTCGAGGTTTGGATGACGGAAAACCAATGGATCTATGGAACAACAAACTTAGATTGTGGGAAAACAACTTCCCATTCTGGCAAGAAGGAGATCCGTTTGTTTCATTGAAACTTCATGATAAAAAAAGAAAATACATTTAGTTTCATTTATTTGATGGTTCAGAGAAAATGATTTCCTTCTTGTCAGAAGAGGAAGTCGTTTATTCCCAATTTAAGCTCGTTGTTTCAGATCCAAGAAAAACATTCTTCGTAGATCGACTAGTTTTCCATAATCCAAACACTAAAAAGTCAGAAAATGATTTTCTGAAAACAATTTTTCTTCAAATAAAGGACCTTCCATGACACTATCATAGAATGAGGAACTTACCTTTTTTTTTACCCACGAAGGTATGCACCCTTCTAGGAATAATTGTGGCGACGAAGAATATTGCTTTATGGGTCATCTTCATTAGATAGTACTGGAGATTTATTTTAGGACACCCAGTACGGTCATACTTCTTGTTGAACTATGGCACCTTGAAGGTTTAAGGGATTTTCTCACTCTTGAATAGGGGGACAAGTTGTCGACCCCTTGCATCTCATGCCCTTACAACAAACACAACCGCTCTTCCATTTTGGCAAGGCGTCTAGCACTCTTTTCTTTTAAAAGGAAGACAAGTTCTTCCTTCAGAGAAGGATGAAGGTCCACTATGAGAGGTGTGACTGAAGGGACTTCTCCAGCTACTCCCTTTCCAATAAGGTCAATAGTTGACGACTCAAGAGTGCAGACGGAACGGGCATAAATGTGGGGGGTTTTGGATCCTCAGCAGTAGGAAGTCTTGATTTGCTTGGAAATTTCCATCAGCATTGTTGTAATTTGAGCCAGCTAGTTCTCCACATTGGTCAATCGAATGTTTGAATCTTAGTTCTTCATATGTGCTCTTAAGCGAGTCTGAATGGGAGATCTTCTTTGGTCATAATTACTACCAAAAGACTTTTATAATGCTTTTGTGCACAAGGAAAGTTGAAACTACCCCGTGTGACCCCACTTTTTGATTGATTATTCCACTAACTGAACTGGAATCTCTTCTCGATGTCTTACATAGTTTGCCAAGCTCATCTTGATCACTGATCATTCCTTCAATGAGCGAAGCTGGATGGCTATTCAACTGTTGACTACGTATTAGTGTATGAACTTGGCAATCAATACACGAACAACACAAATAGCACTTTCAATGCACACGAACACACATTCGAGAACTTGTGAACAGTCCATGTGCGCGCACAGCACAAAAAACTTGCGCTTTTCTCCCTTTCTCTTTACCCTCCTTTGACTACTGAATTGAAACCTCAAACTCTGGCATTTGCCTAATCAACTCAACTGAAGATCCTCTACCTTTTGGTCTCTTACGTGTTAGCCGGTTCTTTCCCATCCTTCTTGTTAAATCTATATGGCGTAAAATTTGCATTTACCTCATGGTTCCTTGAAGCTCGGCCGTCGGTCTCTTGGAGTTTCTGCAGGTTCTTTCCCTTCTGCATGGTCCACCTTTATGGTCTAATGGTCCATATGTGAGTTTGACTTATTTGAGCTGTCACAGTCAATGACTTCTGGTGGCAGTGGAAGGCTTTGGAGCAGGATGGTTTGGCTCTAATGTCCTGGGGGTTTTCCTTAATCCTAAGAGTCTTGGTATTGATCTTAAGAAGAAAATGAGTGGACAAGCATATATTCCTTCGGGGGAAGGGTCTTCAAGCCACTGGTAACACGGCTAATCCACATGAGCAAGCAGTTTCTATAATCGGCGGAACATGGACCTTTGACGAAGACGACCCCATGCCTTCATTCTCAAGCGTGATAGCCATTCGCGAGCACAGACAATCATTTGTGAGGAGAGCTACATCGCCTTGAGTGACGGAATGGGCTTAGGCTTTGTATGGATGTTGGGGTCGTGTCCATCACCTTTATAAAATTACTGTCTTAGTTCTCCGCAAAAAGTTCCGAGTTGGATCGCATAACGGGCCAGTTCAAAAAAATTTGTGGTCTCGTCTGGGTCGATGCTCAATGTCGACACGCTATCAAAGCATGTCCCTAATTTCTACACGTGGAGAAATGCGGTAGAGAATGATAATGCTAGACTATGCGAGACCTTCTTTTTTTTTAAGATGTACGTTGGACTCGTGAAATTCAACTATTGCTCTTTGAGAGGGAGCTTGAAGAGGTTCCTTTCAAAAATGAAAGACACTTGAATTTTGCCAACGAGTTATGCAGTGAAATTCAAATGCAAATGCAGTGATGAAAGCTAGCTAGGGAAATACCTGTAATTGCTAGCCTTGGATCTCAGCTTTGCTTGAGGCGTTTGTAGGCCCCTCTCCTCTTCCCTCTCTAGCAATTTTTTTGTTTATTCGACCTTGGGCTACAAAAGCTCACTAAATGATGCCATACTTCGGGTACAAAAGCTCACCGTGCAAATAAAATTTCAAGGCTGCATTCGCGCACATAACCAAAAACGGAAGACATCACGAGCTTTTGATCTCTCACCGTTTAGAGAGTACTCCAAGGCTATAGGTTGCGATCACTTGTGGAAGGGGAGGCTTCGAGAATACAACCCGCAATCACTTGTGGAAACCATGATATAAACTCGCCATATTAAAAGAGATTCTGAGGTTGCCAATGAGCCTTGATGAGACCTAATCCTCTGATTTAACATATAGGACTTCCTTTAAAACGAATGAAAGTCAAATGAAGAGTTTCTATTACAAAGAAAAACTTTGGAGTCGCCAAGTTGTCGTGACCCTCCCAGCGCGATCCAAGGAAGATGAGTTTAGAGGTAATGCCGAGTTGCGGACCAATGATCCCAACCAGTGTGGGTTCTCCTGAACCCCCACCTCACACTATTATGATTGAAATTGATCTATCCATGAATTCCAACCTAAATAGGAGTCCTTAAGTCTAGATTTCTAATTGTGTAGAAAGTGAGGTGTCCTCCCATTCCTTACTTGACTCCCAGCCGACCCCAATAGGTCAGTAGCAAGTCCTGTTTAGGTTGGACTTCATAGATAGATCAATTTCAATTGTAATATCCTTGTCGCACAAGGTAATGATTTCGAAGAATCCCCACTGGTTGAGGACCGTTGGTTCCTAGCTCGGGATTACCTATAAAATCATCTTCCCTGGATCACATCGAGAGGGCCACAAGAGGTTGTTCACCCCCATTAATTTCTATATTTTCAGTTTCTTCAGCTAGCGGCTAGTAGGATGGAAGGGATGTCGACAAGAATTTTGGTAGTTGTATATTGGATACTATTGGGTATGAATTGTGTATGTCTGAAGATATATGTTGGGTTTAATTGAGTTTGGTGATGTAAGTGTGTGTGTTATATTGTGTCTCAAGTTTGAGCCCGTTAGATTAATACCCATAAGTCTGGCCGAATAAACAAAGTTCAAGAGAGAGACTTTGTGATGTCTTCGAATGTTGTTCCTCTCTCCATGCGTAGAAGGAAGAAGCCAAAGAAAGATGCATGAAGGCTTCTCCATTATTTTAATAGAGAATGGGGTTCTATTATTTTAATGATAGAAAGAAGGAAGGCAGAAGCAATGCGGCGCGAATCTCTCTCCCTTTCTTTATTCAAAGAATGTGGGCTCTCATTAATTTATTATTAATGAAGAAGACCCATGAAGAAGACTTCTTTTACGTTATCTTCCACCGGGAACAAGAAATTTGAAGACTGCAGCCCACCTGTTTTCGCGGATCAAAGGCACACGTTTCTTGACTATTATCCCTCATCTCTTCCGGCTCATTAAATGCGTGCCCATGCACATGCACGATCTGCATGCATGCCTACAAATATGGTGGGCGTTCGGTGCCGATTGTGGACTTGTCTTGTGGGCGCCTGCGCTGCATTTAATGAGGCCATTTACTTTCTTCTTTTGTCTTGTTCTCTGCCCTTCTCCCTATAGAAGGAGAAGACGTCGATGATGCAAGGAAGTTGCGAAAGAAAAGAGCTTCGCGAGAGCGAGAGCAAAGAGCTCGAGAAGAGAGTGAGAGGCTTGAGCTCCGAGAGGTTTGTGCAGATTTCAGTCCAGTGAGTTGAGTTGTTAAACACCGTGGGTATTGGGTGTATAGTAGGGCTGGGAAACACTTGAGTGCATGTGTGATTGTAATCCTGTAATTCTCCGATTTATAGTGGATTGATTTGCTGGCTCTCCCCGTGGACGTAGGTTCCGACATTCGGACCGAACCACGTAAATTTCTGGTGTCCTTTTATTGTTCCTCGTTTTATTTCGATCGATTTCTATAGCTCCCGACATAATTGCAAAAATACACGATCCGCTTCCGCTGCGACGCCGATTTACAACAATTGGTATCAGAGCCAAGACTTTGCAATTATGTCTGGAGCAAGAGTAGAAATTGAGAAATTTAACTAATGGCCGGGAACAACTTCGGGTTGTGGAGCGTCAAGATGAAGGCGCTATTAACAACTCAAGGATTAGCCAAGGCATTGGAGGGCAAGGCTCGGTTGCCGAAACAATGCGAGATGCCGAGAAGGACGAGCTAATGGAGAAGGCCAAGAGCATCATCTGTTGAACTTATCGGATGAAGTGCTAATAGAGGTAGCCGAGGAGGAGGATGCCGCAACGTTATGGGCTAAACTTCAGGCCCTCTATGTAACGAAGGGTTTGAACAATCGCTTATATATGCTGAAGAGAATGTTCCAGTTCCGATATACTGAAGGTACGTCCATTAGATCCCACCTAGACGAGTTTAATAAACTCATGATGGACTTGAAGAATGTTGGCAAGATTTTAGATGATGAAGAACAAGGCATGATGTTGTTGGCATCTCTACCAGAGTCATGGGAACACTTTACCGACTCCTTGTTACAGGGGCGTACTACGATTACCTCAGAGGAGGTAAAATCTGCCCTGTTCTCAAAGGAGTGGCAGAGAAAGTTGCGTGATGACAGTCTAGCGCAAGATGTAGTGCGTGGACTGGTGATTCGAGGTAGAGACCAACATCGAAGGCCCAGCAACAGAAGCAAAAGCAAGAGCAGGTCGAAGTCGCGACATAGAAAATCAAAAGGTCGCGTGAAGTGCTTTGAATGTCACGAGGAGGGGCACATAAGGAGAGATTGTCCAAAGCTAAGAAATAAAGGCGGTTGGCAAAATGCCACAAGTAGTGTGGCGAATGTTGCCGAGGAGAGTACTGATGATGCCGAGGCTGTCCTATGTGTATCTACGAGTTCGTCAGGAGACGAATGGGTGCTAGATTCTGGATGTTCCTATCATATGACTCCTCATAAGAAGCGGTTCACTACCTACCGAGGCGCAGATGGTGGTAGAGTTCTTTTGGGGAATAATGCAGCTTGCAAGGTTGTAGGGATAGGCGATTCGGATCCGAATGCATGATGGCGTAGAACGAACGTTGACGACGTAAGGCACGTGCCGAAGCTCAAGAAGAGCCTTATTTCTTTGGGTACACTCGATGACCTTGGGTGCAAATACACAGCTGAAGGTGGAGTATTGAAGATCTCTCGAGGTGCCCGACGGTGATGAAAGGGAAGAAGGTGAATTCTCTCTATCATTCTTGGGAGAAACCGTGACCGGAGTTGCTGCGGTTTCATCGGGTGAGTCGAGACTCAAATTTGACTCGGTTATGGCATATGCGATTGGGACACATGAGTGAGGCGGTATGACAATGCTGAGTGAGAAGGGGTTCTTTGAAAGGTCGAAGACAGGGAAAGCTGGACTGTGTGAGCACTGCATCTTCGGAAAGCAGCGTCGTGTTAAATTTGGTACAGCTCTTCATTCGACCAAGCAACCAGTCGAATACATTCATTCAGATGTTTGGGGACCGTCTCCAGTTCCATCAAAAGGAGGTGCCCGATATATGCTAACATTCATCGACGATTACTCAAGGAAGGTATGGGTGTACTTCCTGAAGCACAAATCCGAGGTATTTGATCGGTTCAAGAATTTTAAGGCATTGATTGAGAAGCAGTCAAGTAAACAAATCAAGTGTGCCCGAGAACCGATAATGGCATGGAGTTACGTGGTAAGGACTTTACCGAGTTCTGCCAAAAGGAAGGAATTGTGAGACACCGCACAGTTCGGGACACCGCAGCAAAATGGCGTTGCAGAACGGAAGAACAGAACTCTACTTGAGCGAGCTCGGTGCATGCTTTCGCATGCAGGATTGGGCAAGGAATTTTGGGCCGAAGCAATAAATATGGCATGTTACCTGGTTAATCGATCTCCATCTTCTGCTATCGAGTGGAAGACTCTGAGGAAGTATGGTCGGGGAAACCTGTTGATTACTCCGGATTACGAATATTCGGATGTCCTGCGCATGCTCATGCGAGAGATGGTAAGCTTGAGCCGAGGGCGAAGAAGTGCATATTTCTGGGTTATGCACAAGGGGTGAAAGGCTACCGGCGTGGTGCACCGATCCCGAGATCACCCGGTTTTCTAATCGCGAGACGTGATCTTCGACGAGACGCAATGCTTCAAAAGAGGAGTCTTGAGACTCAACCAGCGAGAGCGAACGGATCATGGTGTCGAAGTGAGGTGGAGATTCGGGGCGGAGTCTCCAAAGACCTCGAGGTAACGAGAGGAAGAGATTGCGAGATGAGGCCATAATTTCGAAGACGGTGATATTGAACAACCGCGGAGCCACAACACAACATAGCCACGGGCGGAGACAAAGAAGGCAAATTAAACCACCGGTACGTTATGGTTATTCGATATTGCCTATGCATTAACTGTAGGTGATGAGGTGGAGATGGATGAGCCTTCATCCTATTCTGAGGCGATGGCTAGTGCTGAGTCATCACAGTGGCTAGAGGCTATGAGTGAAGAAATAGAATCACTCTATCGGAATCAGACATGGGAGTTGGTCAAAGTACCCAAAAGTCAGAAAATTGTCGGATGCAAATGGGTCTACAAACGGAAAGAGGGCATTCCCGGTGTAGAGGCAGCCAGGTTCAAGGCGAGACTTGTTGCGAGGGGGTATACTCAACGAGAGGGCATCGACTACAATGAAGTGTTCTCTCCGTGGTAAGGCATACCTCTATTCGTGTATTACTTGCCTTAGTTGCTGCGGGATCTTGAGCTGGAGCAACTAGATGTGAAAACGGCATTTCTTCATGGTGAATTGGAGGAACGAATTTACATGAAGCGGCCGAGGATTTGCTATTCCAGGTAAGGAAGACCATGTTTGCTTATTGAAGAAATCTTTGTATGGACTGAAACAATCTCCTAGACAATGGTATAAGCGTTTTGATGCTTTCATGACTAGTCAAGATTATTCGAAAAGTCAGTTTGATAGTTGTGTTTATTTTAGGAGATTGGAAGATGGGTCTTTGATTTATCTGCTATTATATGTTGATGATATGTTGATAGCAGCTAAACAAATGTCTGATATTGATGTGTTGAAGCGGCAGTTGAGTGCTGAGTTTGAAATGAAAGAATTAGGTGCTGCTAAGAAAATATTGGGTATGGAGATTTTGCGTGACAGGGCTGCAGGAACGTTGTGTTTGTCTCAAAAGAAATATATTGAGAAGATCGTGGCACGTTTTAATATGCAGTCAGCAAAATCTGTAAGTACTCCTTTAGCCGCACATTTTAAACTTTCGACAAGTTATCACCGCAGGGCGAGGAGGAGGAGGAACATATGTCCCGTGTTCCTTATTCTAGTGCAGTTGGTAGTATTATGTATGCCATGGTATGTACTAGACCTGACATTTCACAGGCTGTAAGTGTTGTCAGCCGTTACATGAAGCACCCAGGTAAGGCACATTGGGAAGCCGTGAAATGGATCCTCAGATATCTAAAGGGGACAGCAGACGTCGGAATTATGTATAGAAGGAACGTCAATGGCAACGAGACCACAGGGTACGTGGATTCGGATCACGCCGGTAACTTGGATGATCGCAGATCGTTAGCGTGGTACGTGTTTATGCTAGCGGTGGTGCAATAAGTTGGAAAGCGTCTTTACAAGACGATGTTGCGTTGTCTTCAAGCGAGGCGGAGTACATGGCACTAACTTTTGTTGCAAAGGAGTCGATATGGCTAAGGGGTTTGCTCTTGGACCTTGGACTGGAGCAGAAAAGTGTCACCATACACTTTGTGACAATCAAGGTGCGATATATTTGGCTTATAATCCAATATATCACGAGCGAACAAAACATATCGACATCAGGTACCATTTCATCCGAGATGTCATAGCAAAGGGTAAAATTGTTGTAAAGAAAATAGCAACAGCAGAGAACCCAGCAGATATGATGACGAAGCCTGTTCCTTCAGCAAAGCTCGAGCTCTGTATGAGCTCGATTGGCGTCTGTAGAGTATGAGCGCCCATCGGGGCGTTGGGAGAGTCGAGCATTGAAAATAATACTATAACTTGGCCTCAAACGTCGAGCCAAGGTGGAGAATTGTTATATTGTGTCTCAAGTTTGAGCCCGTTAGATTAATACCCATAAGTCTGGCCGAATAAACAAAGTTCAAGAGAGAGACTTTGTGATGTCTTCGAATGTTGTTCCTCTCTCCATGCGTAGAAGGAAGAAGCCAAAGAAAGATGCATGAAGGCTTCTCCATTATTTTAATAGAGAATGGGGTTCTATTATTTTAATGATAGAAAGAAGGAAGGCAGAAGCAATGCGGCGCCGAATCTCTCTCCCTTTCTTTATTCAAAGAATGTGGGCTCTCATTAATTTATTATTAATGAAGAAGACCCATGAAGAAGACTTCTTTTACGTTATCTTCCACCGGGAACAAGAAATTTGAAGACTGCAGCCCACCTGTTTTCGCGGATCAAAGGCACACGTTTCTTGACTATTATCCCTCATCTCTTCCGGCTCATTAAATGCGTGCCCATGCACATGCACGATCTGCATGCATGCCTACAAATATGGTGGGCGTTCGGTGCCGACTGTGGACTTGTCTTGTGGGCGCCTGCGCTGCATTTAATGAGGCCATTTACTTTCTTCTTTTGTCTTGTTCTCTGCCCTTCTCCCTATAGAAGGAGAAGACGTCTGATGATGCAAGGAAGTTGCGAAAGAAAAGAGCTTCGCAGAGAGCGAGAGCAAAGAGCTCGAGAAGAGAGTGAGAGGCTTGAGCTCCGAGAGGTTTGTGCAGATTTCAGTCCAGTGAGTTGAGTTGTTAAACACCGTGGGTATTGGGTGTATAGTAGGGCTGGGAAACACTTGAGTGCATGTGTGATTGTAATCCTGTAATTCTCCGATTTATAGTGGATTGATTTGCTGGCTCTCCCGTGGACGTAGGTTCCGACATTCGGACCGAACCACGTAAATTTCTGGTGTCCTTTTATTGTTCCTCGTTTTATTTCGATCGATTTCTATAGCTCCCGACATAATTGCAAAATACACGATCCGCTTCCGCTGCGACGCCGATTTACAACAGTGTGTGTGTGTGTATATATCTTTAATTGATTTTAGAAACTTTAATCCTGTAACCAGCTCCCCATTTTTATCAAATATATAAATGTGTATATATTTTGATAGCAGGTTTAAGTTGGTTTTGTTTTAAGTTGCGTCCTCTGGGTAAGAATAAGACCATATAATCCCCTTGGGGTGTGACATTGGCTATGGTGATGGTGGTTACTATGGAGGGTGTGCCGGCTATGAGATTTGTGAAACGCGTGGGGGTTGTGATGGAGACAACGATGTTGGTGATTGTTGCCGTCAAGATTGTCTTGGGAATTGCAAAAGGCGCGATTAATTTGATGAATTTTGATGAGGTTCTTAGTTTTGATGGATATTTTACTGCATGGGAAGTTATTGGTTGGCTTGGAAACCATATTAAAAAAATTTGATTACAATAATATCCTAGAAATTGAAGGGCAGAGCTATCTTACGGTGGGATGATATGAAAGAGCGATGTTTCGGAGAAGGAAAATCACCCGTCATGACTTGGTAGAAGATGGGTAGGCATAATGAAAAATATTTGTTCGTCCAGCAAAATCAAAGGTATGTAGAGCAGGAAAAGAGCATTGGTGATTGTACAAGGCTCGTTTTACATGATTTCCAAGATCATGCATATCCAAGCATGTTTCACGTGTTCTTCCAGTTTTCATTTGAAATGGTAGATGATTTTGAACTCAAACATTTGTTTCAAGTTAGGGATGATTTCTGCTATGGTGGAGAGATTGGAACTGACCCAAATTATGAAATCAGGTTTCTCATGTTAAAATATAAGTCGTTGAAGGAGGAAAGCTAGGATTTTCTATAGAAGTTCATTTTTCGTGATGTCTTAAATGGACGGATCTATTTAACAAATTTGGTTGGAATCTTTTTCTCAAAGCAAGAGCTTTTGATTGATTTTGTAGATGTGATTATAAGAGATTTGCTTTACGATCATATAAACTGGCATTTTGAAAATTGAATGCGGGAAAAATGAGCAAACACAAGTCAGGACTCGTAAATACGCATGACGAGTAGCTCTCAATTTTCTATTGATTCAAAGGGAGAGATCATTACAAAAGAGAATAATATGAATATAAATAGTCTGAATTTCCTAATAATTCACCAGTAAAAGATAATTGGAAAGCTATTAAAAAAAGTAAATGAAACTCTTAAATTGTTGTTTGGAGTCTAAATAGCTGAATCTCTAAAAACATTAACAAAACAGCATAATTTGGGTAGGCTCTGAAGATTGTGGCATATGGAGATGTGGAGTTCCCGGAGACGGGAAAGCCGGGAGATACTTGGAGGTTGGCCAGAAGTATGAGTGTCGGATGGTTCACAATCCCCAAAAGGATCGGAGGCAACCCTTTATATATCCGGGTAAAATGCGAAATCTATCTTTTCCTCTTCCTAGTACGCCTCACCTCAAGCACTTTCATTGCTTCCAAATTCTCGACTGACGTTGGTAACTTCCGAATTGGAGTGTCAGATAAATCTAGTAATTGCAGTGAGCTGAGCCTTCCTATTTCATTTGGAAGATCAGTTAGCCCCTGGCAGTTCTTCAGAGACAGTGTTTTCAGTTTCTGCAGAGATCCGATGGACTTCATGAGGGTTTCTATTTTAGAGCCGTCGAGAGAAAGATATGAGAGAGACTCTAAGGAACTAATCGAATCGGATATTTTAGTCAGGTTTTCACAATTGCGAGCACTGAGAAATTTGAGCTTCCTCATGGTACCTCCTTGGAATTTAATCTCAGAAATGGAAGTTCCATCGATCATCAGCTCTTTCAAGCTGCTCATGGGACCCATAAATGACAATTCACGGAGGAGACTGCATCCCTTCATGTTCAAAGAAACTAACTCCTGCAGATTACGAATTGATGAATCAATAACTGCTAATCCAGAGCAACCTTCCAGAATGAGTCTTTCTAGCCTCAATGAATCAGGAAATATTGGAGTGGAACTCAAATGGGCACAACCAGTTAGTTTCAAAACTTTCAGTTTACTTGCCTGCAAGATAAATAGGACGTGTTAGTAAATGTTGAGTTCCTGAGAAATACATAGTCAAAAGGAAAAGTGCATGAAGATAGTGAATTCATTCCGTACCATCGAAAGCAACTTCCAACCTTTCCACTCTTTGTACACCCGACTACCCGACAAATCAAGAATCACCAAGTTATGCAATTTCAGTTTTAGCGATTTAATGTCAAACATCGCAGGTTCCCCTTGCCAACCAAGCCACCTTAATCTCAAAAAAGGATCCCGAAACTTTCCTTGAATATCAGCTTGATCCAGCTCGAGGAACCTCAAGTTCTGTAAGCCATCAAATTTATCACATTGAAAACTGATATTCCCTTCAGATCTCTCAGCAAACTTGAGCCCGAGGGCTTCAACTTTCTTGGTACCCTGTCAATCAAGCAAAACAAAACTACCTTAAAAAAAATGGAGCTGTCTCTCAGCATCGCACTTGATGAATAATTGAACGAAAAGGATCAATAACAGAATCAATTGGCATCTAAAGAAGAACAGACGTGGTGCAGTGGTCGCAAGTTACCTTCCCTTCGTTTAGTACATCCAGTGCCTCTTCGTGGTTCCACAGCCTACTGCGCTGGCAAGGTTCATTCTTGTTTTCACTCTTGACAATTTCCCTGCCAAACGTCTTCAATATAGCACGCATGTGTAGTTCTTTATCCTCTCCGATTTCTACCAATGAGATGGCACGAAGAGATAGAATTGATTTTGCAGGATAAAACTCAAGGTCATGCCACATGTAATAGGGGATTCTCTTGTCCTTTCCGTCGAAGAAGCATGCTATATCAAGAAATATATTTTGTTCGTTCTCATCTAGGGTGGTATAGCTCTTGAGGAAGGCTTCTTGGACACTCTTATCAGTAGCTTCTTTCAATGCAGTCAGTTTGTCCATCCACACTATCTTTTTACTGTTTTTGAACAGAGATTTACCTACCTTCTCGAGCACCAAAGGAAGCCCGTCGGTAGCAGCAACGATATTCGTTGCCAGCTGCTCGAATTCCTCAGGGGGAGAATCCTTTCCAAAAGCATGCCAACAGAATAATGTCAGAGCTTCATCTTGTTGCATCGTTCTCAGACCAAAACTTTCCGCACCCTCGAGTTTAAGGACGTCATTTCTTTGGGATGTCACAATGACCGTGCTGCCCGGGCCCAACCAATCAAGCTCTCCGACTAATGCGCTGAGCTGTTCATGGTCCTTCACATCGTCAAGGAGAAGGAGGACCTTCATGGCGCGAAACCTGTCCTGAATATATGTCAGAGCATGGTCAGAACAATCAAACTGTTGGGCATTTCCATTGTGGAGGTGGGAAATCAGTCTGTTTTGCACAGACACAATGCCGTGACTAATTTCTTCTTGGAACTTTTCCAGAAAGCTACAGGCGTCAAAAAGATGGTTAAGTTGATTATAAACACATTTCGCCAGCACCGTCTTACCAACCCCGGGGATGCCATGTATTAACACCTTTTCACATGTGTCTCCAATTTTAACCACTTCCCCACTGCGGTAGTCAACCTTCAGCTTTGCCATTATTTCTTGCACATGAGGATCGACTCCAACTAATTGTTTCGGCAACATTAGGTCCCTCGTCTTCAGCATCTGCTCAACTTTGCGGACAATTAGCTTTATGACTCCACCATGTGTCCTGCCAAAATGTATATGGAATAAAATGGACATGAAAGAGGAGGATTGAAAGCGGAAGTAAACCTATTTATGCATGATGCAGCCTTTGTCATCTTTATAATAACGAATATATTATTGGATATGATTTGAAACTAGTTAATCTTAAAGCTAAAGTAGGTAAGATACATGAGAAAACGTAATCTCAGAACAGAGCACGTCATGAAAATTACTTTTCCTGATTTTCGTGGAGATGGTATCCCGTCAAGTCTCCGATCTGTTGGAGGGCAGACTTCCAGGGATTAAGGATACTGTCATCTCTGCCGCGCTTCTTGTGCTCATTCAAGGCCCTCTCAAAAGGGCCCGTGCAGTAGCGTACATCCGACGGATTGACATAGTAGAAGATGGGGATGATGGTGTGATTCTTCCCGTCCATGCACTTCACCATTTTCTTCAATTCCATGAGACAGCTCTTGCTGGACGCGTACTCCTTGGAGATGACGGCTATTGATATCTTGGACTGCTCGATCGCCTGGATCAGCTGGGGGTTCATTTCTTTGCCTATCTCCAGCTCTTCCTCATCCCTAAAGACACGAATACCAACATCAGTCAAGCTGGTGTACAGGAAATCCGCAAAGTTCCTGCGTGTGTCTGGCCCTCTGAAACTCAGGAACACTTGGTAGTCTGGCTGTGGAGACATTGATGAGGAAGGATTGCTAACGTGACTGATGTCCATTGTTTCTGCAGCAGGTCTCAACAAAAACGTATAATGGCCCTCTAAACTCAGGAACTCTTTTCTTTTCTTTTTTCTGGGGGTCATAGACGCGCACGTACTTTGGATTGGACCATCCTCACACTTTATAGACCAGAGTCGACTCGGTTTTGGGAGAGCAAATCGACTGTTGACTGGTCGGTGGCAGTGGCGCTTTAGGATTAGTTTCTGAACATTTCTTTCCCTCTTCTTATTACCCATGTTTTTATTTTGTTTTCATTTTTTTCTTCCAAATGAGGAAACGACTTATGAAAAAAGAACAATAAAGTCCAAAAACCTATTCATTGTTTTATTTGTGAGGGAAAAAAGAGATAATTACCAAATCAATTTTAAACCTATTTTACGGATATCAATTTAATCATAGACTTTTCAATTTTACCAATATAGTCCTAAATACTTGTGTGGAATTCCAATGTAATCATTTTGACTAATTGTTAATAGAAAATTATAACGTGGTGTCCAGTCATTGCTAGTGGTCCTACGCGTTACACTAAAAATTTGATGAATTTGATGCACGAATTCTTAGTTTGATGCATATTTTGTTGCATGGGAGTTTTTGGTTGCCTTGCAAAACTAGATAGTTATGGATAAGTGTACCCATAATACTAAGACCTGTCATGAAAACACAACTGAATTCTAAAGTTTTCAAAAGCTGCAATCAAATTGTAAAATAAGTAAAATTTGTCTAACCAAATCACATTGCTTTTTCTTATTACTTTCTTGAAACGCATGAAGCCGACATAGTACCCATCAAGCGTCACATTGGGAAAAAACTGGAAAATATATAAAAGAAAAGAAGGATTAAAATTTTAAAAAGAAAAAGAGAATTAAAAAAGAAATAAAAATAAAAAAGTTAACATTTAAATAATAATTAAAAGAAAAACTCCCACCACCAAGGCTGAATGGGCGAGTTCAATGACGCTCGAGGGACCCTCGTTCTGAGCTTGACCAAGCTCGAGAAGCCACGGTCACAATCTCTAAATCTCTTTTGCTACACGAGCTTAGTGAAGCTCGAGCGGCGGCCATGGCAGCTCTGTCTCCATCCCTCTGTTACTTCGCCCCTCTGTATCTCCCCAAATTCACAAACGCTGTGACAGAGGTAATCCAGTTTTCAGAGAAGCTGATTCGATCGCTACCAACCCCAAAAAAGAGGTGTATCAGGCCTTATCCATTTCTCCCTCCTTCATCCTCATTAAGCAATCGACAAGTTGGGGGAGGATTTCAAAGGGAAGCCCGTGATCGACATCTCTGAAGCCAAGCCTGATTGCTTTTATACCAAATCAAATTTGCAGACAGAGTTACTGTCTGAGAAAAAGAAAACGAAGAAGATGAAGGGCGCGTTTGATAACGATCACCTTCCAGGGAACAAATTCGATCGAAATGATTATTTTTGATTTTGTTCTCGGGAAGCGATTTTGAGTAAAAGAACGTGTTTGTAACTATACAAAATTTCTGATTCTGGAATAAAATTGCGTTTGATACCGTATTCATTGATTTTGTTCCAAATCAATTTATTTTAATTTATAAATAATTTTTATAATTTTTTCCTTTTTCCTTTTTTTTTTTTTTTTTTTTCCTTTTTCCTTTTTTCCTTTTTTTCTCCTATTCTAATTCTTCTTCAGGCTGGTTGCCGGCCCTCGTCGGCTCGGCCTCGCCGGCAGTTAGGTGAGGTCCGCCTGGCCATCGGCGGGGTTGGGCGAGCCTCGCCGGTGGCTAGGCTTGCCTCCGGCGAGCTCGCCGGACCGGTCGCCGGCGACGGGCGGCGGTGGCGGACGGCGGCAGGTGGCGGTGGTCGCGGGATGGCGATCGATGAAGAAAGAAAAAGAGAAGAAGAAGAGTTTTTATTCTCAATTTTGTTCCCGGAATAAGAATCAACTTTTTTTTTATTCTTGATTCTTGTCCCAAAGGCGATTTCGGGAACAAATTTGTTCTCGAGAACAAAAATTTTACCAAACGCGATTCTCATCCCAAGCGATTGCACGGGAACAAAAAATCGAATATGACATTTGTTGGGATGGTTACCAAATAGGCCAGAAGATTCCGACTTCGAATTCACTTGCCTCAACATGGGTGGTTTGCTAGTCTCGGCTGACGATGTCTTTAACAACAGCCAGATCCGCCCAGTTTTCTCTTTCTTCAAACGAGACCTCATCTTTGCCAAAATCCGAGCCGTTAATGGAAGCAAGGGTCGTAGGCGGGCTAGATGAGTCATAGGGGACTTATTGCAACTAAACGGCCCGAATCATGGGGGAGATGTTATCGATAATGTAATTTTTTTTTTGTGGAAATTCAAAAATAGGGAATCTTTGGTGTTCATTATTTTCCGTAACAATACTATTAAAAGTAATCGTTACAGAAACCAAAGAAATGAAGAAATCCAATTTCTCTCCCTTAACTCACTTTTTTTTTGTTCAGAGACCCACTTTTCTGTCATGTGTTTTATTTGACAAAGGATAGAATACGATGTATCTTCTCATGGGTGAAAAGATGACCAGACTCCATTTATATAGGCAATCAATACGTACCTTTCATCAAAGCACATTCTATCTTCATAAGAGTCGCACCTCTTTGAAAGAACTATAAATTCCTCATAAAAATTGCACATTTTAACGAGCTTTGCAACTTCTCGTAACTAATATTTCTTTCATAGCATTTAAATAATTATTAAATCATTAATTAATAATATCATATAGGCCACAATAATTCTTACAAGAGATGCCACCCTCGCTAGGGAGTAGGCGGAAGGACAACTTGATCAGATCCTTGAAATTGTGGCTGTTTCGAGACTTCTTGCCGCGAGCAAAGCAATGGCAGGGACTCCCTCATGCCAAACCCTCCTTCTGGAGCTTTGTCGAGCTTGGCCAATAGACTATGGCTGCTGGAGCCATTTTTTTAGCTTTTTTTTTTAATATATATATTCTTACCCTCTTTTCTTTTTTTCTCTTTTCTTTTTTGAATTTTTTTATAATTTTTCGTTTTGTTCTAAACTTTAAGTTCTTTCTAATGTGGCGCCCACCAAACTCCACATCTTTGCCACGTGTTTTAAAACGGTATTAAATTCCATTGGCTAAATTGGACAAAGTAAAAAAGGGACTTGATTGCACGAATCTGACAGGTTTTATAACTTAATTGCATATTTTATAAGTTTTAAGACTCAAATGTATTTTTACGACAAATTTTAGGATGTTTGGTGTATTTATGCCTATTTTTATGACATCGATATCTTAGAAACTAGAAGAGTGAAATTGGTGAAGAATAAATTGAAGGCTCAGCTTTGTTACGGTGGGGTAAATCGTAGGAGCAACGTTTGAGAGAAGGAAAATTACACGTCATCACTTGATCGAAGATATGTAGGTTGTTAAAATGTTGATTTTTGCCTAGGGATAACGAGGAATATTTGTTTGCAAAATCAATGGTATGTACACTTGGAAAAGAGCATGGTTGGTTACACGAGGCTCGTTTTACAGAATTTCCAAAGTCAACCCGTCAAAAGCTGATGGTCGTGATTTACGAGCCTCTACACCAAGATACTTACAATTTTAATTTGAAATGGTAGATGATTTTGAACTTAAACATTCATTTCAATTTAGTGATGATTTATGCGATAGCAGATTTAGTGATCATTTATGCGATAGCAGAGAATTAAAATTGATCCAAAAATAATCATGAAATGCTGTTTCTGCTAATAAAATAGAGGTTGTTGAAGAAGGAATGCTAGGTTTTTTTTTTTTTTTTAAATTATTGGAAGTTGACTTTGTGATGCCTGGAATTGATGTATCCATCTCTTTATTTGAGAAAATTGTTCAAAAAGTCATAAATTTATTATATTTTTATCAATTTAATCCTAAATTTTTTTCATTTTGCAAATAGAGTTCAACCGGCTAATTTTGGCCAAAATTTGCTACCGTGGACACTGGGCATGCTTGGCCAAAATATTTAACAATATTTCAATATTTTTAAAACTTTATTATTATTATTATTATTATTATTATTATTTTCTTTTTTTTTCCTTTGCTTTTTATTCCTCTTTTTTTTTTTTTCCTTTGTTGGTGAGGATCACCGACCGCTATCGACCACGCAGGCCTTGATGGAAGCAAAGGCCCTTGACCATGGTTGGCAAGGCCATGATGGCCTCACCCAAACCTACACGGCTCCGCTGCCAATGACCCTCGCTGGCGAAGGAAGAAAACAAAGAAAAAAAGCAAAGAAAAAAGAATATTCAAAATTCAAAAAATACTAAAATATAATTAAAAGTTGTCTATTATCAACGCCAGCCATGATACGTAGGATGGTCAATGTCGATGTCATCAAATTTCGGCCAAAATTGGTCGAATGGACTCAATTAACTAAATTGAAAAGTTGGAGACTGAATTGACTAAAGTGCAATAAATTTAGTACTTTTTGAACAATTTTGCCGTCAAATTTGATTGGAATATTTTCTCAAAGCAAGAACTGTTGATTGATTAGGTAGATGCGATTCCAATATTTTGAGAGTATTACAAGACATTTGTTTTATGGAAAGAAAATCCAGCACTCGAGTCGCAACTCATAACATGCATGAAGCACGACTGAGAAAAACTCCCAATTTTCTATTAATTTACAGGTTAAGCCCATTACAAAAGAGTACCACACGAATATAAACCCTGATGATTCAGTAATAAGATATAATTAGAAAGCTATTGGTGAAACATAAAATCTATTTCTGCTGTCCGGAACCATATCATCCCTATAAACATCTGGAGATGTGGATTTCTCGGAGACGAGAGAGGCCGGAAATACTTGGAGGTAGTTGGCCAGAAATCCAAGTGTCGGACAGTTTCAGGATTGCCAAAGACGACAATCTCCCAATGTCGTCGGGGATTTTCCCCGCTAAGCTCCGGCATGACGTGAAATCTATCTCTTCTAGCTTCTCCAGATTCAGTATATCTTCGGGAAACTCCTCTATGAAAGTACGGCTCATCCTAAGCACTTTCAAAGCTTTCAAATTGTTGACTGAAGGAGGTAACTCTCGAATCGGAGTGTCAGATAAATCCAAGAATTGCAGTGACCTGAGCTTCCCTATTTCATCTGGAAGATTGGATAGCCCCTTGCACTTCTTCAGAGACAGTGTCTTCAGTTTCTCGAGCGATCCGATGGACTTCCCGAGGGTAACAATTCCAGTGTTGTCTAGAGCGAGATACTTGAGAGACTTCAAGTACGGGAGCTGATTGGATAGGTCAGTCAGTTTTTCACAATTGCAAGCACTGAGAATTTCGAGCTTCATCGTGGAACCTTTTCGGAATTTAGTCCGTGAAATGGAAGTTCCATCGATCAGCAGCTCCTTCAATTCTCTCATGGGACCCAAATCTGGCAACTCATGAAGGAACCTGCATTGCTTCACATTCAAAGAAACCAACTCGTCCAGATTACCAAATGATGGATGGATCATTCTTAAATTAGAGCATTCTTCCAGAATGAGTCTTTCCAGCTCCATTGAAGCAGGAAATTTTGGAGTGGAAATCAAGTTGACACAACCAGTCAATTTCAAAACTTTCAGTTTCCTTGCCTGCAAGATAAATAGGACATGTTAGTAAATGTTGAGTTCCTGAGAAATAAATAGTCAAAAAGAAAAATGCATGAAGATAGAGAATTCATTCCGTACCTCCAGAAGCGACTCCCAACCTCTCCAGTTTCCATTAACCTGGCTCCTCGACAAATCAAGAATCACCAAATTTTGGAAATTCAGATTTAGCAATTTAATGTTAAAAACCAAAGGGCACCCTTGCCAATCAAGCCACCTTAAGCTCGAAAGACGATCCCCAAAGTTTCCCCAAATATTAGCCCGATCCAGCCTGAGGAACATCAAGTTCTGTAAACCATCAAATTGATCACATTCAAAACTGATATTCCGTTCGGATGGATCATCAAACTTGAGCCCGAGGGCTTTGACATTCTTTGTACCCTGTCAATCAAGCAAAGCAAAATTAACTTAGAAAAATGGAGCTGTCTTTAGCATCACACTGGACAAATAATTGAACGAGAAGGATCAATAACTGCATCAATTGGCATCTAAAGAAGAAAAGACGTGGCGCAGTGCTCGCAGAACTTACCTCCCTTCGTCCTAGTACATCCAGTGCTTCTCTGTGGTTCCATAGCCTACTGCGTCTGTAAGGTTCATTCCGGTTTTCATTCTTGACAATTTCCCGACCAAACTTCTTCAGTATTTCATGCATGAGTAGTCCTTTATCCTCTCCGATTTTTACGAAAGACCTGGCTTGAAGAGCTTGAATCGTTCTAGAAGGAGAATACTTACAGTCATCCCAAATGTAATAGGGGATTCTCTTGTCCATTCCTGTGAAGAAACATGCTATATCGAGAAATATCTCTTGTGCATTCTCATCTAGATTGGCATAGCTCTTCTCCAAGGCCACTTGGACTCTCTTGTGAGGAGATACTTTCAATGCAGTCAATGTTTCCTTCCACACTTTTTTCGATTTTATAAGAAACAGAGATGAACCTGTCACCTCGAGTGCTAAAGGAAGCTGGTCAGTAGCATCAACGATAGCTATTGACAGTTCCTCGAATTTCTCATCTGAAGAATCCGTTCCAAAAGCATGCCTACAGAACAATTTCAGAGCTTCGTCTTTCTCCATCGGTTCAAGGAAAAAACTTTCTGCACCATTGATGTTTCCAAGGATGTCTTGTCTTTGGGATGTCAGAATGGCCGTGCTTCCCAAGCCAAGCCAATCAAGCCCTCCGACTAATGCACTGAGCTGTTCATGGTCATGTACATCGTCAAGGAGAATGAGGACCTTCATGGTGCAAAAGTTCTTCTGAATATGAAGCAGAGCTTCCTCAGAAGAATCAAACTTCTTGGCATTTCCTTTATGAAGGTCGGAAATTAGCTTGTTTTGTAGAGACACGATGCTGTGATATGTAATATTGGCTTGGATCTCCCCAAGAAAGCTACAGGCATCGAACAGATGATAAAGTTGATTATAAACATACTTGGCCAGAACCGTCTTACCCACCCCGGGGATCCCATATATTCCTAACACCGTCACACTTGTCTCCCCAATTTTAACCGCTTGCCCATTGCGGTAGTCAACCTTCAGCTTTGCCATTACGTCTTGCACATGAGAGTCGACTCTGACAAATTGTTTCGTCACGATTAGGTCTTGCTTCTTCAGCTTCTGCTGCACTTGGTGGACAATTTGCTTTGCCACTTCGCCATGAGACCTGCCAAATGTATGTGGAATAAAAGGGACATGAAAGAGGAGGGTTGAGAGCGGAAGAAAACCTATTTGTGCATGATGCTGCCGTTGTCATTGTTATAATAGCGAATATGTGATTGGATATCGTTTAAAACTAGTTAATTTTAACGCAAAATCAGGCAAGCCACATGAGAAAATTAATCTCAGGCCAGAGCTGGTCATGGAAATTACCCTTCATTTTTTTCGTGGAGATGGTGTCCCTCCAACTCTCCGATCAGACGCAGAGTGTCATCTCTGTCGCGCTTAAGGGAACTGCCATCTCTGTCGCGCTTCTTGTGCTCATCTAAGGCCCCCGCGAAAGGGCCGCTGCAGTTGCGTACATCCAACGGATCAACATAATAGAAGATGGGGACGATGATGCGATTCTTGTTGTCCATCATGCACTTCACCATTTGATCCAATTCCGGGAGACAGCTCTTGCTGGACGCGTACTCCATGGAGATGACGGGTATTGATACCTTGGACTGCTCAATCGCCTGCATCAGCTGGGGGTCGATCTCTTTGCCACTCCCCATCTCGTCCTCGTTCCTAAAGACACAAATCCCAACATCAGTCAAGCTGGTATACAGGATATCCGCGAAGCCCCTATGCATCTCCGGCCCTCTGGAGCTCAGAAACACTTCGTAGTCTGGCCGTGGAGACTTTGATGAGGAAGGATTGGTAACATGACTAATGTCCATTTTTATTTTTTTTCTTTTTTGGCCAGAAATGTCCATTGCTCGTGTAGCAGATCTTGAGAAAACGTGCGAAGGAGCTCGGTCACTAAGAACGCGCCCGTACTTTGGATGGACAATCCTCACAATTATAGAACAGAGTGGCTTTGGTTTTTGGGCGAGCAAATCCACAGTTGGCTGGTCGGTGGCGGTGGCACTTGATGTTCTTCTCTTTTGGTTGGTTCTGCTCTGTATCCGGATTACTTTTTGAACATTTTTTTCGCTCTTCTTATCTCAGTTGTTTTTTACTTTGTTTTATTTTTTTCCCCAAATGACGAAACTATTTATGAAAAAAAGAACGATAAAGTCCAAAAACTTATTCATTGTTTTATTTGTGAGGGAAAAAAAGACAGCACCTGTTGATGATACGATAATAGCAATTACTCTATGCATGGTCTACTAGCTTCATTCATCAAAAGGAAGGAGTCCACGACCTACTATTTTTAACAAAGGACTTGTAGTCCACCAATGGAATCCAGCACCATTTGAACCAATATATTGTCATGCGTAGGCCAATTGGACTCCATAATGTCTGCAAGCGTGCATGATAAAAAGTTACTAATGCATGTGATTATGCTATTTTCTCAACCAAAAGCTTAAGTGATAATATGATGGCTGACAGCACGCGAGAGTCTTATGTGCGCCTATCGTGCCGTTTGGCCTTTTATTGGGTGATTTATTATCGTACATTTCGATGACATGCTCATCCACGGTAAGGATAAGGAAGAACACATGACACATCTCCTGTAAGTATTCCAAGCTCTGAGAGAGAAAAAATTATTTGCTATCTCAACAAATGTCGCTTCTTGACTAACAAGGTAACTTTCCTTGGCTATGTGATGACTTGCTCTGGAATAGAGCTGGATCCTAGTAAGATTGAAGCTATGACTCCTGCAAAAGCTGCTAACACTTCATCAGATTTGAAGCTTTCATGGCCTCGCTTCTTTCTACAGGAGATAAAAAGAAAAAAGTTCAATTCCATTGCTGCATCAAGTACTAAATGCTTAAAGGAGAAAGGCTTCAGAGGAAAGAAAAGGCGCAAAGGAGCTTTGAGCTCTTAAAGAACATGATCATTGAAGCTTCAGCGTCAGCGCCACCAAACTTTGACTTGGTTTTTGAGGTTCATTGCAGTTGGAAAAATTTGGAGAAGATGAAAAGAATATCGACCTACTGAGGTGGGCAACTACTATTCTCAGGGATAATTTTGCTCCTTAGAGTATGAAACTCACGCAACAGATTCTTGCAGCTATCCTCCTAATATGTACCAGACCATTATCTTTACTTCATGTTGAATAATAGATGGAACATGAACAACAAAATTATATGTAAAACCCAGCAAGTAAAGAAAGAAATGAAAGGAGAAAAGAGAATTTTCTTATTTAAGTGTCTCTATTAGATTGTAGTCGGGGGTTTTATTTTTGGCAAATGTAAGAGAGGGTTGGTATAAACAAATTAAACCAATCAGCTTTAATATTTAAAAGTCAAACATTTACAAAACAATTACAAAACCATTACAAAAATTGTTGCATAATAATGATTTTCATGGTTGTCATAATTTCTATCAAAATCTTTACAAAATAATAATTTTCAAAGTCTCAAAATTGTTGAAATATTTGACAATTGCGATGCTTCAAATGTTGACATGGTGTTTCGCTCGGTCAAAAAAGCCATCACATTGCCTTTCTGGGTGAAATATTGTATGATGCCGTATGTGCGTAAATGGACATCGGGATACACGGAGTGCCAAAAGTTGGCACGAAGAGATACTTAAGTGTCAAAAGCTACGAAAGTGACACTTAAATGCTAAAATCAGAGTAAAATTGATCACTTAAGTGCCACCGACAAGAAAATCCGGCCAAAACGGCGACGTGGCAATTTTCCTGCGAGCTACGTGCAAAACGATGTCGTTTTTGCATGCCGATGTGGCTAAACGGTGTCAAAACGACGTCGTTTTGGTACCGACGTGGTAAATAATTAATATAATAATTAATTTAATTTAATTTAAAAATAATTAATTTAAATAATAATAATAATAATAATAATAATAATAATAATAATAATAATAATAATAATAATAATAATAATAATAATAATAATAAAAATAAAAAAAGAGGAGGGGGAGGAGGAGGAGGGAGGTAGGGGCAACCGAGGGCTTAGCCCTCACCGTCGCCTCCCTCTCGTTGACACCTAAATTTTGGCGATTCGGTCTTTATTTATTGCATAGAAAATTAGGGGGTTAATTTTATTAATTGCATATCGTATAGATTTAGGTTGCATTTATTTTTTATTTGCATTTTTGCTTTTATTTGAATCGGTGGCGAGATGGGTTCAAATTAGTTGGCCAAGCCTATTTTTAAATGATAAGAAATTATCTTGTGAGAAATTAGAAATTAGAAATTTTTCTGAGATATGATGAATTTTTGGGTAGATATGACGAAATATTGCGGATTATCTTTGCAAGATTTGGAATTAAAGAATAATCTTATCGAAATCTTGAATCGTTATCAATAGGTGAAAAATTTATGAAAAAATATTGCGGATGTTGATTTCGAAAAAAGAAATTGAAATCCTAAATTTCCCCTATAAAAGACATACTCTCATGAGAGAAAAGGGGGTTGGCTTGATTTTGGTATTTGGTGGGTTTTCGTTCGGTGAAGAAAAAGGAAAAGCTTGAAAAAAAAGGAAAGAGAGAGAGAGGAGACAAAAAAGAAAGGGTTTCGTTCTTTAGGGGAAGAAAAGTCAGCAGAAAAAGTTTCTGCTGAAAAAGTACAAGTGCAACAGGAGAAGGCAGCAACAAAGAGTAGAACATGGAAGAAACGGAGAGGGAAGTGACATGAGAGAGCAGAGAGGAGAGAGAGAAAAAAAAAAAGGAAAAAAAGAAGAAAGAAAAGCGGAGGCGTGCATCTTCCTCGCAAGCTCCTCGCTAGCCGCTCTACCACCGCGCCCACCCGGTCCCACCCGCCGCCGCTACCTCGCCGCGAACGCACCATCGCGTCTCCACCACCCGTCCGCCTCGCTCACGGTTTTG
Organism: Eucalyptus marginata; assembly: GCA_014182565.1. Taxonomy (NCBI): domain Eukaryota; kingdom Viridiplantae; phylum Streptophyta; class Magnoliopsida; order Myrtales; family Myrtaceae; genus Eucalyptus; species Eucalyptus marginata. The sequence goes on along the minus strand of CM024589.1, from coordinate 51,218,651 downwards.
CCAGTTACCGGATCCGAAGCCCTGCGACCCGACGTCCCCGCTCGCTCACGGTTACGCCACTCGGGCCGAAACCCACCTGCGTCTGCAGGTTCGCCCTACGACGACCAGCTACGCTTCTACGGTCCCGGCCCCTACCGCGGACGAAGTTCTGTTCCACCGGTCCTTGTTCCCCGGCGCTCCAGATTTCCCTGTCAAGGCGGCAGTCCATCTTTCTTGCTAAGTCGACATCCGGCAAGTCACCCACGGCTCTTTTCCGGTACTCGGTGTTGTGTCCGTGAGAGGTGCCAGCCCAGGTGCGTTTCAAGGAGGGCTGAACAACATCATCTCCAGCAACCGCCGCAGTAGCCTGACGACCTGCTCCTCTACCACAGCCCGTCGCCGATGCTCGCCCTTTTGCCGCGCCTCTTCCGACCGACCGCGCCCCTCCATCTCCGACGCCCCTACTACCTTGCCAACCGAGTCCTCCACCCGAGCGACGAGCGCCGCCCCCGATCCGAGCTCCGCTGCTGCCTCCGCTGCGTCTGCCCGGAGTCTCTTAGGCTGGACCACCGCGACCAGCCGCCCTTGGCTGCTCACCCAGTCGCACGGCACGAGACCGTTCGGAAAGGAGAAAGGAAAAAAAAACAAAAAGAAAAGAGGAAAAGGGAATTAGGTAGATTTTCTTTATTATTATTTATTCAGTTATTGTTTTTTTTTTTAATTATTTTCCTTTACATCTTGTTTTTTTAGTGAATTTATTCATTGATATATGATTGATATTCCGACATGAAAGTGCCCCTCAAATTAGGGGTTGTCGGTCCGATTTTCGTGCCCGAAATCGACTCGCAATCCCTTGCAAAAATCAACAATCCGATCTCATGCCCGAGATTCGATTCATGATTTAATTTTTAAATTGGACAACCCGATCTCATGCGCGAGATATGGTTCGCCAATTTTCGGATATCAATTTTATCTTGTTTGATTTGATGTCGTGGTGTTTAAGTCAAATTTATTTTATTTTCGTAAAAAGAAAAAAATCCAAAAAAAGTTTGAATTAGGATTAGTTTTTTTAATTATATTGCATGATTAGAATAGGGATTTTATTTTGAATCATGAAAAAGGAAAAGTGCATTCATTTAGGATGTTAGTGTTTTTTTTTTATTCTATTAATATCTGAATTGCATGTTTAATTTTAATTTCGAATTTCATAAAGAAAAAGAAAAAAAATTAGAATTAGGGCATTCTTTGCACGTCATTGCATATTTGATAAAAATTGCATTTTAGGTTTAGATAGATTTTTAGATGAATTGCATGATAGGTTTTTTTAAAATGCATGCTTAGAAAGCATTTAGAATAGATAGTATTTCACTTTAATTTGATTTTCATTTTTAAGTGATTTTATGATGTGGACATCGAGCCATATCGAGGAGGAGGTGCTAAGGACCCATTGTCTATTCCTACCTGGTTCGATCACTCGAGCGCGGGCCAAGCAATTTAGGCAAGCTGTTGGTGTCATGGTTCGTGATCTTCAGCGTGGAGATAACCTTGGATCAAATCTTGAAGAATCTTGGAAATCTTGGCGCAATTTGATTATATGGACACCAAATATTTGACCAAGTCAAATATATATAGATATATATTTATAGAGAGAGATATATATATATCTTCTTGTTATATATCTCTTCTTGTTTAGGAATATTCTAGAATATGACGCATTATATTTCTAGGGTTGGTTTTAGGGTTTGTGTGATGGCTAGAAAGCCTATATATAAGACTGACTGAATTTCTTTGGGGACGGATATATTTTACTTTGAGAAATAATTGAGAGATTCTCTTTTACTGTTCTTTTGAGGACTTGACCTAATCAAGATTCCCTTGTGACGGTCGATTTGACTTATCGAGCGAGATAGCGAATTCTTTCGTTCGTGGCGTCTATAACGTTGGTTGGTTGACACGTGTTCGTCAACGGGTCACGTTCATACCGAGGTTGCCAATCACAGGTTTGATTGGAGGTCGAGGTTTGCAATTCGCACCATCTAGGCCTTCGTAGAACGATCCTTCCGCAGCAATTCACATCATTTTAATTACGAATTTTCGTTAAATAAAATCATGGAATGCACGTCATTTAGGGTTTATTGCTAAGGTCATTTAATTAGAAATTGCCTGTCATTAGAATTAGGTCATTTTGGTTAATTTAGATTGCATATTTAATTATTGCATGTTCATCATTAGTTTTTTTTTTACTCATTCATATCGTTTAGGACATTTTGCCATGCCATATTATTTCATTTTAGATTAGAAGCATTGCATTGCATATGGACTATGCTTTCGTTGCTATGAGGTAAGTCCTGCATTATTTAATTGCTTTCTTGAGTGTTAAATTGATGGTATGCGCACCTGCATGATCGCCTCACATGTTAGGAAAGTGAACTAAAATCGATTTAAGCTGCCTGCAAAACATTTTTTCGAAATAAAAGAGAAAGGTATCGAAAGGGCACTAGGATAGTCTAGTGTAACCAAGTTCCCGTATCCAAAATCTCTGGTTCGTAGGAGTAAAATGATTCTCCCATTATTTTACTTAGGTGTCTAATCGACCTACCGTAAACTGATTAGTGGCGACTTCCGTTTGCATGCTAGATATTTGAATTTAAATCGCGAGTTGGTATGGGCTTGGGAGAGTCTGAGCTAAGTCTAGGCTTAGCAATCCATTAGCCTAATTTTAGGTGGTGCACCCGAAAATTTGGTCGCGACAGCTTGGCGACTCCACTGGGGACTTGAGTTGAAACTCTTAGTGGACTTAGGCCAATTTTCTCTTTCTTTTGAAAAAGTTTTTGTTTGGCAGTGAGGATTCCAGGTACGTCCTTAACATTTAAGGTGTTAAATGTTTTTGCAGATTGGGAGGTATAAGGGGAAGTGTTTGCTAACCTTTGTTTTTTAGGGAGGTGTAGGAATGAATGGTTTACTTGCACATATGAAGTGTTGCTTGCTATAAACTGTTGTGCATGCTTTGCATTTACACTACACTTTTGCACACACAACCTGCCGCCGGACCTAGGCCGCATAGGATCATTTAGGATGGTGTTGAGATGGATACCACTCCGACAGCAGTCTTGCGGTACGAGTCGCCCATCTCAATCTCGAAGTTTCTTTCATGGTGTCAGGAGTACCCACCTCGGTCCGCATGCCCGCGACCTGGGTCGGCTCTTTGACCAAGCCGGAGTCATGAGGACCCGACATAGTCCACAAGCCCGTGGCTAGTCCGATCATCCTTGTGGCTTCACCTTGTTAAGCCTTATAGATTAGAAATTGAGCCACTTACCATACGCATGTCTATGTGATTGCCCACCATTGGTAAAGTAAGTTTTCTAAATTTTTGCTTTTGTAATTTACTTACTTTATCGCATTATTTTGTCAGTCCATGGCATTAGGGTTGTCACGAGTCTTGATCAATATACAATGGGGACGTCGGACATTCAAATTATTCTCCCTCCAAAGGAAGAGCTTTGCACTTGGTGGGACAAGTTAGACCAAGCTGACCGCCAATTTGTAGAGTCGCATATAGCTCGACTACTTCCACTGCTGCGTATCAACATCCATGACGGCATCATCCAAGCACTTGCCCATTGTTGGTGCCCTGAGACTTCAACTTTCATCTTTGGTGGTAAGCATGAGCTCACTCCTACCTTGGAAGAATATAGCATTGCCCTGGGAAAATCTTTGAAAGCTGAATTGATTAGTCCACCTATTGGAATTGATCCCGTTGTGGCCTTATCTGATTTTTAAGAATCAAAGAGGACAACATAAGAAAAGTTTTGAAGGCTCACCGCCATACTTGCCCATTATCTTTTCTAAAAGAATGTTTCGAAAATGGCACTTCATTTCAAATGCGTAGGGTTTTCCTTTTAGCTTTCTTTGGGTTCATAGTCTTTCCTTACTACAAGAATGCTATTAACCCTTTGACGGCTCATTTAGTTAAGCAAGTGCTGGAAGGGAAAAATTTTGTAAACACTATTCTAGCCGAAACCTTTCTTTCCCTCACTCGATTTAAAAGAGGCGGTGATAAGACATTCCGTTCCTCTCCCGAGCTTTTGCAAATTTGGTTTCTTTCTCATATAAAGGGATTTGGTGGTTTAATGACTATACATGATGTTAGTGATTCTAATCACCCTATTATAAAATTTGAGAACAACCAAAAACACGCACCGGATTACCATTATTCTAGGTGGCTAGCTTTCATGAAAAAACCAACTTCCAAGGGTTTCCTATGGCATGCTAAATGGTTCCAAGTTCGTGTGGCGAGACTCACATGTGGAGGTGTTGGCCCAATCCCTTTATTGGGATTCACTGGAGCATTGGAGTACTATCCGACTAGAGTGACTCGTCAGTATCAAGTCATGCAAGAGTTTCCCCTGGCGTTACAAGCAGATCCACTCAAAGTCAGCTTCGTTGATGGAAACCGAGACCATGAAGACTCTATTCTCACTATCAAATCAATGTGGGACATGTGCCATCCACGAAAACTCAAATAGCCCGAGGAAGAGCTGAAGGGCAAAGAAAGAAAGTACTATGCCTCGACTAAGTACATTCAACAACACAAGATTCTAGAGGAGCTGCTTCCAAAGATACCGAGGTGCCGGCGAAGATCACCAATCGTGCTGAGAATAAACGCCTCAAAAGAGTTGCTGAAAAAGCTCAGAAGGAGAACAAGCGATTGCGCCGAATGGTGTCCCGAGTGTATATTGATCAAGCTAGATGAAGTGCTTGAATCAATCTTGCTATTTCTAGATTAATGTTTAGGAAGTTGAGTCATTTATTTTCCTAGTTCATTTGTTTAGGACACTTCAAAGTTTTTACATTGTCAATGTCAGAAAAATCTCATTAATGAATAAAAGTGTTAGACCTTTGTCATGGACCGGCGCACTTCATATGGGATACTTATTTTTGTTCATTTCTTAATTTAGGTGATAACGGATCCCTCACGTTCGCCCATCATTACACGATTGAGAGCTAGAATGGCCGACCAAATTGAAATGCGTGATCGTATGTTCGCTGTGGAGACTCAACTCCAACAAGTGCTTGCTTCTATACAGCTTATGACGGATCAATTCCAATCCCTCCGAGCGAATCCGACTCTTGCACCTGCTCTCCCCGAGATAGTAGTTTCAAAGCCGACAAACAGGGCCCAAATGATTGATGACGACATGCCTAGGCTGGAAGATGACCCACCGTTGATTACCGCCGAAAAGGCTAAGCTTGACAACGTCCCTAAGATGGAGCAAGATGAACGCGTTGCGAAACTCGAGGAGAAAGTGAAGCAATTGCAAGAGTCACAGAGTTCACTGCCGTTCGACTTGTCCGTGTATGAAAAAGGTCAAGATGCCAAAGAAGTTCAAAATGCCGGAGTTCGAGAAATACGATGGTACTTCCTGCCCAAAAGCTCATTTGCAGATGTACCACGTACACATGGCCCAATATGTCAAGAATGAGCCTCTCATGATTCAATCATTCCATGCGAGTTTGACTGGGCCTGGTGACAAGGAACTGATGAAGTTGTTCGTCAATACTCTCCCGTTTGAGTTTCGCAACCGGATGGCTAGCACGTACGTTGAGAACTTCAACCAGCTTATCCCGGTGGGTGAACAGATCGAAGTTGGGCTAAGAGATGGATGGTTCAATGAACCAACCCATCAAGGCAAAAGGTTCACCATGAAGAAAGACAAAGAACTTAGCACGGAAGTCAATGCTGCATATGCACAGTCTGGCAAGCCTCCGATTGTTCATATCCCTAACAATCAACAAGGCGGAGGCCGACCGACCGCGCCTCGACAGTTTGTTAAGAGGCAGTTCACTCCCTCTTCCGGCTCTTGTCCCAAGTCTTAAAGGTTCTTCAAAAGAAGGGATTGCTGTCTTACGAGCCAAAGCGACCCAATGCTGAAAAATTTTCTAACTACGACCCCTCCAAGAAATGCGAGTACCATATGGGGGAAGTAGGACATTCAACGGATGAATGCATGACTTTGAAGCATAAGGTCCAAAACTTACTAGACACCAAGGCGTTTACCTTCAACACCGCTCAACCGAATGTCAAGAAGAATCCTCTACCCGAGCATGAGGATAGGGTGAATGTCATTGATGAAGGACCTCTGGAAAAAATGGGCCCTGGCCCGCAAGAGTAACTTATTACTTTTACACATTCCCCTGCGCGGGAATTTTTATTGCCTTCTAAGAATTGTTTTCGATTTCTTCTTTTTCGCTTTCTTCTTAAGGCTTGAATCGCATTTTCCATTCAATAAATTGTAATTGATTGATGAATTTCAATAAAATTACAAGTTTTATTTTGAGGGCATGATGAGGTACACCAAACCAGCCCGGTGATGATATCCAACCGATAAACAAAAAGAAAAATCCAAGGAGAATTCTGAGGCCTGGGCTTCATCATGCTTTCTCGTGTCTAAATATTTTTTTTAAATGCTTTTCCAATTGCTTTTCAAAAAAAAATTCAAAAAATCTGTTTTACCCTATTTGTCTTTTTTATTCATTTACATTCTGTTTCAGGGACGGTTTTATGGCATGCAAATGTGTGAAAATGGTCCAATCCAATTCCAGATTCTAGGGGCAAGTTTGCTCCAAATGACAGCGACCCATATATGGTGAGGAAGGTACTTCCTACAGGTGCCTTGATCCAGGCGGAAATGGATGGTCGTGAGTTTTTCACTCCTGTTAGTTCTAATGCTGTCAAGAAGTATTACCCATGATAGAATTTGATGTGTCATGTTTTGAATTGCAAACATTTCTGTGATGAATAAATTGTCTCTATGAGTTGCAAGTTCAATTGTTCAAATTTGTTGCAAATCTTGCATGTTTTCTTTGATGAATTGTGTGAAGTAAATTGAATGTGTCAAATGGGATACTTTAGAATGATGAAAGGCAAACCTTATTTCATACACTATTTCATACACTAAACCCCAGTGAGTTGTGTGGAACAATCACATGCCTATGAGGAAAAGAGTGATCTCGCAAAGGGTACGTCAACCGAGGTGACGAAAGGCAATTTCTTTCTCTACCAAAAACACTATAGGTATATCCATTGTTTAGCCCTTTGAGCCCACACACATGAAGAGTTTTTTTAAATTATCCCTGTCAAGGATCATCCCACATTGGGACAAATTTGAAATGAATGAAAGAAATTTTCTTACTCACACTTGCATCAATCTTCGAGTATTGCTTTCGCAGTGTAACTTGTACGATAATTTGAAGTGCCTTAGGACGACGAAGAGCAGTTCTTTCTCTATCCTATACAGTTTATCCATTGCATAGCCCACTTGAGCCTATGAATTCATTTCATATTAAGCCCAGTTGGTGATCATCCCCCACACTGGGGCAAGGCAAGAAAAACAAACCACTCGAGTAGCATGATTTACAATGCTATTAAAAGGTGGAGGCTGTGCAAGTCCAAAGAAAGTAAGTGCAAAAATGGGGCATGAAAAAACAGTGTGCCTGGTAAAAGTAAGGCCAATGCCTAGAAAAGAGAAAAAATCAAACACTTGAGTTGTATCCCCCACAAGGCGGTTCTAAAAAAACGCTAAGATGTTGCAATCAATGGAGTTGTGATGTGAAGAAAATCTTCGACGGTGGAAGAGAAAATTGGTGGAAATGTCAAGATGATCACCAACTTTGACCCCCTAAACACTTTTTGAGCCTAATGATCCTTTCGTTTCTCAACCTATGAACCAAGCCTACGTTACGTCCCTTGCAAAGTCTCTTCAGATTAGGGCACTTGATTAACGTAGAAGTTCGTATGTTTGAAAGCATTGCTTGAAGAAGTGCGAGTAAGGCAATTTCTGCTCCATTTCGCATGTTTCTTGACTTGTAAACCCTAAGGTGATTGCGGAATATCACTCATTTTTCAATAGCCTCGACTCAAAGAGTCTCCTTTGCTAAGCCGTTGACCAAGCCTATATTACAGTCCCTGTTAAAGACCTCTTAGATTGGTAAGGTCGTACCACTTGCGAGATTGCTCAGACCCTTGTTTGACATGATGATGGTGAGATAGAGTGACTGTCAAGATCCTGCATCAAAGGTCAGGATGAAATGGCCCTTTTAATGAGGACGAGTGAAAAGTCCTTTTAGACCGAAAGATCTCTCATTTGACATATCCATGACACTCATGTGTTTAGATTGGAATATTCTTTTGAAATCCTCCCCAATGGAAATTAGATGATGCAAGATTGGTAGAAATCATCACGTATGAACCTCACTTGAATTGATGCATGTCTGTGACTCTAAATGCATATTGCCTCTCTTATGACCAAGTTTTACAGGAGACATATCCCCCAGGAGCAGAGATGTCACCAGGTAAGTGTATCTCTATTCATACCTTAAACATTTGTCGTTGCATAGGTATTCCCTTTTTGAATACATTGATACTCGATTGAGTTGTCCCCAAAGATTTTTCTCCAGATTGCAATGCTGGGCGACCGAAGAATGGTTCGGGTCCTAGTCAAGCAAAACCTCCGTTTAGGCGACCGTAGAGTGGTACGGGTCCTAAACAACATTTATTGCTCTAACAGGCGACTGTAGAATGGTACGGGTCCTGGAAAAACAATTTCCCCATTCAGGCGACCGTAGAATGGTACGAGTCCTAGACAACACCTATTTGCCTATTCAGGCGACTGTAGAATGATACGGGTCCTGGAAAGTGAATCCCCGTTTAGGCGACTGTAGAATGATACGAGTCCTAGACACAACCAAACACTGCTATACTGGGCGACCGTAGAATGGTACGGGTCCTAGGAAAACAGTTCTTCAATCTTCCTTGTTATGCCTTAGTTTGGATCTAGGTATTTCGAGTTTTAAAAATCTTGACATCTCTGTCTGGACCCGAATGTCTTGATTCTTTTTGTTGAACATTTCACTCTGGATGTGAATGTTCTTCGATTCTCCTCGTCATACTTTAGTCTGGATCTAGGTATTTTGAGTTTAAAAATCTTGACATCTCTGTCTGGACCCGGATGTCTTGATTATTTTCGTTGAACATTTCACTCTGGATGTGAATGTTCTTCGATTTTCCTTGTTATGCTTTAGTCTGGATCTAAGTATTTCGAGTTCAAAAAATTTTGACATCTCTGTCTGGACCCGGATGTCTTAATTATTTTCGTCTAAACATTTCACTTTGGATGTGAATGTTTTTTTTAATATTTCTCGTTATACCTTAGTCTGGATCTAGGTATTTCGAACTTCAAATATCTTGACATCTCAGTCTAGACTCGGATGTCTTGATTCTTTTCGTTGAACATTTCACTCTGGATGTGAATGTTTTTCGAGCTTTCTCGTTATATCTTAGTCCGGATCTAGGTATTTCGAGCTTTTTAAAAAATCTTGACATCTCAGTCTGGATCTGGATGTCTCAATTCTTTTCGCTGAACATTTCACTTTGGATGTGAATGTTCTTCTCAATCTCAATATCTCAATGTTTCAATCTCTTACCTGTTTGACTCTTCAAGGAACTTGAGTGAGAGTTGGGTACTTGTGGAGTAAATAGGGATTTATCAGGTACCTCAAAATGCTTTACCGCACTGACTGGTAAGTAATTGCAGGTACGTTCTTTCCTTTCACATCATGCATTTGCATTAGCATTGTCATGCATCATATAAATTGCATTTTTTTTTAAATGGGATTCATTTCCCGAGAAAAAATCATTCAATGCATATGCATGGTCAAAATTTAGGTTTCAATTTGTCTTTGAAGGCAACCTCTACGAAGGCAACCTCTACGAGCTCACCTTCAAAGAGGGGCAGTTGTTGACACCTAAATTTTGGCAATCCGGTCATTTATTTATTGCATAGAAAATTAGGGGGTTAATTTTATTAATTGCATAGCGTATAGATTTAGGTTGCATTTATTTTTTATTTGCATTTTTTGCTTTTATTTGAATCGGTGGCGGATGGGTTCAAATTAGTTGGCCAAGCCTATTTTTAAATGATAAGAAATTATCTTGTGAGAAATTAGAAATTCGAAATTTTTTCGAGATATGATGAATTTTTGGGTAGATATGACGAAATATTGCGGATTACCTTTGCAAGATTTGGAATTAAAGAATAATCTTATCGAAATCTTGAATCGTTATCAATAGGTGAAAAATTTATGAAAAATATTGCGGATGTTGATTTCGAAAAAAGAAATTGAAATCCTAAATTTCCCTATAAAAGACATACTCTCATGAGAGAAAAGGGGTTGGCTTGATTTTGGTATTTGGTGGGTTTTCGTTCGGTGAAGAAAAGGAAAAGCTTGAAAAAAAAAGGAAAGTGAGAGAGAGGAGACAAAAAAGAAAGGGTTTCGTTCTTTAGGGGAAGAAAAGTCAGCAGAAAAAGTTTTTGCTGAAAAAGTACAAGTGCAACAGGAGAAGGCAGCAACAAAGAGTAGAACATGGAAGAAACGGAGAGGGAAGTGACATGAGAGAGCAGAGGAGAGAGAGAAAAAAAAAGGAAAAAAAAGAAGAAAGAAAAGCGGAGACTGTGCATCTTCCTCGCAAGCTCCTCTGCTAGCCGCTCTACCACCGCTACCCACCGGTCCCACCCGCTGCTGCTACCTCGCCGCGAACGCACCACCGCGTCTCCACCACCCGTACGCCTCGCTCACGGTTCTGCCAGTTACCATATCTGAAGCCCTGCGACCCGACGTCCTCGCTCGCTCACGGTTCTGCCACTCGGAGCCGAAACCCACTGCGTCCTGCAGTTCTGCCCCTGCGACGACCAGCTCTGCTTCTACTCCGGTCCCCAGCCGCGACGAAGTTCCTGTTCCACCGGTCCTTGTTCCCCGGCGCTCCAGATTTCCCTGTCAAGGCGAGCAATCCATCTTTCTTGCTAAGTCTGACATCCAGCAAGTCACCCACGGCTCTTTTCCGGTACTCGGTGTTGTGTCCGTGAGAGGTGCCAGCCAGTGCGTTTCAAGGAGGGCTGAACAACATCATCTCCAAAGCAACCGCCGCAGTAGCCTGACGACCTGCTCCTCTACCACAGCCCGTCGCCGATGCTCGCCCTTTTGCCGCGCCTCTTTCCGACTGACCGCGCCCCTCCATCTCCGACGCCCCTGCTACCCTGCCAACTAAGTCCTCCGCCCGAGCGACGAGCCACCGCCCCGATCCGAGCTCTTTGTTGCCTCCATTGCCGCTTGAGTCTCTTAGCCGGACCACCGCGACCAGCCGCCCTTGGCTGCTCACCCGGTCGCACGGGCACGAGACCTGTTCGGAAAGGGAAAGGAAAAGGAAAAAAAAAAACAAAAAGAAAAGAGGAAAAGGGAATTAGGTAGATTTTCTTTATTATTATTTATTCAGTTATTGTTTTTTTTTTTTTTATTTTCCTTTACATCTTGTTTTTTTAGTGAATTTATTCATTGATATATGATTGATATTCCGACATGAAAGTGCCCCTCAAATTAGGGGTTGTCAGTCCGATTTTCGCGCCCGAAATCCGACTCGTAATCCCTTACAAAAATCGATAATCCGATTTGATGCCCGAGATTCGATTCATGATTTAATTTTTAAATTGGACAACCCGATCTCATGCGCGAGATATGGTTCGCCAATTTTCGGATATCAATTTTATCTTGTTTGATTTGATGCCGTGGTGTTTAAGTCAAATTTATTTTATTTTCGTAAAAAGAAAAAATCCAAAAAAGTTTGAATTAGGATTAGTTTTTTTTTTTTAAATTATATTGCATGATTAGAATAGGGATTTTATTTTGAATCATGAAAAAGGAAAAGTGCATTCATTTAGGATGTTAGTGTTTTTTTTTTTAATTCTATTAATATCTGAATTGCATGTTTAATTTTAATTTCGAATTTCATAAAGAAAAAGAAAAAATTAGAATTAGGGCATTCTTTGCACGTCATTGCATATTTGATAAAAATTGTATTTTAGGTCTAGATAGATTTTTAGATGAATTGAATGATAGGGTTTTTTAAAATGCATGTTTAGAAAGCATTTAGAATAGATAGTATTTCACGTTAATTTGATTTTCATTTTTAAGTGATTTTAATTACGAATTTTCGTTAAATAAAATCATGGAATGCACGTCATTTAGGGTTTATTGCTAAGGTCATTTAATTAGAAATTGCCTGTCATTAGAATTAGGTCATTTTGGTTAATTTAGATTGCATATTTAATTGTTGCATGTTCATCTTTAGTTTTTTTTTACTCATTCATATAGTTTAGGACATTTTGCCATGCCATATTATTTCATTTTAGATTAGAAGCATTGCATTGCATATGGACTATGCTTTCGTTGCTATGAGGTAAGTCCTGCATTATTTAATTGCTTTCTTGAGTGTTAAATTGATGGTATGTGCACCTGCATGATCGCCTCACATGTTAGGAAAGTGAACTAAAATCGGTTTAAGCTGTCTGCAAAACATTTTTTTCGAAATAAAAGAGAAAGGTACCGAAAGGGTACTAGGATAGTCTAGTGTAACCAAGTCCCCGTACCCAAAATCTCTGGTTCGTAGGAGTAAAATGATTCTCCCATTATTTTACTTAGGTGTCTAATCGACCTACCGTAAATTGATTAGTGGCGACTCCCTTTTGCATGCTAGATATTTGAATTTAAATCGCGAGTTGGTATGGGCTTGGGAGAGTCCGAGCTAAGTCTAGGCTTAGCAATCCATTAGCCTAATTTTAGATGGTGCACCCGAAAATTCTGGTCGCGACACACTCCCTCATCGGAAAGGTGGGGGAGGGTCGGCCAGGGTTGCTGAGCCCTGACCGGGGGCTAGCGACCCCAGTTGACCAGCGGTGAGGGCCTGTATGCCCTTGCCTAGATCTGGGGTGAGGGTTGCGGCCCTCCCCCAGATCCGGCGACGACCCCCCATTCGACAGCGGCCCTTAGCTCGGCCAGGCGAGGGCCGACAACCCTCGCCGGATATGGGTGAGGGCATGTAGGCCCTCGCCGTCGATCGACTAGGGTCATCGGCCCCTGGCCAGGGCTTGGCTGTAACGACCCGAGCCTCACTGTGTAATATTGTCCGCTTTGGACACTGAGTCCTCACGGCTTTAAAATGCGTTACACATATTAGAGGGACCCAAGCTCTATAAACTAGCCTAAGACTCCCCCCTAAGCGATGTGGGACAAGAGAGGGACCCCTTCCCTATGCACCTCCGGGGACCAAGGTGCGGACACACCGCCATCCCTCCTCCCCGTGCACCGCCGCTTGGGTTGTCACACTCTCCACTCCTTAGGAGCACAGCGTCCTCACTCTAGCCCCACACGCGGTCAGGAGTCGGCTCTAATACCATTTGTAACTACCCGAGCGCCACTATGTAATATTGTCCGCTTTGGACACTGAGTCCTCACGGCTTTAAAACGCGTTACACAGATTAGAGGGACCCAAGCTCTATAAACTAGCCTAGGACTCCCCCCTAAGCGATGTGGGACAAGAGAGGGACCCTTTTCCTGCGCACCTCCGGGGACTGAGGCGCGGACGCACCGCCATCCCTCCTCCCCGTGCATCGCTGCTTGGGCTGTCACACTCTCCACCCCTTAGGAGCACAGTGTCCTCGCTCTGGCCCCACACACGGTCGGGAGTTGGCTCTAATACCATTTGTAACGACCCGGGCCCCACTATGTAATATTGTTCGCTTTGGACACTGAGTCCTCACGGCTTTAAAACGCATTACATAGATTAGAGGAACCCAAGCCTTATAAACTACCCCATGACTCCCCCCCTAAGCGATGTGGGACAAGAGAGGGACCCCTTGCCTGCGCACGTCCGGGGACCGAGGCGGGGATGCACCGCCATCCCTCCTCCCCGCATCGCCACTTGGGCTGTCACACTCTCCACCCCTTAGGAGCACAGCGTCCTCGCTGTGGCCCCACACGCGGTCGGGAGTCGACTCTGATACCATTTGTAACGACTCGGGCCCCATCGTGTAATATTGTCTGCTTTGGACACTAAGTCCTCACAACTTTTGTCACGCCCTAAACCCTGAGTGCGTGCCCATCCCTCTCTAGTCGATAAAATTTTGTGACTTCCCAAGATGAGTCACCGACCCTTTCTGTTTTATTACACGTTCGAAAAGCAATAAATATCCCCTGACAGTAACCATCTCGGGATAGGAAAGTAGGACATCAATTCACAAAAGCACACTTTTATAAACAACGAGATTCAGGTACAAAACAAGTTTAGTCGAAAGCCTACAAAAAAGTCGACTCTCAAAAGAGGCTGTCCTACGACATACTAATAGGGCACATCCGCCGATCCTCCATACTCCACCTCCTCAGACTTCGGGGCCTTGGTCCTGCATGACCACCTTCTAAGGACCTGAAAATGATTATTCAATAACCAGTGAGACAATGTCTCGGCAAGTCCATACTCTAAACCCTGATTTGAAGGGTAATACGCCTAGAGGCATCCTAACCACACAATCACGCATTTAGCATAGAGGACTTACCTCGCCTCAGTTCCACCCTGCAGGTTAGTACAATCAAATACTAGACCAAACAATTCAATTCAATTCAATTCAATTCAACTCAACCATCAATCAGTCGACTCATTCGACTCCATGTCATTGATGCCATCTATGAATTCTGTTGACTCGGACACTATTCACCTAAGCTGAAATAGATATATTCATATATCATTGCTCCCCAAAGCTGATGTCTAAACTTTGCTCACCGAAGCTGCTAGATCAATTATTGCTCACCGAGGCTGCTAATAACTTTTGCTCACCAAAGCTGCTAATACCATTTGCTCGCCGAAGTTGTTAGATAACTATAATGCTCGCCTAAGCTGATATCTATAGTGCTCACCGAAGCTGCTAAAGTATTATTGCTCACCGAAGCTGATTTGGTACTTAAAGACCACTTTCGGTGTCAACACTCGACATCCGGTATTTTCTAATTAAAATACCAATATTTCACAACCATCACTCAATTCAACAATACAACATTCAATTATAGAAACTAAACACATCATTGCAATTAGCTCGAAATTCCGGTCACCGGCTATCCAGCCTAATTTCCAAAAAATAATTAATAAATAATTAATTTCGAAAATTAATTAATAAATTCAACTTAATTTCTAAAAATACTAACCTAGGCCAAAATTATTAAATTAAATACCAATAATGACCCGGAAAATTCCCAAACCCTTCTAGATAAATAATACCATTTATCTAGGCCTCACTTAATCTAATCTAACCACCTAACATGCATAATTGCATAATTAAATCACTAATTTAATCTAACTAACCACATAATTCCTAATTAAATTAAACTAAACACCCCTTAGATGTCATTAGCCTACTAAGAAGAGTTTAGTGCATAAATTCACTGGTTTATTACGAAAACCGGTTCACCGCGACGATGGCGCGACAGCGGCCGAAACTTGAGTTTGCGACGGCGTCAACGGACACTCGGACCGGGCCTAGAATCGGCCCAACACAGCTCAGCAAGGCTGAGCTTCGGCTTTGGGATTCTGTAGGGCTGCTAGTCGCGGGCTTGGGCCTACTTCGCGGGCCCAAGATGGGCTTGAAACTTGGGCCGAAATCCAATGGGCTGAGCTGCATTTGAATAGGCCGAATTGTTGGCTTGAGGACTGGAATTGCTGGGCTGAACTTGCAACAAAATTCACGGGCTGCTGCTGAAGATGGGCCCACAAGACTGAAGATTGCGGCTTCAAATGGCCTGACTGCTAGGCCAAAATGTGAGCTTTGCTGGGCTGAGTCCGCTGAAGAAGTTGGGCTGCTCGGTGGGCTTACGGCTTTGGACGATGTTGCTACTTCGCTGATGGGGTGCTGTGAACGAAGGAGAAGATCGTGGCTTCGCTGGCAGCTTATTCGGTGGAGGAGTTGTGAGCAAAGGGTCAACAAAAGGGCTTTGTGGGATATGGGCTGAACGGAGAGAGATCTTCGGGCGTGTGGCAACAGGTGGGATTGCAGGCAGTGCTTCGGTCAATCATTGGTGGATTATGCGTGGATGCAAAAATAATGATGATGATGATGTGGGCGTGGGTTTACGGTGGGATGGGGATGATGGGCTTAGAGTGAAGGTGAGATGGAGTCGATGATGGTAAGGGGAAATGATGGGATGGGGATGCTGGCGTGAGAGAAATACACGGAGAGAGAGAGAGAGAGAGAGAGAGAGAGAGAGAGAATTTGAGGGAAATGAACGGGGAGAGAAATCGAGGGGACGAAGCTGCTTCGGTTCTTGCTCGAAGGAAGAAAAATGAAAGCAAAACAAGGATAAGAGACTAAAGGAAATTGAGGAAGAGATAGAGATGGAGCAAAAGTCAAGCCAAAAAATCTAATTCATCATTTCTTGGACCAAAAAGTCTTCAAGTATATCCCTTATTGTCTCCCTAACACTTTCCCACCAATTTTCCACCAAAACAATCTAATTTGAAGCCAAAAATACAGCCCCCTTCAAAGCTCCGAAATTCATCAATTTTAAGCTTCAAATTCCTCTCCAATTCTGCAATTCGAGGTCCGATTTCGTTGAAGAAAGATCCCATAAAATTTTCAGCAAGTCCCCGACACCCAAAGGCTCAGCTTGGAAATCCAAATTTCCTTTAATTTGGCCCATTCGAATTTCCGTAATTTTTTTCCGCGACGTCCGAATCGATTTTCCGTAAAAATCTCGGAATCTTCGAAAAATTTTCGGAGGATGAGTCGACGTTCCTAAAATAGATCGTGACACCACAGAGCTTTCAATTTTTTGAAATTGAGTTCAAATTCACGGCTAATTTCACTCCGGCGCGCTTTTTGCATGACCTAATCTACCGGATAACTTTTAGAAATTTTTGGTGCAATTGACCCGTGATCTATTTATCTCGAGTCACAATGTACATCTTCGATACATTGATGACTCTCAATTGTCGTAAAAATCTCAAGGTTTCAATTACAGACATAGGGTACCCAAAACGACAGAAAATCAATTTAGTGCCGATCAATGAGAATTTTACAATCAAGTGGAATCACCCACACTTTGATCACATATCTCAGTCGAGTCGACCTATCTCTGATCTCTGATCGATTTTGACAATGCTGTAATGACCCTTGTAGATCGACACGGTCGACTAATCGATTTGTGGTCGAATTCTCAAGTCTATTGCATTCAAATCCCTCAATGGCTTCCTCAGATAGTCTAGTTATCTCATGAGTAATCAGCTTAGAGAATAGCACTATAGACGCGTCGATGAAATGCCCGATTTATTTAATCGAAAACGAAATCTGAAAATTTAGACTGTCACAGCTTTAAAACACGTTACACAGATTAGAGGTACCCAAGCCTTATAAACTAGCCCAGGACTCCCCCCCTAAGCGATGTGGGACAAGAGAGGGACCCCTTCCCTGCGCACGTCCGGGGACCGAGGCGCGAATGCACCACCATCCCTCCTCCCTGCGCACCGCCGCTTGGGCTGTCACACACTCTATCCCTTTTTTTTTTAACGACCCGGGCCCCACTGTGTAATATTGTCCGTTTTGGACACTAAGTCCTCACGGCTTTAAAACGTGTTACACAGATTAAAGGGACTCAAGCCTTATAAACTAGCCCAGGACTCCCCCCCTAAGCGATGTGGGACAAGAGAGGGACCCCTTCCCCGCGCACGTCCGGGGACTGAGGCGCGGACACACCGCCATCCCTTCTCCCCATGCACCGCCGCTTGGGCTGTCATACTCTCCACCCCTTAGGAGCACAGCTTCCTCGCTGTGGCCCCACACGCGATCGGGAGTCGACTCTGATACCATTTGTAACGACCCGGGCCCCACTGTGTAATATTGTCCGCTTTGGACACTGAGTTCTCACGGCTTTAAAACGTGTTACACAGATTAGAGGGACCCAAGCCTTATAAACTAGCCAGGACTCCCCCCTAAGCAATGTGGGACAAGAGAGGGACCCATTCCCTGTGCACGTCCGGGGACCAAGGCGTGGACGCACCGCCATCCCTCCTCCCAGCGCACCGCCGCTTGGGCCGTCGCACTCTCCACCCCTTAGGAGCATAGTGTCCTCGCTGTGGCCCCACACGCGGTCAAGAGTCGGCTCTGATACCATTTGTAACGATCCGGGCCCCACTATGTAATATTGTCCGCTTTAGACACTGAGTCCTCACGGCTTTAAAACGCGTTACACAGATTAGAGAGACCCAAGCCTTATAAACTAGCCTAGGACTCGCCCCCTAAGCGATGTGCGCAGATAGGAGGGATGGCGGTGCGTTTGCGTCTCGGTCCCCGAACGTGCGCAGGGAAGGGGTCCCTCTCTTGTCCCACATCGCTTAGGAGGCGAGTCCTAGGCTAGTTTATAAGGCTTGGGTCCCTCTAATTTGTGTAACGCGTTTTAAAGCCGTGAGGACTCAGTGTCCAAAGCGGAAAATATTACATAGTGGGGCCCGGGTCCTTACATCGCGGCCCCAACCGACCCTCCCCACCTTTTCGGCGGCGGTGGCAAGGGCTGAGCCCTCAACCACTAGCTGCCTCCCTCCTCCTCCTCACATTTTTTTCTTTAAAATTAATTAATTAATTATTTTTTAAAAATTAAATTAAATTAATTATTATATTAAAACTCGAATTATACCAAAATGACGTCGTTTTTGTGTGTGGTTTGCTAAGTCAGCCTTTCGGCGAGACACGTAAGCGAGAAAATTAATAAAAAATTGCCACGTAGGATTTCCGGCGGGGTTCGCGGATGTGGCACTCAAGTGTCTCATTTTTCATAAAAAGTTGCACAAATAAGTGTCACATTCGTAAGTTTTGACACTTAAGGGCGCGCATGATAAAATTTTTGTTTCTCGATTTCTCTGTTTCTCTGTTCCCCGGAACAGGTTTGGAACAGAAATCCGTTTGGTAACGCAATTTGATTTCTCTATTTTTGAAACAGATTTCTATTCCAGAAATAGAGAAATCGAAGAAATCAGAAGCTGAAATTTTTAACTTCTTAGTTTCTGAAATAGAAATAGAAAATTTTTTTCTCAACTTTTCAATTTAGTTAATTTAGTCCAAAATATTTTAATGATTTTTTAATATAATCATTTCAATCAATATTGATTGAAAATCTTAACCATTGGCCAAATGGTGGGAATTGAATGAACAAGGCTTCATTTGTTGCACGCGAGAGATTTCACGCATGGTAATAGTCAACTTGCCATATTCATATCTAACGAGTCTTTTTCACCTACTCTTCGTAGTACGCCAGACAACGGCTCTATTTGGCTAACTATTTTTTTAATCATAAACTTCATATTGAGGCGGTAAAAAGGGGTCATATCATTAGGGTTTCATCCGATTTTTCTTTTATATAGTGTCCTCACTTATCAAGACGTGGGTAAAAAGAGATCTAATAAGGAATCTGTTGTTCTTGTAAGAGTGTTGATGAAAATACAGATTTTGATAATAAATTTTTAAATAATCCTAGTGTTGATAATTTTGAAAAAAACTGGTGACGATTTTTGAACATGGTGAGGATTTTTTTAACAAAATTTGGAAAGAAATTGGAATTAGACTTGAAGTTAGGATTTTTTTTTTTAGGAGATTAGACTATTATAATCATGGCTATCATTAAACTTATTTGATTAATGTGAAATCAATTTCGGCAAAAACATAACGACATATTAACTACAATTGAATTTCAATTGATTTTTTTTTTTTTGCCACGTTCTTTATTTTTCGAAAGAAAATATTACGTAATAGGAAATTCCATGAAATTGTATTTTCAACTTTTATAATGTATTAGTATTATTTCGACTATTATTTTGTATTTGAAGATTTCCTATGTTGTTATCTAATCAATTTCTATTCCTAGAAATAGAAATTTTATTCGTTATCAAACAGATTTCTGTTAGAAATAGAAATTTTGAGTCGTTATCAAACGGGTTTCTTTGCTCGAAACTTGTCGGGAATAGAAATTGAGAAATCAATTTCTAGCCAAAAATCAATTTCTGGAACAGAAATTTTGTCATGTGCGCCCTAAGTGTTCCTTTGTGCCAAATTTTGGCATTTGGGCCGTTCTTTTGCCAACGTAAATGTATGTGCATGCTCTCAGTCAATGGAGCCACCATTTGCTTACAAAAGATTGTGTTTTGGACTCTGACCACGAGGAACATAAGCACATGAACTCTCAACAGAACCTTAATCGCTGAGATGCAGCTTGGAGTGAGAATTTCTACAATCTTTTTTGTTTCTCCTCAAACATTAATCTTGCAATCTGGCTCTCAAAATCGAGTCAAGGATGCTTTAAGCCCCCGACATACGTTCTTCTCTACTATGCAAATCAACGTGATTGGATTTGAAGTAGTAAAAGATATGTATAAAGTCCAAATTTTGGATGTTAAACTCCTAAAATTTCACATTGCACAGCTTCACCGTCAGTGTTGTGGTTTCGGAACTTTGCTTGCATCAAGCTATTACTTTTTAAGCCCATGATGGTAGACTAGCGGGTCATTTCGGTCTTGACAAAACTTTGGCGCTTGCTAGAGAGAACATTCATTGGCCATAAATGGAAATATAAAGCGGCTCATTGAATGATGAAAAGTTTGCCCCATCGCAAAAGCTGGAGGCTAAAGCACTGTTTTTTACTTGCTGTTACCTATTCCACAAGTGCCTTTGGGAAGTTAGAAGGATGAACTTGTAATGAGTTTGCCAAAGACTCAACCCAACAAGGATTTAGGCTGCGCTTGATTCGATTTTTTCAATGGGCTTTGGGGAAATGAGTTGAAAAGGTTTCCTGAAATATAAATTGTGTTTGGTAAATTGTAACTTACAAGTCCTTTGAAAAGCAACTTTAGGCTAAATACTATTTGGAAAAACTCTTCTTGCAAAGGACTTTAGCTATATTTTTTTTTTCTATTTTTGTTATTTAGAAAACACAAATCCTTCGTTGATGAGCCAGATCTGGTGCCAACGGTAAGGATAGAACTAACCCACGACACATCTCCTATAAGTATACCAAGCTTTGAGAGAGCACAAGTTATTTGCTATGTCACTTCTTGACTAACAAGGTAATTTTCCTTGGCTATGTGATGGCTAGCTTAGGAATGGAGATGGATCCTAATAAGATTGAAGCTATTACTTCATGGCGAACGCTGCAAAGGTTTCAAGAGATTTGAAGCTTTCATGGCCCCGCTTCTTCTTTTACAGGAGATTCATAAAGAATTAAGTTCCATTGTCGGACCAAATACTAAATGCTTAAAGGAGAGAGGCTTCACAGGAATGCAAAGGCGCAAAAGAGCTTTGATCTCTTAAAGAACATAATCATTGAAGATCCAGTGTCCACGCTACCAAACTTTGATTTGGTTTTTGAGGTTCATTGCGATGCTTCAAACGTTGGCATTGGTGTCGTGCTCGGTCAAGAAGGCCGTCACATTGCTTTTTTCAGTGAAAAACTAAATGATGCCAAACTTAAAGTATTCAACGTATGATTAACGAGTTTTATGCTATAGTGCGTGCTCACAGCCCCTGGAGCCACTATTTGCTGACAAAAGGAAGTGTCTCGTACTCTGACCATGAGGCATTTAAGCGCTTGAGCTCTCAACAGAATTTTATCATTGACATGCAGCCTGGAGTGAATTTCTACAATCTTTTTGGTTTCTCTCCAAACAAAAATCTGGTGATCTGGGAGGATCCATATTTTGGGGAAATTTGGAAGTTAACTCTTGAAAATTCACATGGACAGTTTCACCGTCAAGATGGTTTTCTGTTCAAGGGCAATCAGTGGTGTGCTTCGCAATGTTCAATGCATCAAGCTACCTTTTCAGTGGCTAAATTACCAAAAAAGTTTTCACCTATTGCATTTTTGCTAATTTATAACATCTTTCAATTGTGCCAACTGAGTCATAAACATTTTCATGTTTTACCAATTGAGTTCATCCAACCAATTTTGATTAGAACTTGCTGACGTGAATATTGACAATCTGACGTGGATGCCAACTGTCTTAGGTGGCGCTACATAATGCAGCCGACACTGATGTGAACATTTTAAAATAATTTTTTGAACGTTTTTTTCTTTACTCTTTTTTTGTTCTTTGGAGGGAGGGCTGGTGACCCTACATAAAAGGTTTAAAAAAAGAAAAAAAATCATAAAAAAAATTAATAATGTCCACGTTAGTCGTGCCACGTAAGTCAAATGGCCTCTACATCAATAATTTCTGGTTAAAATTAATCGGATGGACTCAATTAGTAAAATGTGAAAATGTGTATAATTAAATTGGCATAATTAAAAGATTTAGATCTGAATTAACAAAAAGAGTAATAAATTTAGGAATTTTTGGTAATTTCCCCCCGTTTTAAGCCCATGATGGTGGACTAGTGGGTCAATTTGGTCGTAAAAAAACTTTGGCACTTATTCGAGAGAATTTTCATTGGCCAAAGTTGGAAAAGGAGAAGCGGCATATTGAACGATGCAAACACATTACAAAAGCTGGAGGCCAAGAAACTGGTTCGTACTTGCCTTTACCAATTCCACAATCGCCTTAGGAAACTATGAGTATGGACTTTCCCATGAGTTTGCCAGAGACCCAACGCAACAAGGATTTAGTCATGATTGAGGTTGATAGATTTTCCAAATGGCACGTTTTGTACCATATAGTAAGACTCTTGTTGCATCACATGTTGCTGAGCTTTATTCTCGTAAACTTTGTGCGCCTACATGGTATTTCAAAGACAATCACCTTTTAGGGCATGTTTGTTTTTGCGGTTAATAAATAATTTGGAAAATATTTTCCTAAAATTGATCTCTTAAATCGCTTAAAAAATGAACCAAAAAAATATATATATATTTTCATCAGCCACGAAAAAGTTTAGATATAAATTGTTATTGATAATGAAAAAATATTTTATTAAACTAATTATTTCAAGCGATATAAGCGATTATTTTAGGAAAATATTTTGCAAATTAGTCATTTTTCACGAAATAAATAAAGCCTTATAATGATGTCAAGTTTATGAGTCACTTTTCTAATTCATGGCGAAAAATTGAGACTCAACTTCAATTTTGTTCGGCTAGTCATCCTCATACTATTGGATAAACAGAGTGTTAACAGAATTTTGGCAAATTTATTGAGGGGCTTTATTGGAAAACATTTTAAACAGCGGGATTTGTTAATTTCTCAAGCCGAGTTAGCCTATTATAATTCGGTGAGTCAGATTACTAGGAAAAGCTTATTTGGAAGTTGTATTTGGAAAGCATCATCTAAGTCCTTTGGATTTTATCCCATCACCTGCAAAGCGGCAATTTAGTGGAGACACTGAAGAAAGGGTCAAGGAAATCAAGCAGTTATGAGCAAGTGAGGAAGAGAATTTGGAAACAAACTGACAAGTATTGCCGTCAACAAAGGTGATGTTACTCTTGAGTGGATTCATTTGAGGAACGAACAATTTCTACCTAGTCGTCATGCTAAGTTATTTCCTCGAACGGATGGTCATTTTCGAGTTTTGGAGCGCATTAACGTATCGGCTAGAATATTGAACTTCCTGGGGTGCATGGTGCTTCTGCTACATTCAATGTTGCTGATCTATCAGCATATCATGAAGACGAAGAGTTTGATGAAGTTGGCCTCGAGGACGAGTTTTCTCCAGCCGAGTGAAATGTAATAGGAATTGTTGCTAATTTTCATTCGCACGTAAAATATGTGTCGTCATATTATTAAATCATTTTAAATAATTTATTGGTAAATACGAGCTACCATGTCAGGCAATATTTTCTTGATATTTTAAAATCATTTATTTGTGAAATACCGTTAAATGCCTTGTCAAAGCAACTTACTTTGTTTTTATCCAACGTAATGTAATAGGGACGATAGCGAATGTAGGAGTTTGCTTTTATCATTAATAAAGCAATTGGAATTATACTGGATGTGAGGTTTTAATCGTAAGAGTCATTAATAATTATGCACTTAATTACATATATATTTATGATATATGCGCAACTGTATAACCTTTTCAACATATATTATTTTACCGACCAAAAAAAAAAAAAAACATATATTATTTTCATACTATAAATTCTTTTATAATAATGGATAACTTTTTCTATTAATTTGATAAAAACGTTCTTATTTCTCGTAAAGCATGTAATGTAATTTTTTTGTGATGATGTATAATATTTTCTTTAATCCAATAATAAATTTTATTTGTCATGCACACACGCATATATAGATAGATATATATATATATATATATATATCTCTATATATATTAGGGTTAATACCTTGAAAAACCCCAAATTGGTACATCTGTGACAAATTTCCCCAAACTATTTTTTTGACCACCAAAAACCCCAAATTGGTATATCTTTGACAAATTTACCCCAAACTGGTACACTTGTGACAAATTTACCCTTTATTAGTTTTCGTTAAATTTTACTGTCAAATTATTAAGTTAAATGACACGTGACTGTTAACTGGTATACCAATTTGGGGTTTTCCGTTATGTTTGTCACAGTTTACAATTTTTATGATTTTTTTGTGGGATTAATCCAATTTAGCAGAGGGTATATTTGTCTCAAATTTACCAGTTTGAGGGTTTTCTACGGTCGAATAAATTAGTTTGGGGTAAATTTATCATAAATGTACCAGTTTATGATTTTTTATAGTTAGTTGGGATAAATACCAGTTTGGGGTTCTTCATGGTCAAAAAAATAGTTTGGGGTAAATTTGTCACAAGTGTACCAGTTTGGGGTTTTTCAAGGTATTAACCCTATATATTATCATGTTATGATATATATTTCTACACTGTGAAGCTTTTATAAGCATCTTATTTAGCACAAATTTAGTGTATACTTAATCATTATTTGTTAAATATGGCCTATCTTATTGTAAATTATTTTATCTTTTTTTTTTTTTTTTTCAATTGGTGGATATAGATCACCATGTTATACTTGAAATTCCAGCTTGTTCAACTATTATTAAGCATCTTATTTAGCACAGATCTAAGGACTTGATCGCTCAATTGAAGATTTTGGTATGGAATTACATAATGTACCCATATCCTAATAACTATAGTTTCCATGTAGTTTTTTGGCTTTCTTTTCAGCAAGAGTCCTCACTCCTTCCCTCCTTCTTAGTGTCACAAAAATGTAATTGGATATCTATTACATTAATTATATAAAAAAACCCATCATTCCATGTTGATATTTGTCGCGACCTTCCCGAGGGTGAATTACTTAAAGAAGGCCAATGGATCACTAAGTCCGAAGACTTAGCGCAGACCCTCCCAAGTCCTACCAATCGTGACTTGATATTAATGAATTAACCCATTCAAACATGCAATTATACTCAATTTGGAGCCGTCACTAATCAATTAGGGTTGATTAGAAACCCAAATAAAGTATGGGAGAATACTTTATTTTCGCAAACCGGAAATTCAATAAGTCCGGGGATATGGTTACGCTAGATTAGTCTAACGCCCTCTCGGTACCTTTTTATTTTAATTTCAAAAGATATTTTGTAGGCAGTATGATTAATTTTAACCTAAGATACTAACATGCAAATGGTGTTCATGCGGGTGCACAATCAATGAAATAACATTCAATAAACCAAAATGACAAATTATAAGAAATCATAAACTACAACCTTATTAAGGTCTATCCTCTAAAAAAAACTTCTCGAAAGTGTTAATAAAAATGCATGCCCTAAACACGATTTTCTAAGTGACATGACACCTAATTTTTATTATTATGCAATCTTAATCTAAACTTAATATGCATGGATTTTACTTTAGTAATATGTGAAATGCGATTCATATGGCATAATTTGAACTATCACCATATGTATGCAATCTAATTTACATAATCCTAAATATGTATGTACTACATGACATGGGATGGATGACATGGTAATTCTATATGCATGTTCTTTTTATGATTTTTTTATGATTTTTTTATACATATATGCAACCTACACTAAACAATGATGACATAAGATGGGATTAATTATGAACTAACCTATTAACTAGCCAAGTAAATGACCTTTGTGTTTTTTTTCTTTTTCTTTAAAAAAAATGACTTAATAATTCTTATTAAAAAGAAAGCAACATAATGATGCAACGCTAATCTTTGGCCTTTTTTATTAAAAAATATACGATGGGAATATTAAAACATTAACCTATGACCCACTAATTAAAGTGCAACATGTGGTGTGCACATTATAAAATCTATATAACCTAAATAACATTTTTTGTTCCTTTTTTTGTTTTGGTTTTATTAAAGGAAAATCATCCTAATTCTACATGAATCTTAAAAATTAAAATGTGTTGACTTAAACATGAAATGTGTATGGACCTAAATACCTAAATTCTAGATATGACATGTGATGCATGATATGTGATGAACAAATAATGATAACACACCAAATTATATATCCTATTGAAAATTCATCAATGTAAATCAATAACCTATTATCTCAATGATGCAAAGCAATTCATGAATTTGCCATGGAAAGTCGAAATAATCAAAAACCTAACCCGACGTCTCGCGGCTCAATATTTTTTATTATTTTGACTTAATATGACAAATTTCCTAATCAGAACAAATCAAGTTAAAATAAAAAACTATGAAACAGAATATTTGATCTGAATTTAGCCTAAAGAAATTACCTAGTCAAGGGCACAACTTTTGTTGCTAAAATACATCACCTGCACAAAGAGAAAATAAAGAACAGCCTCGAGGAAAAATCATGTCTTGATGTGAAAATAGGAACCGGCAAAGGATCTCCGGAAAACAGTGATGGCGAGCAGCGGAGGTGCAGCACGGCGGAGGGCGAGTGTCGCGGTCGTCGGAGCTCGGTGAGAGGTAACAAGCCCGAACCAAGCAATGGCAAAGTAGCAACCGTCGCTGGTGCGGGAGCGGCGGGGCGGGCGGCGCTACGGGCGTTGCGGGTGAAGCGGGCGCGGTAGAGGAAAAACTCGGCAGCAAGGGGCGTCGCTCGGGCGTGCAGCAATTCAGTTTCCAGTGGTGTCGCAGGTCAGTCGGAGTGGGAGCAATAGCGACGTTGGGACGTTGGGCCAAGCAGGAGCAGATCTCCGACGAAGGCAGGGGCTACGTTGGGCACTGGGCGAAGGCGCGAGCTACTGCAGGGGCAACAGTGCGACGGCGAGGGAACAACAATGGCAGGCGTCAAGGCCGATGAGCAAACAGACAGCAGCGGCAAACGGCAGGCTCGAGATCTGTTGCAGAGGGGTGCTAATGTCGGACCAGAGGCAGAGGATCGGAATCGCGAGCAGGCGGGTCGCGACGGTGGCACGGTGGTGGCTTCATGAGTTGCTAGTGGATGCGTCGGAGGCGGAGCAACGCAGGAGGTTTGGGCGCTGCAGCGGCATCACTCGGGTCTTCGTGGCGGTGTGGAGTCCGGCGGCTTGATCGGCAAGGAGGGCTGGTGTGAGCAGCAGGCGGCGGGCTCGCGGGATTGCAGCGGAGGTGGCATGGAGAGACCGGTAGCGCAGGAGCTCGGTCTGGGCAGCAATGAATAGAGGGGGGTGTTGGGTGGCTTCCACGAAGGAGATGATGAACAGTCCCATTTTCTCTTTTTCTTTCTCTTTTTTCTCTTTCTTCTCTCGCTGCACATCACCTCTCTCTCTGTTCACGTTCTTTGTCTCCTTGCTTCGCCGACTTTTGCTTTTTTCTTCTTCACTTTTCGCTTTTTGCTAAGAAGAACCGAAGGCCATTTTCTCACCCTTTTGGTTTTTCCCTTTTTCGCGACGAAGAAAAAGAAAAACCCCCTCAGTTCCGAAGCCTCGCATTTCATTTATAGTGGAAAAAAACAAACTCAAAGTTGTTGAAGATTTCCCAATATATTTGCACATATTCACTTAACCACTCAACAATAAAAAGGCTCCAAAATCAAATAAAAACTGAATGTTTTTGAAATTTGAAATGAGGATATATTTTCAACAAGAAAGATTTTCAAAACCAAAATTTTATTTTATTTTTTATTTTCTAAAAGATTAGGTGTCAACAGTTGCCCCTCTTTGAAAGGAAGCTCGTAGAGGTTTCCTTCAAAGATATATGACATCTAAATTTAAACCATGCAAAATGAAATATGAAATGAATATGCAAATGTTAATGACTTTTTTTTTTTTTTTTTTTTCTTTTTTAAGAATAAAGGATGCAATGTAAATGCAATGAAGGATGCAATGTAAATGCAATGATTCGGTTAGGAACATAGATCTCAATGTGTCTATGACCAATGAAATGCAAATGCAAAGAAGAACACGTACACTGTCGTACCCATTTGGGGATTTAGGTGTGAAATGATTCCTATGAGACCTAACAATCATCTGGAACTCCTTCAAATAATTGAAAGGCTCAAAGTCTTTAGGGATTTTGGAATTCTCATCAGATTCTAAGCACCTGGAAATTACATCAAGTACTTGAAATTTCAAAATCTGATTCTTATGTAGACATTTGAAAACTTTTACTAAACATCTGGAAATCACATCAGATGTTTGGAAAGACAAACACTTGGAAATCACATCAAGCGTTTAAAGGTTCAAATATCTGGAATTCACACTAGACATTTGAAAACATTTTATAAATAGGTACTTGGAATTCTCATCAAGTACAAAGATGATTGAACAAACTCAGGGTTTCAAAGACAATTTTTTTTTTTTTTTTTGGGTCTTTGAGGAAAAATTCAATGCAGGTCCATGCATGATGGCTTTATCAAGCTTCCATCGGAAAAATTATCACTAGGACAATTTTTAGTTATGCTAAATGAGACACTTTTGGTGTGAAAAGGCTTTTCACTCGCTCTCATTTAG
This sequence comes from Eucalyptus marginata, assembly GCA_014182565.1. Classification (NCBI taxonomy): domain Eukaryota; kingdom Viridiplantae; phylum Streptophyta; class Magnoliopsida; order Myrtales; family Myrtaceae; genus Eucalyptus; species Eucalyptus marginata. The sequence goes on along the minus strand of CM024589.1, from coordinate 51,189,936 downwards.
AAGGGGTTATTTGTCCCGATTATTGATGCAGGAATATATCACTCAATCTTATCATCATCTTGTCGACAAGAGTTTGAATTTTCTTGCAAGCGGTACGACCTTACCGATCTAAGAGGTCTTTGACAAGGACTATAATGTGGGCTTGGTCAAAGGCTTAACAAAGGGACTTTTTGAGTCAAAGCAATTGAAAGAACAATTCTATAATCATCTCCGGGTTTACAAGTCAAGAACCCTACAAAATGAGAAAGAAATAATCTTGCTCGCATTTCTTCGCGCAATGCTTAAAACATGTGAACTCCTATGTTAATTCAAGTGCCCTAATCTGAAGAGACTTTGTAAGGGACGTAACATAGGCTGGGTTCATGGGTTGAGAAATGAAAGGATCATTAGGCTCAAAATGTGTGTAAAAGGTGAGAGTTGATGATCATCTTAGCATTGCCACCAGTTTTCTTTTTTACCATCGGGGATTGTATTCATGAAGTGCCCATTTGATTGTAAAAACTCAGCATTTCAGTTCTTTGAGTATTGCTCAATTTTTGATCTTTTCTCCACCTTCTCGACTTTCTTTTTTTTCATCTATAGGCATTGGCCTTGCTTTTACCAGCACACTGCTTTTTCATGCCCCAATTCATTAGTTCTATTTTGATTTATTTTGCGCACAATGTGATATGTCAAGTATACTTTAAATGACACTCAAATTCAAGGGTCTTCATCGGTCTTGCCTTGCCCTAATGTGGGGGATGATCATCAATTGAGTTTAAAAGAAATGAAATCGCAGGCTCAAGTGGGCTATGCAAAGGATATAAGTGTGTAGGGCAGTGAAAGAAATGCTTTTCGTCATCCTAAGGTACTTAAATTATCACATGAATTCAATGTAATAGCACGACTTGAAGATTGATGCAAGTGAGAGTAAGAAAATTTCAATTCATTTTCCTCACTTCATGATGTTCATTTTATCCACCAGTTGCCCTAATGTGGGGTGATTCTTGACATGGGTAATTTGAAAAGAACATCCATAAGTATTTGGACTCAAAAGGGTTAAACAATGGTTCACTGTAGTGTTTGGGATAGAGAAATGAATTGCTCTTATCATTTTAGTTGTTATACTTTTTCGCAAGAAAACTCTTCACCTTGAAATACAAAATGTTTCCATACTCACCTCACAATGTATAAATAAGTGACTGTGTATGGGATAAGGCTTGCTTTTCACGTCTCCTTTAGCATGTTCAAGTAACTCGACATCATTCACTGAATTATCCATTTTGATAAATTTCAAGTGGAATTGGTGAATTGCATAATATCATGTGAAAGCATTTCATAATGATAAAATTGCCATGCTCTATTCTTGCACCTCGGATCATAAAGTCAAAGCTATTAGGTGTCCATGTTTGTCCCCTCTTTGTAAGGGGGAAACTCATAGAGGTTCCTTATAAAGATAAAAGACATCATCATTCACATTTGTTCTTTGCCCCTACAAAAATAAAACATGCATCATTATACACTAGAGAATTTGATCAACTTTGAGTGAGGGAAAGACTTTTACAAGTCCTTTTATTCATGGATAGTATTTCTTTATAGCATCAAAATTTACAAGATTCATGAATTCCCGTTTATCCATTTCTGCTAAGATTAAAACACCTCGAGGAAGTACTTTCTTCACGATGTATGGCCCATTGAATTTTGGAGTGAACTTGCCACGAGGATCAAGGTTAATTGATAGCATCTTGCATAGCACCAAATCATGAACCTTGAAATGTCTTGGGCGAACCTTCCAATTGAAAGACTTGGCCACCTGCTACTAATAACACTGACCATGACATACGGCCTTCAATTATTTTTCATCAATCATATTGAGCTGGTCATACCTCTGTTGCGTCCATTTAGCTTCCGTCATCTTAGACTAAGACAATACTCTTAGAGAATGGATTTTTACTTCAACTGGCAGGACTGCATCAATGCCGTATATAAGAGAAAAAAGGTGTGCCTTAGTAGAGGTGCGAATTGAAGTCCTATACGCCATCAGAGCATGAGGAAGCCTTTCTTGCTAGTCACGATAATTATTAGCTGTCTTTGCCAAAATTTCCTTGATGTTCTTATTCGCTACTTCAACAACACCATTCATCTTGGGGCGATAAGGCGATGAATTCAAATGACAAATTTTAAACTCCTTGAACAGATCATTGACAAGCTTGTTGTTTAGGTTCATCTTGTTGTCTATGATGATAGTCTTAGGCACACCATAACGGGCAATAATATCACGTTGCACAAACTTCACGACATTCTTTGTAGTAACAATTGCATAGGATGCTGCCTCTATCCAATTTGTGAAATAATCGATGGTGACAAGGATGAAATGATGACCATTCGAGGCTTTTGGGTTAATTGGATTGATTACATCAATGCCCTACATTGAAAAAGGCCATGGTTTCGACAATTGATGTAGCTCATTTGGAGGGACATTTATCCTATCTCCATAAATCTAGCAACAGTGGCAACTCTGGACATATTGAATGCAATCACTCTCCAAGGTCAGCCAGAATTATCTAAGTAGGACGGAGTCGAAGGACCGTTTGCATAATGTATCCTCACTGATAAAGAACTTGGAGGCAAGTTTCATAAGATGCTTTTGGTCAGCTGGATTGCTGCCTTTCGGGAACTCTCGCCTTTGAATATAGGTCATGATGTCATGGTACCATGGTTTTCCTTTCGGTTCTTCTGTCACTACCATGCAGTAGGCTGGCTTTACAAGCGCTTCAATCTTTAAAGGTTCAATTTCTAACCCTTTCGTAACTTTGAGCATAGACGACAAAGTTGCAAGTGCATCTACAAACTGATAGTGAGACTTTGACAAGTACTCGAATGATATTTCGTCAAACTCCTTTACAAGGTCTTCCAAGTAATCATGGTAAGGGACTAGTTTGGCATCTTTAGTCCTCCATTTTCCGACAGTTTGGAGGATAATAAGTGCGGAATCACCGAACACCTTTAACTTGCTAACTTCTATTTCAATGTCCACTTGAAGACCAAGAATGCATGCTTCATATTTAGCTATGTTGTTGGTGCAAGGAAATACCAACTTTGCAGCTACAGGATAGTGTTGACCATCGGGAGAGATTAGAACTGCTCCAGTACCAAACCCGGATAGGTTAATTGCGTCGTCAAAGAAAATGGTCTACGACTCCTTTTCTATTGTCAAAATTTGATCATCTAGCGAATCATATTTGTCTTCATCCTGCATTCTCATAATTCCGTTTGCTAACATGTCCGCAACTACTCGACCTTTAACTAATTTTTGTGGTACACTTTGCATGTCAAATTTGAAAATTAAAATTTGCCATTTCGCTAATTTCCCCACCAAAACTTGTTGTTCTAACAAGTACTGGACAGGGTCATTCTCACCGGCTAAAAATGTCTGGTGATGCAAGGTGTATTTCCATAGCCTGTGTAAAACCCATACTAAAGCGGCACACGTCTTCTCAACATCATAGTAGTTCAATTATGTTGTTGAGAACTTCTTGCTTAGGTAATAAATGGCACATTCCTTCCTATCTATCGATTTTTTTTAGCCAACATTGCTCCCAACGACTCTCTATTAACTGTGAGATAGAGAATTAAAGGTTGCCCTGGTGTTGGAGGAACAAGTATTGGTGGATTCATCAAATATCGCTTCAACTCTTCAAACGCTTCCTGGCATTCATCATCCCATTAAACCTGAGCATTCTTCTTCAGGAGCTTGAAGAAAGGCCTAGCAGTTTCAGAGAGTTGGGAGATGAATCGAGCTATGTAGTTCAACCTCCTAGAAGGCTCCGGACCTCTTTCACTATTGTTGGAGGGGATAAATCACATATTGCCTTGACTTTTGAGGGATCAATCTCAATACCCCTACTACTAACTATGAAACCCAATAGTTTGCCAGAATTTGCTCCAAACATTCACTTTGTTGGATTAAGACGTAACTTAAACTCATGAAGTCGCTCCAATAGCTTCTTTAAAGTCTTAAGGTGATTTTCTCCTTGTCGGGTTTTGGCAATCATATCATCAACATATATTTCCATCTTTTCATGCATCGTATCATGGAAAAGTGTTACCATGGCCCGTTGATATGTTGCCTTGGCATTCTTACGGCCAAAAGGCATGACCCCATAGCAAAAAGTTCCCCATGGGGTGATGAATGTCGTTTTCCCCTTGTCTTTTTCATTCATCCTGATCTGGTTATATCCTGAGAATCCATCCATAAAAGAAAAGAGCTCAAAGCCAGCAGTACTATCCACGAGAACATCAATGTAAGGTAGTGCGAAATCATCTTTGGGGCTGGCTTTGTTCAAGTCTTTATAGTTGATGCAACCTCTAACATGACCATCTTTTTTTGGAAATGGCACTATGTTTGCTATCCACTTGGAATACTGTGATACCTCAATGAATTTCACGTCAAGGAGTTCCATGACTTCCTCCTCTATTTTCTTGGAGAGTTCTCGCTTAATTCTCCGGAGTTTTGCTTCTTGGGAGGTATATCAGGATTAGTTGGGAGGCAATGTTCAATGATGGATGGATCTAGACCTGGCATATCAACATGAGACCAGGCAAAGACATCTTGGTATTCCTTCAGTAATTGAGTCAAGCATTTAGCTTCGGATTTGGTCAAATCTGCCCCAATTTTGACCTCCTCGGTGCCTCCTTTGTCACTAAGATTTATGGTGACAGTCTACCCAACGGTGATTGGTTTTGAATTTTCTTGTTGCTCCCAACTACGTTGAATATCCGTCGAATCATCTTGCTCCTCATAACTTGAACTTAACACTTCATCTTCATTAAAGCAAGGTGCGCAGGATTGCACTCTCGAGCTTCGTTAATGGCAAACACTAAATTCTCTTCGAACAATTCAGTCATTCCTTCGAGTGTGTCGTCTTTTGCAGGGGATCAAATGGTGTCTGTAACTGACTTGTTTACCTCTCCCCATCCAACAGGAATAACATTATAAACATCGATGTCAGCATTTGGAGGCTTGGAATATTGAACACAGGTATCGATCACCCCTTCTTCCTTATGCATCATCTTCGCAGGCCTAGGGAATGTGGACCTAATATGAGGTATAGTGAAGCTAGTTTGTCCTTGTTCTCTTCATCTTCCTCTACAGGATCGTCCACCTCTACCAAGATAGCCCAATCCAGTTGTGTATGATTTATGCCCGGCTTCAATTGGTTGGCGAGTGCCTTGACCATGTCAACCTAAACCATTACCTGGGGCAAAGCCACTCCCCACCATGATCTTGTCTACCATGACCACCGACTTTGATACTTCTAGAGTGGGTAGGGTAGTGCCTCAAGAGACGTGAATGGTTGAAACCAACTCAAATGCTTGAAAACTAGATTCTGCTTTACAATCTGGTTCAATATAAGGGATAGCCATCTCGTGATAAATCTTGAACTCATCTTCTCCTTGGACTGTAATAAGCTTTCCTTTCGTCACGAACTTCACTTTCTAGTGGAGACTTGAGGGAACTACCCCTGCTGCATGGACGACCTAACAAAAAGTTGAATGTTGTAGGTATGTCCAGGATCTGAAAAACTGCATTAAATAGCACTTGCTCTATTTGCAAGTCTAAATCAACTTCCCCAACTACTTTGTTTTTTGTCCCATCAAATGCTCGAATAGAGGTCTTAGCCATGCGAATTTTCCCTAAATCATACCTAAGGTGCTTTAGAGTTGCTAGAGGGCATATATTTAAAGCTGATCCATTATTAATGAGTACACGAGACACCAAGGTATTTCAACACTTGATAGAGATATAGAGGGCTTTGTCATGTCTTGTTCCTTCGTCTAAGAATTCCTTATTTAAGAAAGCAATATGATCCTTTAACAAAATGCCCCCCATGAATTTCTCCAACTTCTCAGGTTCAATGGACTCTAGGACATGTACTTCATTAAAGACTTTCATTAGGGACTTTTGATATTTCTCCGATGTCAAAAGCAACTCTAATAAGGAGATTTGTGTTGGCATTTTACGAAATTGGTCCATTACATTATACTAACTTGCCTTAATTATGACTAAGAATTCTTTAGCCTCCTCATTAGTGACTGGCTTGACAGGTTGTGTTGGCCTGGCGTAAGTGTGTCTGGATCGAGTGACTACATCTATCTCCACATCATAACACCATGGTACCACTTTATCATTTGTATATGCATAGGGTTGCATAACATCGAGAATTAATTATTCATCATCGGACGGTGGCACATCGTTAATGATTAATCCATCCTCATCCGTGACGCATCTTCCAAAGGTGGCATGTCAAGAGCTAAGGAATCGTTAGCTTCAATATTCAAGCTAGTAAACTCATCCTCAAAATCAGTAAACTCGTCCTCCAAATCAGTGATAGTTCAATAATGATTGGTAAACAATCATCCCCTTCTTGGACATTGTCTTAACTCTTTGCAACTTCTGAAACATGGTGGGCTCTTCCGCATGATCTACGTAAGATTTGCGTAAACAATCATCCCCTTCTTGGACATTGTCTTAACTCTTTGCAACTTTCGAAACATGGTGGGCTCTTCCACATCTGAATAATATCCAACTCGAACTAAACCATTATAAACATCGTCTACATGTACTTTCAAGCTCTTCTTTCTACTAGCATCAAAACTAAAAATGGCATTCACAGCTTCTGGGTGGTCAAGGAGTGGGTTATTCTAGACGTTTGGCTGTGCATCGTGAAATGAGACCACCTTGGCATCCAAAAGACTTTGGATTTGGGTCACGGCATATAGCAATTGTCAACAGAATGCCCTACCTCCCCCATATGGTAAGCACATGTCTTGGATGGATCATAGTTGGGGAAACGCTCGGGATTAGATCGCTTAGGCTCCTTAGCGAGTAATCCTTTCTTTTAAAGGGTCGACAAGATCTTGGGCAAGGGTTTAAGAAGTGGCATGAATTGATGCCTAGAAGAGTTATTTTGCTGGCCAAAGAATGGTTGTGCTCCTCCCTGTTGGGTCTTCAAGGTAGGGCGAGGTGGTTGAACATAAGTTGCGTTAACCTCCGCTACAAGTTCTTTATCCTTCTTGCTTGAGACTCTTCTATATGAGCTGGTTTGATCAGACGCCCATCCATCAAGCAAGGCTACTTCAATTTGCTCACCAACAAGGATTAGCTGATTAACTGACTCAGTAGTCAAACCAAACATTCGATTTCGATATTAAGGCAGAAGTGTCTTTATGAACAGATCCATCAGCTCCTTCTCCATCGGCTCCAAAGTAATTTGAGCAGCCACAATCCTCCATCTCGTGACATATGCCTTGAAAGATTCCATCTCTTCTTCTCAGTGCAAAGTAAATCTTCTCGAGATGGAGTGACATCAATATTATACTTATATTGCTTGAAGAAAGCGTCAGTCAAATCCTCCCAAGTCTTTAAGAGATTAATTTTCTTCATGATGTACCATTGTAGCACCGGTCCTGTCAAGCTTGCTTGAAATTGTTGAATCATCAAGGGTATATTATCAACATATTGGGTCATCCTAACCACATAAGTCTGTAGACGGATCTTCGGGCAAGAGGTGCCGTCATACTTTCCAAAGCCTGGCATTTTGAACTTCTTTGGTATCTTGACCTTTGCATAATGGGACAGATCAGTTGGTACTTGGCTCAATGAACCTTGCAGTTGCTTAAGTTTATCCTCGATTTTTGCCAAGCGTTTTTCTTGCTCAGTTTTTGGTATAGTTGAATGTATCGCTTGTACCTCATCATCAGCAATGGTTTGAGGCGCGTTAGTGATTTTAATCATGGAGGCATCATCAGAGGTTGATGGGCCACTTACGGACATAATCTTGCCTTTATCTTTCGGATCAGCCATGGGAGCGTGTTGTGGTAACACCACTTTAACTTGCGGAGCTAGTGGGACAGTGTTTGCTTGAAGAGAATCGATGTTTTTAGAGAGCTGCTCAAGGACATTTAAGACTTGCTTCATCTTTGATTCAAGGACAACGATGTGAGCTTGTCCAACAACATGCATTTGTTCGATGTTATCGGCCATTGTTGCTCTAGAGCGAGTACAAATTGGCAATCTTGGGCGAGCCGTGTTGTATCAATGTTACCTTGTAATGTAGAAAGTACAGTAAGCATCATAATGAATGAGATTGGTCCATGACAGCGGTCAATCGCTTATTTTATTAAGTGAAATCAAATTCCAAAGATATCAACCTAAGAAATTAAAATAACTCCCTAGGAAATTAAATTCCTAAAACATCAATCTAAGAAATTGAAATAACACCCTAAAACTAGAATTAGACTCCTAAATCTAACGACTCTTTTCCATATACAATTGGGAGATCACTGTCTTTCGAAGCTTTATGTTATGTCAAACCAACTTAGAGATATGAGCTTCATTCCTTTCCACATTTTCTTCAAGATGTTCAATTTGTGCTTTACGAGTGGGCTTTACGATCACTTCAGCTATCATAGGGAGTAGAGATGTAGGGATTTTGTGCTAGTGGATATAATAATCTGAGGCATGAAAAGTCCTCTCTTCTCCCTTCAACCTTCTAGGCACCATTATCTTTTTGAGATGGCATTCCTTCCATGCATTTTCAAGGCGTTGGATCTCATCGAGGTATTTGTGATCATTGCGCACGAAGCTGGCTTGAAATAGGTCCATTCAGAGAGGAGGTGGGGTATCTTGGAGCACTTGATATTGGCGGGCCACTTTATAAGGGTAGTAAAATGTCGCACCAGTGATTCCCATCAATGGGACTGGATCATCTATCTTGTGAGAGCCACACTAATATGGAACCATTTAGCATACCATAGGACGCCCCTAGGATATGGATTTTTTAGAAAAGTTACCCAATTGGAAAATGACTTTCCCGTATACTTTTTCTCTAAGATTGAAAATCTCTTTGTCAGGCAATTAGAATCGTCAATTTTACCTTGATGCATGAAATGAACAAACTCTTTCATGTGGGAAAGAAACCAAATTTGTAAGAGTTCAAGAGAGGCATTCATGATTTTTCCTCCATTTTGTCTAAAATGATTGAGGGATAAAAATGTCTCAGCTAAAATCATGTTTATAAAGTTCATGCCAGCACATTCTTGTCTAACCACCCATGCAATCAAAGGATTAATAGCAATTTATCGATGAGGAAAGATTATAAATTCAAAGAATGCTAAGATGAATATCCTACCCTCTTGACGCATTGAAGACTGATTCAAAAAATGATCAGCCAAAAAGGAGAATGGGCATGCATTACAATTAGCTTTTAAAACTTTCTTAACCTCATCAGTTTTAATTCTTAGAAATTGAGATAAAATTGATGTGGGCTCCATACCAAGAGGTGGCCAATAAAGTTCAATCTCAAGGGGCATTCCTATGATAACACTATACTCTTTCAGTGTTGGAGTTAGCTCGTTCTTACCAAAAATAAAAGTAGTTGTCTCGGGACACCAAAAGTGTGATATAGCTTGCAAAACACCATTATGGACTCCAATATCCAAAAGGGGGATGAGCTGTCCCAGTATTGACTCCACATAATATTGACCTTCTTTACTTAGTTTATTCCACCATCCTTTGAGCTCGATCTTGGGAGTTGGAACGAATTGAACATCGGACCTCCCCATTGTATATAGATTAAGACCCACAATCGACCTTTTGTCATGGACAAAAAAAAAGTGCAATAAAGTAATTAGATTGCATAGTATAAGGTAAGAATACTTACTTCACAAAGAAAAAAGACAACCACATAGACAGGCACATGAGATGTGAGGCTTGACACCTAAACTACAAGGCTTAGCAAGTTAGAGCCAAGAGGATGGTCCAACTAGTCGCAGTCTTGCGTACAAAGGTCATGTCCTCTTAGCTTTGGCTTAGTCAAAAGGAAATCCTATGATTGTGCATTTTCATGGACAAGGATAAACATTTTGACACCAAGAAAGATTTTCGGGGTTGAGAAAGGCAACCTCTACATCGCAGTCTCGCATTCAAGGTTTGCTCATTTCTCAACACCATCCTAAAATCTTCAAATGCAGCCTAGGTAAGATGGCAGGTTGTGTGTGCAATGTGTAATGCTAAAACAATTTTAAAATCATGCACAACAATTAACAATACAAGCAACACTTCAATATAAAAAAAAAAAAAATCAATCAATCTCAACACTTCCTACAAAACAAAGAGTCAACAAGCACTACTCCCCTTATACCTCCTTTCTATAAAAACATTTAACACTTCATGTCGGGAGCGTACCTTGTTTCCACGCTGCCAAACAAAAAAAAAAAAAATTGAAAAGAAATAGGCCTACATCCACTATGAGTTTTAACTTTGTCCCCAGTGGAGTCGCCTAGCTGTTGCGACCTTCCCGAAGGTGAATTGCCTAAAGAAGGCTAATGGATTACTAAGTCCAAAAACTTAGCACGGACTCTTCCCAAGTCCTACTAATTGCAACTTGACACTAAAAAATTAATCCATTTAACATGCAAATTTACTCAATTTGTAGCCACCATAAGCAATTAGGGTTGATTAGAAACCCAAATAAAGTATGGGAGAATAATTTATTTTACGAACAAGAGATTCAATAGGTCCAAGGACATAGTTACGCTAGATTAATCTAATGCCTTTTTGGTACCTTTTCATTTTAATTTCAAAAATATTTTGCAAGCGGTCTTGATTAATTTTAACCTAAGCTACTAACATGCAAAGGGTGGTCATGCGGATGCACAATCAACAAAATAACATTCAACAAACCAAAGTGATAGATTATAAGAAATTATAACTAACATTAAACATAATAAACTACAACTTTATTAAGGTTTACTCTCTAAAAAAAACTTACAAAAATGCTGATTAAAAATGCATGTCCTAGACATGATTTCTAAATGACATGACACCTAATTTATTTATTTTTTTAAATGTTATATATACAATCTTAACCTAAGTTTAATATGCATGAGTTTTACTTTAATGACACGTGAGATGCAATTCATATGACATGACTTGAACCATCACAATATGTGTGCAATCTAGCTTACATGATCCTAAATATGCATATGCTACATGATACATAATGGATGGCATGGTAATTCTATATGCATGTTCTTTTTATGATTTTTCTTTTCAAAATAATGCAACTCCAATAAATTCTATTTTTCTCTTTTTTTATATATATGCAACCTACACTAAACAATAATGACATGACATGGGATTAATTATGAGTTAACCCTATTGACTAACCAAGCAAAAGACCTTTGTGTTTTCCTTTTTTTTTTTTTTAAATGACTTAATAATTTTTATTGAAAAGAAAGTAACATAATGATGCAACGCTCATCTTTTGGCATTTTTTTTTATTAAAAAAAAAACTACATGATGGGAATACTAAAACATTAAAGTATGACTCACTAACTAAAGCGCAACATATGGCTTCCTAACTAAAGTGCAACATATGGCATGCATATTATGAAATCTATATGACCTAAATAACATTTTTTGTTCCTTTTTTGGTTTTATTAAAGGAAAATTATCCTGACATTATACAAATCATAAAAATCAAGGCGCATTGCTTTAAACATGAAATGTGTGTGGACCTAAATTCTAGATATGACATATGATGCATGATATGCGATGAACAAATGACAATAACACAGAAATGTATATCCCATTGATAATCTCATACGTAAATCAATGACATATTATCTAAATGCAAATCAATTACGCAATCTGAATTTGCCATGAAAAGTCGAAATAATAAAAATCTAACCTGACATCTTGTGGCTTAATATTTTTTATTATTATGACTTAATATGACAAATTTTGCAAATGGATAATAATTAAATATGACAAAACAAATCAAGTCAGAATCACAAGCTAAGAATCTGAATATTTGAACAGAATTTAGTCTAAAGAGAAAATAGAGAACAGCCCCGAGGAAAAATCACGTCTCGATGTGGCAACAAGAACCAGCAAAGGATCTCCGGAAAACAGTGATGGCGAGCGGCGGAGGTGCAGGCACAGCGGAGGGCAGGTGTCGCGGTCATCGGAGCTCTGGTGAGAGGTAACAAGCCCGTACCAGCAATGGCAAAGCAGCAACCGTCGTTGGTGCAGGAGCAACAGAGTGCGGGCAGCTCAGTGAGTGGCTGCTACGAGCGTTGCAGGTGAAGCGAGGTGCGGTAGAGGAAAAACTCGGCAGCAGAGGGCGTCGCGCGGGCGTGCAGCAGTTCAGTTCCGACGGTGTCGCAAGTCAGTCAGAGTGGGAGCAACAGCGACGTTGGGACACTGGGCCGAGCAGGAGCAGATCTCCAACGAAGGCCGGGGCTACATTGGGCACTGGGCGAAGGTGCGAGCTACTGCAGGGGCGACAGCGCAGCGGCGAAGGAACAGCAACGGCAGGCGTTAAGGCCGATGAGCAAATAGACAGCAGTGGCGAACGGCAGGCTCAAGATCTGTTGCAGAGGGGTGCTGATGTCGTACCAGAGGCGGAGGATCGGAATCGCGAGCAGGCGGGTCGCGACGGTGGCATGGTGGTGGCTTCATGAGTTGCTGGTGGATGCGTCGGAGGTGGAGCAACGCGGGAGGTCTGGGCGCTGCAGCGGCGTCACTCGGGTCTTCGTGGCGGTGTGGAGTCCAGGGCTGGTGCGAGCAGCAGGCGGCGGGCTCGTAGGATTGCAGTTGAGGTGGCGCGAAGAGACCGGTAACGTAGGAGCTCGATTTGGGCAGCAGCGAACAGAGGGGGGTGTCGGGTGGCTTCCACGAAGGAGATGATGAACAGTCCCCTTTTCTCTTTTTTCTCTTTCTTCTCTGCTGCACGTCACCTCTCTCTTTGTTCACGTTGCTGTCTCCCTTGCTTCTACTAACTTTTGCTTTTTTCTTCTTCACTTTTCTGCTTTTTGCTAAGAAGAACCGAAGGCCATTATCTCACCCTTTTGGTTTTTCCCTTTTCGGCGACGAAGAAAACCCCCCTCGGTTCTGAAGCCTCACATTTCATTTATAGTGAAAAAAAAACAAACTCAAAGTTGTTGAAGATTTTCCAATATATTTGCACATATTCACTTAACCACTCAACAATAAAAAGGCTCAAAAATCAAATGAAAACTGAATTCTTTTTTAATTTTGAAGCGAGGATATATTTTCAACAAGAAAGATTTTCAAAACCGAATTTTTATCTTATTTTTTATTTTCTAAAAGATTAGGTGTCAACAATATTCTTAAAAGCATATAAATGGATTCATCCAATACATAAATAGGTTATTATAAATTAGTTATGTATTTCGATCAAATATGTAGTTACTTAATTATATGTGTGAACATATAAATTGATCGAAAGAAAGGTAAATAATATTAAAATTATAAGCAAGTTGAAGGTGCCTCCTTAAAAAACCATTTACTTTAATGTAGATTAAAAATTTAAATTTTCCATTTCTCTAACGTTAATTTCTTAAGAAAACAAAAATGGATTCTTAACTCGTTACGTTTTTTTTTTTTTTTTTTGATCGGACAAAAATGGATTCAACAGATTAAAAAGTAAAACATTAAATTAAATTAAATATAGATGCTCGATGTGTTAAATAAGCTATAATTTGATCGTGTTTTATTGTAATTGTGAGATAATAAAGAATGTTTGTAAAATTAAACTAACGGGATTTATTTATACCATTTAATTTTCTCATACTCAATAGAAATAAATTTGGTAAATTTTTTTATAAATTAGCTAAATTATTATTAAAATTTATATAATTCTCATCCTAAGTGAATTTATCCCTTTGCTGTAATTTTTCTGATACACTAAATGAAATTACTTGAGTAAAACAGTTATGATTTAATTAGCAATAATATATCTATAATAACACGTGTATCTTAAAGTGGAACTTATTCAATTAATGGTATAATCTATACTTAAATTCTAAGTACATGTACTTTTTTCTGTTTACTTTGGAAAATATATATTTTAACTGTTTCTATAATTAATTTGACTCAAATAAATTAAAATAAAGTGAAATTTATTCATGTAATAAAATAATAATGGCTTATAAATAGTAATGTTAAAACCAAATGAGTTTTAAAATTTACTGAGATTTATTACGTATTCAAATAAATGAGGGCATACGACCAAGAAATAAATAAACGAGGGCACAATAATGGACTTAAATGGATTCCTTAGATTTACAAGATTTTCTTTTTCAAAATAAATTATGTCAATTCTTGGGAGAATTACTAAAAAAATCTTAAACCTATTACAATTGTCTCAATTCAGTTCTAAACCTTTTTTTTTTTTACCAATTTTGTCTTAAAACCTTTTACATTTGTGTCAATTCAATCAATCTAGTCAATTTTGCCAACTAGCGCTAACGTGACGCCGGCTGAAACTTATATAAACAATTTTTTAATTATTTTTTTTTTTTTTTCAGATTTTTTATTTTTTTTTCCTTTTTTTCTCTTTTTTATTTTTTTTATTTATTTTCCTACTTCTTCCTTCTTCCTCTAGCCAATCCCCTATTTTAGAAGACTTTTTTCTATTGATGGAAAATGTTTTCCCCAATCAATTCATTTTTCTTGAAATGAACAACAAAAAATTTGGAAAACATTTTCTTTTTAAAAGTTATTTTCCATGAAACGAATGGAACCCAAATAGTACTCCCTTCTTCTATGTCCTTATGCAACTTACTGATTAAAACTTGGAAGCCTTGATTTTCTTCCTTTTTGTCTTTAATCCAGGACCAGATTCCACAAAATTTTTTGGACTTTACTGAATTTGCCTGGACATAAAGTCCAAGTCAAAGGACATCCAAAATACAGGTCAGACCAATACCAAGTTAGACTCGCATATCGACTCAAACTAAAGACATAAATTGACAAAAGTATCAATTATGCAAGATTTAATGAGATAAAACGTCCTAACTCCTTGAGAGTGTGGAGTTGACAGCGTGTATAATGGCTCAATTAGGTGAAAACCAGATTGCATGGACTTTACAGCCATAATAATTAGAGGACAAAGGCTTCATTTGTTTTTTGAAAAACATTTTCCCAAAAAATATTTTCCTCACTTTTCGGTGTTTGGTTCATTTAGGAAAATGAGTCAATGAAAAATGTTTTCCTAATCAATGGAAAACCTATACTTAATTTTTTTTAAAATGATTTTCTCTTCAAAAGATAGGAAAATATTTTTCAAAATATGACTAGGTATTAACGCAAATTTTCATCGCTCGAGCTCAAGTCCTTGATTAATGATATGTTCGTTAAAAAAATCAATCTTTGAATATTTAATTTTTTTTTTTTCATTTTTTTCTTTTTTCTTATGTTTGATTATTTATTTATTTATTTTTTTGCATCTTGCAACAGCCCGGTTGCCAACCATAGGTAAACTCAAGCCTCACCTTGACCCTTGGCAAGCTAGAGCCCCTTGTTGCTCGAGCTCCCCAAAAAGCTGGTGAGGTCAAGCTCGCCCAATGCAGCGGACTCGAGCCTTGCCGACCTCTAGCGAAGCTCAAGCTTGTTGACCTCTAGTGAACTTGACTCTCGTTGAAATCCGGCAAGCACGAGCCTTGCCAGATCTAGCGAGGCTAGAGCTTGCCGGTGACCGATCAAGGAAGAAGGAAAAAGAAAACATAATTAAAAATAAAAATAATTAAAAAATACGAATTATTTTTCCTTAGGAAAATCAAATCCGATTTTCTATATCAAATAGTAAAAATAATTTTTTAGCTTATTTTCAGGTTTCAGTCAAATATTTATTAGGGAAAATACCACCAAAAACCCCAAACTTTGTCCAAAATGACAAATTTACCCCAAACTTTTTTTTTTGTGACATGAAAAACTCCAAATTTTGCAAATTGTGACTCATTTACCCCCATTAAGGGCATTTTCATCTTATTCTTTCTGTTTTTCTTTTTCTTTTATTTTTTTTTTTTCTTCTTCTCTCTTCCCTCCGCTGGCCATGGCGGAGGGAAGCCGCATCCGGCGACGAGGTCGCCCTCGCACGGGCTGGCTAGGGCGGCCCTCACCGGTGTCGGGCGAGGGCGGCCCTCAACCGGGTCGGCAAGGGCGGCCCTCGCCGGCGTTGGGCAAGGGTGCCCTCGCGGATCTGGCAAGGAAGGCCCTCACCCGATGCGACGAGGGCCGCCCAACGCCGGTGAGGGCCTAGCGGGGTGCCCTCACCGAGAGGGGTGCCCTCGCCGGCGTCGGGCGAGGGTGCCCTCGCAAGATCGGGCGAGGAGGCCCTCACCCACCCGCCCAAGGGCCGCCCTCGTTGAATGCCGACGAGGGCAGCCCTCGCTGACGCCGACTTCCCTCTGCCGGCTCCGCCATGGCTAGCGAGAGGGAAGAAAAAAGAAGAAGAAAAATAGTAAAAAATAGTAAAAAAATTAAAAGTAAAAGGCCAAAATGCCCCTATGATTTAGGGTAAATGTGTCACACAAATGAAAGTTTAGAGTTTTTTGTGTCACAAAAAAAAGTTTGGGGTAAATGTGTCACGGTTAGCAAACTTCGGGGTTTTCCATGTCACAAAAAAAAAAAAAAAGTTTAGGGTAAATTTGTCACTTTGGGCAAAGTTTGGGGTTTTTTGGTGGTTTTTTCCCTATTTATTATCATTTTCTTGAAAGATGACTTTTGAAAATAATTTTATAGAAAGGTTACATTTTCCACAAAGCAATCAGAGCCAAAAACCAAAACCTTGAATTGGATTCCACATTTGAATAAAATCAAAGTTCTGACACTACGCTGCATTCGATTTTACGTATTATCCTATTATTATTAATTATTATTATGCTGAAGTGTCAACTGATAAAAAATAAAAGAAGGCGAAAATTAGTACTTATAATACCTTAGTCTTGGAGGGGGCGAGGCATTATAATTTTATACAAAGTTCCATAAGAATTATAGCATATTTTTCCGAACTTGCACTAAGCACTAGGCAGCAGGGGCAACAGCCCACTGACCTACTTTCTATTCGTCATCATGCATGGATATGCATGCGACCCGATTACGGTTATAAGTTTTTTGTATTTGTCAGAGAACAACTGGTTGGTGCAAAGTGTCTTACCAAAAAAACTGGTTGGTGCAAAGTGCAAACGTTTCATGGACGAATAGTGAACCGGTTCCATCAAGTTATAGTAAAGTTCCAGATTAAATTAACCTTTTATTAAACTAAATTTTCAATTTGCAATGTCACCGGCCTGGCTAAGAATCTTTGAACACACGTAGTCTTCACTAAAGAACGACACTAAAAACAGTTCTTGCTAAAAAAAAAAGTATAATAACTTGGATTGTTGCAAGATTATCTTTGTATATTCAAATGATGCAGTTAAACTTTTAAGGGAATAGTTTTTCTTAGATAATGAAAGGATTAATACTTTCAAGGGAATCCGCTGCTGATATATGGATATGATTGGGCAAAAGAAGACAATCAACCGTATGCTTTTCTAGAAAATGAAAAAAAAATAAGATTATGGTTGCACACATGATTTCTCTAATTCCTAAGTTGGAATGGTCATGATAGATAAATAACTTCTAATTTTTTTTTGAAAAAAATGTAAGAAAGAATCACGGTTGTGCACATGATTTCTCTAATTCCTAGGTTTGACTGGTCATGATAGAGAGGTATTGGGCAATATCGACACTGCTTGTATGTATGCACGATGCAATTCTACTTTTAAGGGAACAATTTATAGAGATAATGAAATGATACTTCCAAGGGAATCACTTGCTAAAGGACATGATTAGGTAAAGGAAGATAATCAAATCCACATTTCTTTAGAAAACGAAAAAAGAACTCAAGGTATGCACATGGTTTCTCTAATCCCTAGATTTGAATAGTCATGATAGAGAGAGAATTGAATAAGATCGACACTTCTTGTATATATGTACGATGCTGTTATACTATCAAGGGAACAAATTATCTACATAATGAAATGAAAAAAAAATTCCAAGAGAATCTCTTGCTAATATAAGGACATGATTAGGTTAAAGAAGGTATTTAACTATGCATTTTTTCTACAAGACGGAAAAAAAAAAATCATGTTTTGCACATGATTTCTCTAATTCCTAGGTTTAAATGGTCGCGACGGAGAGAGTATTGGGTAAAACCGACACTTCTTGAAGGGGCTAAGATTAGATTTTTTATTTTTTTATTGTGTATAAATCATTAATGGCCTTGTCAGTAGTCACTCATAGAGACGAGATGAAATGGGCTGTACTTAGCAAAGACTCTCTGAAGCCCAACTGAATGCTGTCTGTGTGATACGAACCCGGTTGCTGAGCAAGAATTCTTTAATAATACTGCTGCTGTCAGTCTTGGTGTATGCAATGCATTAGAAAAACAACTATTCGATTAATATTAAAAACTTTTCACCACTCCTCACGTACAGACGTCTAAAATATGTGACATTTAGTTTAGCAAGTTCACATGTTCACGATGTTTGCTTTCCTCGTCTTAACATTACCAATTACGCATGATCATCTTTGCTATATTCAGTGAGACAAATTTGCTTATTCCTTGGGAATAGGAAGCCGATAGCGTGCATAATGACAAATTCGTGCTTAGAAATTTAAAAAAAAAAAAAAAAAAAACTGAAAATCCATTGTTAAGCATGTGATTTCCCAGATTGCAAGTTAACTGAGATCTTGAACTAGATTCACATGTGAATATATCAATGCTATGAAAATTGTAGTTATCATATTGAGAAGTATCGGTAGGAGCAAAAATTGCATGGGCTTACGCGAGTAAGTAAATTGATACCGGGCCAGTAACATTAAGTTAAACCAAAGTTGCACAGTATATTAACTATAAGATTATTATGACTTTCCCATATGAAATAACACTTCTTTGCAACGACATACCTGACAAAATAAGTCGTCTTTGTCTGTTCTAAGAAGTGAGATTCTTGCTATCCCCCCTATGTATCATTTTCATAGCCAAGTATTCGATTAAAATAAGCTATTAACTTGTGAGGAAGAGTGACGTGATCGATAATGAAATTTTTAAACAGGTGTGGATTTGTTGCGTTGTGTGAGGACAGACATGCATAATAGTTTATCTAACTGAGATTCGTGCAAGAAATGTTAAAGTAAATCCAACTCAGATTTGTGCCTAACATAGTCTTGGAGCAGAATTTGATTCTTACAAAATTTCAAAGAGCACGCACTAAGCACAAGGCAGTAAAGGCAACAGTCCCACTGACCTCCATTTCTATTCGTCACAAGGCGGTAAAGGCAACAGTCCTGCTGAACCAGTTACATTAAGTTAGACTGAACATCCATATAAAATTTGACCTTTTGATTAACATAACTTAATTTTCGATATGAAAGAAACAATGGCCTGTCAAAGCATCTTTGAACACCCATGTGCTTTTGACTAAGGTCTTCTTGGTCTGTCCGACACGTAAGATTGTTGTTATCTCTCCCATTTGTCATATGAAAACTTTTTTACTGGGGTAGATCCTGCACGTCCGACACGCAAAACAGTTTTCGAAGGAAAAAAAAAAAGTATTTATGACCTAGATTCTTACAGGATTATATTTATCTATACGTGTTATGCAGTTATACATTCAAGGTACCATTTTGCTTACATAATGAAATTATTAATACTTCAGAGGGAATCACCTGCTGATATGAGGACAAGATTAGGGTAAAGAAGATAATACACTTTACATTTTCTAGAAAATAAAAGAAAAATCATGGTTGTGCCCATGATTTTGCTAATTCCCTGTTTCATAAGGGTGATAGAGTATTTAAAATATATAAATATTAAATCAAAGGGAAAGCCCGACTGAATGTTGTTTCTGTATTACAAACATGGTTACTAGGCAAGATTTTCAAATAATAATCCTAATGTCGATCTTGGAGTATGTTAGTTTAAAAGTACCAATTACACACGATATCTATGCTATATTCAATGACAAAAAACTTCCTTATTCCTTGGGTGTAGGAAATTGATAGCCTAAATAATGACAAATTAAGGTGACAAAAAGATATAAGCCCAGGTATTCGTGCTGAGTAATAAAAAAAAAACTGAAAATCCATGGTCAAGCACTTGATTTTGCGGATTGCAAGGAGTTTTTACTGAGATCTTGAAATGGATTCACAGTTGCATATATATTATCACAGTTTTGATCTTTTGTTGCATTTGGTTTTATAGCGTTAGATGCTATAAAAAAAAAAAAAAAAATCTTAGTTATCATTATTTTTTTTAGTGTCAACGGAGCAGAAAGTAAAAAGAGCAGAGTATTTCATAAGCTATAATTTACTTATTTAAGATGGTTAATCTCGTTATAAAAATAAATAAATAAAAGGAGCCATCTACATGGATCTTTTCATTTTAAAATTTTTATAAACTAACTCGAAAGCTAACGAATCTTGCAATTTAAGTCTAATGAGCAAAAGAAATTACCTAAACAATCAATGAGCAGTGATACTTGTCCGTATCTAGTCCATGGGCAGGCCAACGACAAAGAAATAAACTATGAATACGAAGAATTAAAGAGCCACAATCACTTCATCACTCAAGTACTTCTCAGCCCTAAATTATGCCAAAAGCAAACTCAAAAGTGTTACATTACAATCTTTCACAAAGAACTCATTCAAAAACTCAAGAGGAAAAAAAAAAAAAACCCTATCACTCTGCGTTTGCTCTAATGCTTACTAACCTAGTAGAATTCGTTTTTGGATGTTCTTATCTGACCTGGTGATTCAAACTGGGATAACTTCATTTTTCCCCCTTTTATCTTTAATCCCAAATCAGATTTCACCAGATTTGGACTCCATTGAATTTGTTAGGAGAAACTTAGAAGACAGCAAATATACAGGCCAGACTTTTTATCAGGTCAGATTTCATATAAAGAATGAGCCATTTAAGTGGACAGTGGTGGGCGTGGAAATCTGACTTCGACAGTAAGATAAGAAAATATTTATTCATAGTACCTAACTTTGTCTCGGAGAGGGCGAAATATTATTTTTCTTATACAAAATCCATAGAAATTATAGCATAGTTTTCCATAAAACTTGCACTCAGCACTAGGCTGCAGGGGCAACATCCAATAGTTTCGCTAACCTCCCTCTCTATTCGTCATTATTATCGATAGATATGCATGCGAACAGCGAACAATTGCATGGTGCACACATTACATGGACGAATAGCAAACCACTTCCATATTAAAATTTATTTTTTGATTACTATAACTTAATTTAAATAGGGAATATCACCGGTCTGGCTAAGAATCTTTGAACACGCAGATGCCAAGGTTTTCTTTGTCTGTCCAAGGCGTGAGATTCTTGTTATCTCTCCCATGTGTCACGTGCACATCATGTAAAGACTCGCAAAACAGATTTTCGAAAAAGAAAGTACATTTGACTTAGATTCTTGCATGTAGTTATGCTTTCAAGAGAACAAATTGTTTAGATAATGAAATGATTGGTACTTCCCAGGAATTACTTGCTAATATAAGGATATGATTAGGTAAAAGAAGACAATCAACTTTACATTTCTCTAGAAAATGAAATTAAAAATCTTTGAACACGCACATGCCAAGGTTTTCTTTGTCTGTCCAGGGCGTGAGATTCTTGTTATCTCTCCCATGTGTCACGTGCACATCATGTAAAGACTCGCAAAACAGCTTTTCGAAAAAGAAAGTATATTTGACTTAGATTCTTGCATGTAGTTATGCTTTCAAGAGAACAAATTGTTTAGATAATGAAATGATTGGTACTTCCCAGGAATTACTTGCTAATATAAGGATATGATTAGGTAAAAGAAGACAATCAACTTTACATTTCTCTAGAAAATGAAATTAAAAAATCATCGTTGTGCACGTGATTTCTCTAATTCCTAAGTTTGAATAGTCATGATATAGAGAGTATCAAGTAAGACCAACATGTATACGATGCAGTTATACTTTCAAGGAAACAATTTGCTTAAATAATGGAATTAGTACTACTTATAAGGGAATCACTTCCTAGTACAACGACATGATTAAGTAAACAAAGAAAATCAATTGTACGTTTTTCTAGAAAATGAAAAAGAAATCATGGTTGTACACATGATTTCTCTAATTCCAAGATTTGAACGTCATGATAAAGAGAGTATCAAGTAAGGCCAACACTTCTGATATATGCCCACGAATTATGATGCAGTTATGCTTTCAAGGAAACAATTTAATTAGATAATGGAATTAGTAATACTTCCAAGGACTAACTTCCTCGTATAACAACACAGTTATATAAAAGAAGATTATCACTTGTATTTTTTTCTAGAAAATGAAAAAGAAATCATGGTTGTGCAAATGGTTTCATCACGGTTGTGCGCATGATTTCTCTCATTCCTAGGTAAAAATGGTCATGATAAAAAGAGTATTGGGTAAGACCAACACTTTATGAAAGAATGGTGGTTGTTCTAGAACTAGATTTCTTTACTCTGGAAAGGTGCATTTGACTTTTAAGTACCGATCATTAACGAGCTAACCATTCAGTGAGACAGGAGAGGTAAATGGGCTGTACTTAGCAAAGACTTTCTGAAGCCAAACTGAATGCTCTTTGTATATTCCAGCAGTAAAGCCTTCAAAAATTCAACATGTTGATTAAAGTAATGGGCTAAATTCAACGTAGAATCATAGAATGAAGAAAACTAAATAAATAAACATGAAGACCTATAATCAAACTAGCCCAAACACAATATCATCAGTTCATTTGTGAATGGATGTTTTGGTTTAGGTTCAAGATTTTTTTTATCTGTATCAACGGAGCTAGAAATCTTATCAACGCAGCAAATCGAGGTAATGTGAGAATTTGGCGGATGGACTTGCTTGATCCCCAGGCCCCAAGGCCGCCCCAAGCCCACCCCAAGCCCATATTCTATAACAGTGAGAATTTGGGCTGCTTTTACATTAACATCCAGTCGATTTACGTTCAATTTACACCTGTGAGCTTAATCTAAGTGACAACTCTTGGACCTTTGTGCCTAATTTATCACTTATCAAAAAGAAAAAAAGAGCACAAAACTGTAATATATAGGATGGAAACAATGCGTCCTCCCATGCCTTGAAAAAGTTACGATGAAAATATAAGTTTTTTTTATGGATAAAATCATTCAAATTCATAAAAGTTGTAATTCATTCCATTTAGATGTTTATGAAGAAGGCTACACATGCCTTCGTTGTTTCCCATTTGATATCGAAGTCCTAAATTGATATCTTGCTTTTCATATGGTTATAATGTTTCAAATTAGGGAGCGAAACTGAACATATAATACCCAATTTGCTGATTTGAATGGGTTTTAGTCTTTTAAAGGTCACTGGTTTAAAGTGAAAGAGATACAGTTAAAGAAAGATTAAGAGTCCGTTCGTTTGAGGAAAATATCATATTTCCGGAAAACATTTTCCTAGAAGTCATTTTAAGGAAAATGACTTTATTTTCCCGTGTTCGGCCAAAACCTAAAATTTGAGTGGAAAATATTTTCCACCGTTCGTTAGCTCATTTAATTGTTTGGAAAAATTATCAAAAATTGAATTTTAATATTTTTAATTGATCAAAAAATTAATTTTATTTTTTATATTTTTTAAAAATGAATTTTTAATTATTTATATTTTTAAAAAATTGAAATTTTTATTATTTTTTATTTTTCTTTCTTTTTCTTTTTCTTTTTTTCTTTTCTTTTCCTTCCTCCTTCTTCCTCTGCCGCCTCCTTCCTCCTCCTTCTTCCTCCTCCTTCCGCCGCCGCCACCTCCTTCTGCCTAACAATGGCCGCGCTCGGCGGCCGACCAAGACCCGGTGGCGGATTCGGCGAGCTTGAGGCTCGGCCGATCTCGCCCGAGCTCACCGCGAGCTTCGTCGGGCTGCGGCGCGGCTGCGAGCTCGCCGGATCGGCGGCGGAGCTCGGGCTCGCCTGGATCGGGAGCCCAAGCTCCGCCACCGGATCCGGCGAGCTCGCGGCTCGCCAGAGCCCCGCGGCTCGCGGCGGCGAGCTCGGGCGAGGCCCGAGCCCCGCCCAGCTCATTGGATCTGGAGAGCCGCGAGAGCTCCGCCTCGGCTTTGGGCGAGGCCGGCGAGGTCGCCGGACGTCGCCGTGGTCGGTCGCCGGACGCCGCCATGGTCGATCGCCGACCACCGCCAAAGAAGTAGATGAAAAGGAAAGAAAGAAAAAAAAAAAAAGAAAAGAAATTAAAAACTCGATTTAAAAAAAAAAAGGAAGCATAAAAATAAAATGAAAATGTATTGACAAAAAAAAGTAAGAGGGAAGAAGTCATGGAAAACATTTTCCACTTTTCAAAAATGGAAAACGTTTTCCTTACTTTAAATGTTGTTTTTTCTAATGATGGAAAACATTTTCCTTGACTAGTTCATTTTCCATGAAACGAACACCGGAAAATCCGGAAAACATTTTCCCGGAAGTCATTTTCCACGAAACGAACGGATCCTAAAGCTTCAATTGCTGGGGCCAACCCGGCCCAGTGGATAAAATGGCCAATAGTAGGCCATGAAGGTGGGGCTAAACTGAAGGGCATTTTTTCTATTGTCTACGGATGAAGATTGTGATGAAGGTCAAGATGAAATGCGGGAAGTGCAGGACCAAGGCATTGCAGGTCGCTGCTCAAGAACATGGTGATTCATTATCCCTACACCACAGAAACCTCGCATTTCGATGTATTTTCGCTTTTACAGATGGACACGTCTCAAGTTGATATATTTCGGAATTCTCATTTGCCCTCAGGCTCAGTTGCTTTCCGAATTAATCCGAGTTTCTAACACTTCTGTTTTAAAAGCAAACCAAACCGTATGGGTCATCTTTCGATGCCCTTTGTGGTGCATGATGATGCAAGTAACCGGGATTAATTTCGTCTTGTATCGTTGTACTTGCAGGTAGGGAATTAGTGGGGTTCGACGAGGAGCGTCAAGATGAAGTGACGGTGATAGGGAGAGGAGTTGATGCTGTGGAGATTGTGGGAGCATTGAGGAACAAGGTTGGGAAGACGAGGGTGATAAGTGTCGAGGATTCATCGACAAAAGCCTAAACCTCAACTTAGCAAATGAGACAGAATATACACGGTTCATAAGATTTTTTTTTTTTTTTGGTCTGTCCTACTCTATTCCTATTCTAACGCTTACTCTCAAACTTTTGCCCTACCTCCTTGCAGAGCGTGGGAGTCGAAACCCACTCTTGAAACTACAGCGTCCCCACCCCAACCCCTTGAAAAGGTGGGGATTCGAACCCCACCTCCCCCTTCCAAGTTGGAAGGGTGGCCACTGGAGCAAACCCCAGTGGTTCACGGTTCATAAGATTTTAAAATGATCTTTGAAGCACATGTTACACTTGATTGTCACGTAGATTTGATTACTTCTTTCCACGCAAATTCTCATTCTACGTTGTAGAAAAAGTTTAGTCTGATATTTATAGTCATATATGACTGCTCTTAAAGTCATATGTACTTGTAGTTTGCCCTCGTACTTTGAATAATCGAGTTACTGGATTTGTCTATTAATTGCTTCTTATCTACCCTACATTATTAATTACTTGTTATATGTCAAAGTTTAGCTACAGAAATTATTCGTGAGAGTAGGGGTGGGCAACGGTCTCGTTAAATCTGGAAACCGCACAAAACCGGCCTTATTGGTCATGTTTAAGTCTGGTTCCTAGGACCGCAAGGTGAATTCAAGGGCTAAATGTAATATTAGGCTTGTGGGCCCAAAAGAAGAAAAAGAAAAAGAATGTTGAAAAGTCAAAGAAGAAAAGAGGAGAAAAGAAGAAGAATGATGAGGAGGCACCGAGAACATTCGGGGAAAGAAGGAAAGAGAGAAAAAAAAAGAAAAAAAAAAGAAAAGAGAGGGGAGGAGATAAAAGGAAAAGGAGAAGCAAGTTCGGACAGAAGAGAGGGAAAAGAAAGAAAAGAAGAAGAAGAAGAAGAAGATGAAGAAGAGAAAGGGGAAGAAAGGAAAGGGGTTTTGGCACGTGCACGCCACGGATGCCTCACCAAGCTGACTCGACTCCATAACGCAGCACCCGGTAAGAGATTAGTCCCCTCGTTCGTCCAATTGAAGTTATTTATGAGTTTAGGGCTCAAATTCGAAATTGTTGGAAAATCAAGTGGCGAAGTCCGATTTTGGAGTCGTTGAGCCGTGTATTTTTGTAGGAATGACAGTTTAGGGTGTTGTGAAGCCGTGGGATTTTACGGATCGTGATTTGAGCTTGTGGTTTGTCCGAAACAGAATTTCAAAGTTTCCCGCGCGCAGTGAACAGTACGCGTCCTGCAGCTTCGGGCCTGTATTTTGTCACCTTTCGGCTTGATTTTGGGACGGTGAAGTTGGGATTCTTGTAATATGTGTCAAGGGCTCTCTATTGACTATAAATTCGTTTGGATCGGGGTTCGGAGGAGGAAGTTAAGGAGTGATCAAGTTTTGCGTTTAAACTCCGTGTTGCGTTTTGTTAGCGCATAGAAGTCCTTTTGTTAGAGTTAAGGCATAAGTTAGTAATTCCAGATTTTAACATTATTCCTCGGTTATTTGATAGGGCCGTGAGTTCGACGATACGGGTATCGTTCGTCGTTTGGTCATAGACGACGAGGTGAGTGGTACTATATCTTCTTTGGTTTTATAAAATCATGTCTTGAAATATATATATATATATATATATATATATATATATATGTATATATATTGAATCGAGAAGAGCATTTTTATTGCATAAAAGTCGGATCGAGCATTTACTACCCTTTGGTTGATTATGAGTGTTTGAAAAGTGTATTATATAAAGTCAGTGGAGAAATATATATATATATGAAATTGCTTTGCGGTTGATTTATGGAAATGTTTATAATGATTTGAGAAATTGATATGAAATGGATGATGGGCTATGCAGCAAATGTTATTTGTTTGATTTAAGATATTGATTTCTGGATTGGATTTCTGGTATTGGAGGATGGTTATTTATGCTCAATATGACTGTGAACCCAGTGAGGGGTTTTGGGGTATGCATACCAGGTTTAGGATATCCTTCTGGGCCCAGCCATCGGCTTTGTAGGTGGAGACCTTGCCAAGGGGAAAAGCTTGGTCGCCTTGTCACAAGGCGTTGTGTCGTGACCATGGTGAAATATTGAGCAATAGATTAATCAATGGATGGACCATTGATATGTGATATCTGATGGAGAGATTATTCAATGGACTTGACCATTGATACTTGACTTTGGATGGTGATTTAAATGAGTTTTTCATATTAGTATAAAGCTTTGATGATATCAAATAACTCTTTTATGATTTGATATGTATTTTATATATTGAGTTGGCATTATGAAGTTTGGTATTGCTTTGTATACATGCATAGTGGTTGTTCGATCTGCTTAGAAGATATGTACTACTCATTTGAGCTGTCGTTGCTCATTCCACTCCTCCTTTAATCTTTTCAGGTTCCTCGGTTAGCGGCGAATATAGCGAGTGCGCCGTCGGTGGGAAACTTTTGGGAAGTTCTATTTTTGGGTATGGCCAAAGGAAGTGGTGCACTTTCCTTGCTAGTGGTTGGATTGTCTGAGTTCTATTTGTATTTTTTTTTTCTTTCTTTTTTTTTTCTTTTTGGTGGATTATAGAAACTTTAATGTTGCAACCAATCTGCTGGTCTATCTTATATGTATATATGGTTTGATATATATATAAGTTGATATCAGGTTGTTGGTTGTGTTTGAGACTGCGTCCTTCGTGTGGAAGGACGGCCGTGTCATCCCTATTCTTTGTAGTTTTGGGGTGTGACACTAAAATCCCAGGAACTAACCAGATTTGGTACAATTCTCTAGCGAGCCTTAAAACCATGGGTTCTCCTTGAAACCCACCAAGTCGGATTGATACTGGTTAGTTCGGTTCCAAGGTGTAATCGAAACCTGAATTAGCTTTGAACTGGTCATCCATTTCTTTTATAAAATATTATTGCAAATTAATAACCTTACAATAATAAAAAGCTCACCAAGACATGCAATTGCCAAGATCACATGCCACCCTCGAGCTCACATCCATCTCTTTCCAATCTAGATGAAGTTTACAATTACTATCTCGGATGCGAATTAAAGATAGGCCAATTCTTAAAATTACTAATTATTGACATAAATTGTGAATTACAAGCAATTTTAAAAATGGCATTGCGGAAAAAACACATAAGGGGAGTTAATTGCCAATTCTAGGGTAAGGCTAGTTTGGTGCTCGGCTCCAAATTTTCTGGAACTGGCCTCTTTGTTCAGTTCTTGGTTCAATTAAGGATCATAATCGCCCAATCTATACTCATTCCTAAGTGGAAGGAGTGTAAAGCACCGATTGTACCTCAAGATCGTGATAAATAATCTCTGCCAAAAAAAAAAAGTTCAATTATTAGGCATTGGACCTAGGACTACAAACCCAGATGATTGGAGAAAGTTCTTTCATGAAAAATATTTTCCAACTACAAAGTAATTGTTTTGAAACAAGCAGATCTGCAATAGTCAAAATTGTTGTTACTCTTTATTTATTAGGTTAAGCATGGAAAATTCGTAGGTATTCTGAAACATGTGACTTTGATGAGCCTCCACATGATAAAGAAAAACTTGGATGATCCCGTTGTAGCAAGCCTAAGCTCACCGGCGCCGTTGGATGATGTGGACCACTCGATGTGAGCTCAGGCTCACCGCACCTTGTGAACCCAATTATCTTTCCACATGACCTAAGGGCTAGGGGTCCACATGCACCTGTTGCATTGCACCTAACAATGTTTCGCAAAGCACACCCAAACTCCCTCCTCTCACTGCATGTCTTTCAGGAATTCCTGCTCAAGAAAGTTTGCTTCATGATAATAAATCAACCGTCATAGAAAAGGTCGTGAATTTTCAAGAATTCTAGCCAAAAAGGCTGACGGTGGAGAATATAGTCCTCACAACTTGCGAACGAGCTTAATTAAGCCATCTTGTCAGTGAGGTCTTAGTCTTTCTTTTGAAGGAAAAAACAAATTTTGGTCGGTCCTCTTTTAAAAATATAAAATTAAGTCTTTGTCGCTTTAATCATACTACAATTTCAAGTAACGCTAATACTACTACTGCATACAAGAATCCACATAATATGCAGTTGAGCCAAAAGGAATTACTTTTTGTCCATGTGCTTTCACCACTTTTTCTAGATAATTTTATGCACTTTTTATCTATCTAATCAAATCCTACTTTCATAAATTTCCTAATCAAGTCTTTCTGACAGCAAATCCAGCTCTTCGGCCATCAGAGAGCATTGTAGTATGACGTGGATAAGATCTTCGCAACATGAGCATCCGCATTGGTTAAATTTTATGCACATCATAGTTCGACATTGTCTGCATTGACTAATTTTTTCACCCACTTCCAAGTGGGCATCGGCATGCTCTATCTACATCATATTTGGCATTTTCAAATGGCCATGTCAGCTGAAATTACTCAGACTTGGCATTCGAGGATCTCGAGATGTAAATGCAAGCCCCCATCTGTTGGGAAAATGTGGCTTCGAATTGGGTAAAACAATGAAATCGGATCGAGTAATCAAGTCAAAATTTGAGGCGTGATATCATTTTCTTTAAGAATTTATTTGCCCCACAAAGCTGCTAATGGTCACTGGCAAATTTCCTCCAAGATACAATAAAGTCTCAAATGAGAATACTAGATAGCAATTCTAGTATTTCTCCAAGGTCTCTCATGGGAAACAATTGAAAACAATTGCTGTATAATCTTTAAAAAGAAGACGAAAATGGAAGAAGATAAGTTTGATTCCAAAACAAACGTACTTATCGTTGTCTTTTGAATAGAGACAACTTTTCAAAAGGTTGCAAAAAAATAACAAAAGCAACCTTTCGTGAACAAGTACGTCTCAAAGGTTATGTTGAAAAGACATTAAAAAAATCAGAATTAAATAAATAATAAATAAAAAATAACCGTAAATTTTCGTGAGCAGTCGCACTATTTCAACAAGACTTTATAATTAATTTTTTATATAAATAAATCCGATTTTTTTTTTTAATAAATAAAAATAATGATCGTTGGTTAGTGTTAAATCTCGTCCCACGTGTGTACTTACATCTTTTTGATATGGGACAATGCACCTCTTCATTTATTTTATAAACAAACTACCAACAATCCCTCACTTTTGTTTATAAAACATAAAACAAAAAATAAAACGTTAGAAATATACAACCAAAATTTCCATGAGATTATATACATACGTAAATGTCTCTTTTGAGTTAAACCTTTATTTAGTGCAAGTATCTCAAAACTCTATCAAAGTGACAAGTAGCTTGGCTTTAAATTTGTACTTTTATATAATAGAACCGGACATACCGCACATACACTAACCTCTTGTTTCAACGAAAAGTTCTATATTACTCCGCACTATTATGGCCTTATGCTTGATCCTGTTTCATAAGCTCTCTAGAAAGCAACCCTAACTTTCGTAAGAAGCGGTACCACTTCTAAGCTCATATAGGTGAAATATTTACAATGTGCTTCTGTTACTATTAACACATTACAAATTTGTACTATACTTCATTAAAAATTCAATTCAACCTACAAAACGTAATAGACGATACTGACTTCTCATATCAGGACTACGTCGGTATCAAACAATCACATTTAATAACTTGTTTTTACCCATTAAACCTTGTAACTAGTGATGTTCTAGAAAAATGTCGGATTACCATTATTGGTGATTTCAATTAAAGGATTTCAGCCTCATTTCTTGTGAGGTCATTATTACCATGTCTCTTGGTAAAGCCTTTGTCAAGAGATCAACTAGATTATTACTTGACCTCACGTAGACAATTGTTATGGTACCGTAGACAATTGTTATGGTACCATATTTAATCAATTGTCTCACATACTCATGTCTTAGACTAATATGTCTAGACTTACCATTATAGATGCTACTATAAGCTATTGCTAAAGTAGCCTGACTATCACAGTGGATAGAAATAAGAGGCATAGGACTAGGCCATAATTTGATATTCAACAACAAATTCATAGTCCATTCAGCCTATTTCCCAAATTCTACTAAAGCAACGATTCAAATTTCATAGTTGAGTGAATTATGCACATTTGTTTCTTGCTCGCCCAAGAAACAACACATTCACGTAATGTGAAAATCCATCTAGTAATGGATCGTTTATTTCTCATACTTGTAACCTAACTAACATCGGCATATCCTTCTTATATACCCGGATAATTACTATAGAACAATCCCAAATTTTAGTTCTCAATATCAAATTTTCGGGTAATAACTTTCCGATGTTCTATACTTGGATTACAAATATTTACTAAACTTGCATATACAAAATGTAATATCAGGTCTAATATAATGTATCACATACATTAAAGACCCATAACACTCACATTAAAAACTCTCCACTAGGAATCAAATGGAGTACTTACATATTTGAAAACAAGATGTTTAAATCTATACAACATCTTCTCCATTTAATCACTTTAGCTCAAAGAATAACCTCCACTATTTTCTTAATTTTAATACTTAACATAGTAACTGCTTCACCCAAATCTTTCATTTTGAAAATGAAAGTTAGATACTTCTTAATCTGATTCCAGTCATATTAGTTCCAAAGTCCCCTTCGGACGAGCTTCCAAACTGAAGATTCTGACCATAGGGTCAATATCCCGAAGCATGTTCAGCTGCAAGAACCTGATTGGAAGCACCTGAGGAATAGTTGATCGACCCTTAGCACCCAACCTAGTAAAGGGGCTCAAGTCGAGTCTCCTCGAATCTCACATCAGCAACTGCTCTATCAATGTCTGGTGGAGGAACTCGATGTTGTTGAATTGAGGATCTAACATTCTCGAACTTAGGAATATTCCAAGAGGCAATTAATCGAAATTATGCATCATCAAATTTTCATCATTGATGAAATACATACATCAAAATAGAAAACCAATGCAATTATACTCTCTTGGCTCATTTATGCTATTCCATAGAATCAAATCTATGAGGGGCAAGGACAGCAAATAGAACACATTAGAACCAAACAAGGGATACCCAAAAAATCCATTCGATATCTCCAGATTGCCTCCATAAATAGAGCACTACATATTAGCCCATGCATGTAACAACATTCTCTAACAATTCAGTAAACACGAGTGAATTGATCAAGGTATCAAAAGTGCATAAACTAGAATTGAGAGAGGCGAAAAGAAGATACCGGCAATTCTAGGAATGGAATCAACAACATCGTATAATCCGAAACCTTCTAAAAGGTATAATCAGAGCCATACCTCATTTCTTCATGATATTAAATTTCTGAAAGCTCGCATATCATCCTTCTCAGGACCCACCACATCACAGGAAGGAAAAAAAAAAAGTCCATTGCGAATCTACCTGATTTGTCAATGGTATCTACGCTGTGACGGATTCCCAAACAGAATGGTCAAATGTTGCGACAGCAAGAGATCTTCACTGGAGGGGAATCGAGAGTCGATGAAGAACTTCCCCGACACCGACGCTTGAAGCATCTCATCAATTTTAGGCTCGGGCAAAAGCCGCTTGTCCTTCATCTCCAGAAATATCTGTGCACTTCCTCTAACTTTCCACTTAGAAAGAGTCCATGATTCAACACAATATAAGAGCTTGCTTGCTTGTAGATCAGTCTTTGGCAAGTGTTTTATCTCGGATTCTCAACTCTCTCTGTCTCTCTCTCTCTGTATAGCGTCCACAGAAAAGAGAAAGCCAAGCAATCTGATGAAGATCCTCCCCATGACTAATAGCCAAAAAGGAGACTTATAATCATTAACGATGGAGGTTAGTGACGAGAGAAATTTCATTCTATGCCCAAAAAGGGAAAAGAATTTCTTCTGTCCCTCTGTGAAAATGGCCTCCCAGCAACGAGTCAGAATCCCAGTTGTTAAAGGGATATTTTGAGTTGGTGATACAAGTGAGAGCTAGAGAGAGAATTGATTCCGTCGTCAACGTCACCCTTTGCCTCGCCTCCCTCACGCCTGATTCAATTTCGCTCACTTTTCACGCATGCAATTGAAGCATCTTATTTCCACGCTTCAAATTGGGATCCAAAATTTTTGGCGCGGAGGCTCGCACTTCGCCTGATCCTCCGTGCAGGGGAGCGTTAAAGGGCCGGATATCCTCTCCAATAGCCATCTCATTGTTGTTCTTGTCCCTTCTGTGTACTCTGTATGAACCGACCACATCGAGCCCCTACTCGACCAAGTCCGTAGAGCGGCACAGAGACCTCGTGTATGTGCTTGCCACCAAACATCACGCCCTCATGGAACAGATCAACACCCATGAAAACATGGTCGCAGTCCCGGAGGGAGACCTTTGCCAGGTCAAATTCCATCTCGTGCTTCCACTCGATTCCTCTGTAGGCGTTACTTGGACGACCAGTGCCTCATATTACTCTGGACCGAAGGATCGCTGAATCTCCTCCCGAACAACCAATTTGCATCGGAGACGGAGTTGGTGGGATTCATGGCCACCGGATTCTTGGCGGCGTTGCCGATCAATTTCTCTCATTTTTAGGCCATCGATTCCTCTGTATGCACATCCACACCCCTCGGACATCTCTCTTGGACGATCACCATGGACGGACGTGGGAATACACCAAGATACAGAGAGACAAAGACTGAAAAAAAAAATGTGCTCAGATTTTCGATCTTAACGATAAAGAAACGTAAGCAAAATTAAGTCTACGCAATAATGAGATTATTAAACAGTCTACGCAATAATGAGATTATTAAACCACATCCCATTCTCAGATTTACACAAAAATCGCAAATTACTTCGCAAAGATGTCTAAAGGGCATTTTGACAAACCGTTCCATGTGCTTCATCCACTTGACTCCATTGTTGCGAAATAAATCCTTAAAATTGTTTGGCAAATATGGCTTCGAATTGGGTAGAACAATGAAATCGGATCGAGTAATCAAGTCGGACTTTGAGGCGTGATATCACTTTCTTTAAGGATTTATTTGTCCCATAAAGTTGCTAATGGTCATTGGCAAATTTCCTCTAGGATACAACAAAGTCTCAAATGAGAATACTAGATAGCAATTCTAGTATTTCTTCAGGGTCTCTCATGGGAAACAATTGGAAACAATGCTGTATAATCTTTAAAAAGAAGACGAAAATGGAAGAAGATAAGTTTGATTCCAAAACAAACGTACTTATCTTTGCCTTTTGAATAGAGACAATTTTTCAAAAGGTTGCAAAAAAGAACAAAGGCAACCTTTCGTGAACAAGTACGTCTCAAATGTTATGTTGAAAAGACATAAAAAAAATTGGAATTAAATAAATAAAAAATGAAAAATAACCGTAACTTTTTATGAACAGTCGCAGTGTTTCAACAAGACTTTATAGTTAATTTTTTATAGAATTAAATCCGATTTTTTTTAATAAATAAAAATAATGATCGTTGGTTAGTGTCAAATCTTGTCCACGTGCGCACTCACATCATTACGATATGGGACAATGCACCTCTTCATTTGTTTTATAAACAAACTACCAACACCATCTCCATGAAATGGTCTAGCCAATACCATTGTGCAATGGACGTCTTGCCGGAGCACGTGAAGCTCTCACTAAGGAGACTTCTTCTTAGTCAACTTTAAATTAATCAGTTGGCTAACGGAAGTCCACCGAGTCCTTCCTCACATGACCACGATGTAGAGAACGTCGAATTGAAGATTTTGCACATTCATATGAACGAACTTTGCCTTAGGGAAGCAGCTAGCTAACTATAACGCGTCCAAGTCTCAGAAGCACGTCCGAGTTCGTATTACATAAGAAGCACTGCAGAGGTCCGTCTTGCTTGTCCTCGTTCATCTGATCAAAAGCATCTCCCAGCTGTCTTTTTGGCAGAGAAAGAGATCACAGAGACAATATGACCAAGGTAAGTGGTTGCACTAACTTATTGTACCAGTATAGTCGATAGTTTTTATTTATTTATTTTGTGTTTGTGTACACATTCGGTATTTTTGCTAATGAATGTTCTAAGCTTTCCCCATCATTTTGCAGAGGAAGATTGTGATTAAGCTGGGTTTTCAGGGCCAGAGATACAAGACCAGGGCACTTCAGATTGCAACTACAGCCGACGGTGAAAAACCCTAGAAATCATAACTCATAGTCAACATACCCCATTACACGAGTTAACCCCAAACGATATTTTTATTGTGTTGTGAATATTTAACATTACTTCGCAAGAAGTACTCTCTGCACAAATTGATACCGGAAAGATGGCTTGGCTTTTGTCGTAACAATTTTAATTACGTCTATATGTCTTCAAAGCGATATGAAACTGCTTTTAGAGGGAACAATTTTTTTATGGACGATCGTTCCTAATACTACATAAGAATCCGCATCTTTAAATAATAGATCTGCGTAGAGCTAATTTAGAATGCTTCTATGTTATTGCAGGGGTGGAATCCGTGAGGTTTGATGAAGAATGCGAAGACGAGATGGTGGTGATAGGGAAAGGAGTTGATGCAGTGACGATCGTTAGCAAAAGCCAAAACCAAAAGCCAAAACCCACATGAAGACATTGTCCTAAATTCAAACCTTGCTTTTCTAGCACATTAACTTTATTGCTTTGTGTTGACACCTAAATTTTGGCGACCTATTTAGTCATTTATCGCATTAAAAATTAGGAGGTAATTTTATCCCTGAAAAAATATTAATTGCATAACATATAGATTTAGGTGCATTTATTTTAATTTGCATTTTTTGCATTTATTTACAATGGGCTGGTGACAGATGGGTTCGAATTGATGGTTCAGAACTTTAATTTGATGACTTGGGCTAAGCCCATGAAGAGAGCAAATTGGCCCAAGCCCGTATCCTCGGGGAGATTTTACGGATTTATCTTTGTGAGAATTCAAAAGCAAATATTGCGTTTGGAAAAGAAATCTCTGTGGATATGGATTTGAAAAAAATTAAAACCCTAATCCATCGCCTATAAATAGGTTAAACGCGTAGGGTTTTTGGGGGGCTCTTCTCTCGGTTTTCGAAGAAAAAATTGACAAAAGGAAAATAGGGTTTTCAGGCTCCTGGAAGAAGAAAAGTCAACAGAGGTTTTGGGGGTTTTTCTACTGAAAAGCAGAAAATAGCAAAGTGAGGGAGACGTGTGACGTGAAGACGCAAGAGGAAAAGACAGAGAGGAAAGAGGGAGAAGTGGGAGTCGTCTTCTTCGTTCGCCCCTCCAACGCCTTGGCCTGAGCTTCCGCCCACCGCTGTGCCTCCACCAGCCATCGTCGCGCTGACCTTCGAGTAGCACCGGAGCTTCGCCTCACCGCGCGACCACCGCCTTCCACTGCACCCGTGTTTCTGCTCCGCCCCCTGCGACGACCGGCTCCGCTTCTGCTCCGTTCCCCTGCTGCCCGGGCCTTCCACCCAGACGCTACAGTGCTCTGCCAACTTCGCGACGCCGGCAGCCTCTTCTCCCAGCTCTGTCTCACCGTGTGACCGCCTCTGTTACGACCCGCCTCAATGCAAATCTAGCGATCCAACGTCCCCACTCGCCGCATCGATGCCGCCATGTCACTGCTATCGCCACTCCGACTGACCCACAGACGCCCAAGCGCCGTTGCTGCTCCTGTGACGAGCCGCGCCTCCTGGTCCGAGCGACTCCCTTGTTCGTCGCTGTTCTACCAGCTGCCACCTGAGCCCCTCGCCGAAGCTTTGACGACCGTGCCTATCGCCCTCACCAGAGCCCTTGGGTGACCTACCACCACAGCTGCTGCCTTTGTGCCCTGCCGAGCCTCCATCTTGGTCCATTCCACCGATTGGATTTTTTTTGGAAAAATTTCAAATTTAGGTAGAGATTTATTTTATTAGGTTATTTTATTAGGTAGATTTACAAGTAAGTTTATTTTATTTTGTTTTAATTTTTGATATTTTGTTTATCTCTTTGTTTGAAATATTTTCCAATGCATGATTGAAATTCCCGATGTAGCATCCAATTCGCAAGCTTGCATGAATTTTTATTCCATCTATAAGGCTTTAGATGGAATAATTATTCACGCGAGGAGTAAAATTGATATCTTGATTTTTAAGGCTTAAGATCAATTTATTGATTTTATTAGCGAAATAATCAAGTTTGAATTTCAATTCGAATGGTGGATAACATTTCGATGACCATGTATGGTTTATTGTTTATCTTTTAATTGTTCTATTTATCTCGGAAATACAAAAAAAAATTGCATTTGCATTCCATGTAGATTAGAATTGATTGCATGATAGGTTAGTTATTTTTTTTTTTAAAATGCATGTTTAGAAGGCATTTAAAATAGATAACATTTCACTTTAGTTTTCACCTTAGTTAGATTTTTATTTTTAGTGATTTTAATTACAGAATTTTCATAAAAAATACAAAAAAAAAAATCATGCACATGTCATATAGATTTAGGTTCATGAAATGCACGTCATCTAGTGATTGTTGCTAGGTCCATTTAATTAGAAATTGCCCGTCATTAGAATTAGGTCATTTGGTTAATTTAGATTGCATATTTAATTGTTGCATTTCTTTAATTTCGAATTTCATGGAAAATACAAAAAAAAAATCGTCTTAGAATAAATCAATTTCATCCTTTAGGATAGACTACATTTTATTTATGTTATATAGTTTAGGTCATATTGTCATGTCATATCATTTCATGTTAGATTAGTAGCATGCATAGCATAATTTTTGTTAAATAAGTGAAAAAAAAATTGTGTGTTAATTAGAAATCATATCTAGGACTGTCGATGTGAATTCTGATCTAACATTGCGTATGCTTTCGTTGCTATGAGGTAAGTCTTGCGATTTATTCATTACTTTATCTAGGTGTTAAATTGATGGTTTTTGCACCTACATGATCACCTAATATGTTAGAAAGGTAAATTAAAATCAATTCAAGCTGCTTGCCAAACATTTTTTCAAGATAAAAGACAAATGTACCGAAAGGGCGTTAGAAAAATCTAATGTAACCAAGTCCCCGTACCCAAAGTCTCTGGTTCGTAGAAGTAAAATAATTCTCCCATTATTTTACTTAGGTGTCTAATCGACCTACCGTAAACTGATTAGTGGCAACTCCCTTTTGCATGCTAGATATTTGAACCTAAGTCGCGAATTGGTATGGGCTTGGGAGAATCCGAGCTAAGTTAGACTTAGTAGCTCATTAGCCTAATTTTAGGTGGTGCACCCGAAAATTAGGTCACAACAACTTGGCGACTCCACTGGGGACTTGAGTTAAAACTCTTAGTGGACTTAGGCCAATTTTCTCTTATTTTGAAAAATAATTTTTTGTCTGGCAGCGAGGATCTCAGGTACGTCCCTAACGTTTAAGATGTTAAATGTTATTGCAGATGGGAGGTATAAGGGGAGTAGTGATTGCTAACATTTGTCTTGCAGGTCGAAGTTAGGGATGGATTCAAACTATTGAAGTGTTGTTTGATATAAAATGTTGCGCATGCCTTGCATTTGCACTACACTTTTGCACACACAACTTGCCGCCAGACCTGGGCCGCACTAGAACACTTAGGATGGTATTGAGATGGATACGACTTCGACTGCAAGACCGCGTAGTAGAGGTTGCCCAACTCAATCCCGAAAGTTTTTTCTTGGTGTCAAG
This sequence comes from Eucalyptus marginata, assembly GCA_014182565.1. Taxonomy (NCBI): domain Eukaryota; kingdom Viridiplantae; phylum Streptophyta; class Magnoliopsida; order Myrtales; family Myrtaceae; genus Eucalyptus; species Eucalyptus marginata. Next base: position 51,151,401 of record CM024589.1, on the reverse strand, counting down.
AATGTTTACCTCTGCCCGCGAGGCTGCGTCACATTGGGGTATCATTTTTTACTAAGCCGGTGTTAGGAGGACTTGACTTAGTATGCGAGGCTGCAACTAGTCATCCCACCCTACTAACTTCACTTTGCTTAGTCTGTCTAGAGTAGAAATCGAACCCCACATTTTATGTGCTTGTCTATGTGGTTGTCGTTGATTTTTCTTGGTGAAGTAAGTCTTCTATCCCTATACTATGCAATTTATTTTTTCGTACTTTTGGTCGGTTCATGACGATTTAGGTCAATCATTGATTTAACTTTTTTGTCAATTAGAGATGAAATGAGGAAATTGTCATATAATGAATCATTTGAAAAAAACTTTGGAGAATTTGTTTTCAATTCATGTCTAGGAAATTTGGTTCTTGCTAGGGTGTCCTATTTTTATTTTTCTAGTTATTTTTAGGAAATTCCCTTCTTGCGCGAACTTTTCACGAAAAAATGAAAACCCAAAAAAATGCATTCATTTAGGATGTTAGTTTTTTTTTTAAATTGCACGTTTAATTATGTGTCAATTTTAATTTCGAATTTCAAAAAAAAAAAAACATTTTCCCAAAGCTTGTAGCAGATTAAACCTGTTTGTTTGTCTGACTCATTTACTTCTTGTCTCAGAGCATAATTCTATAACTTGTTATGACAAGGGACGTCTGAAAATAGCAATCAACAGGCTTAGAGCGCACTTGCAATGAAAAAAAAGATCTATTGTCCTTGTGCATTGATGAGACAGTTGGGGCAAGTAAAAGAGGACCATCATTCTCCAGTGGAAGATCCTGGGGGCAAGTTTGCGCCAAATTACAACGGCCCATATGTGGTGAAGAAGGTACTTCCTGGAGGTGCCTTGATCCTGGCGGAAATGAATGGTCGTGAGTGTTCCACTCCAGTTAATTTCGATGCTGTCAAAAGTATTACCCATGAAAGAATTTGACATGTCATGTTTTGAACTGCAAGCAATTTTATGATGAATAAATTGCCTCAATTAATTGCAAATTCAATGGTCCAAATTTGTTACAAATCTTGCATGTTTTCCTTGATGAATTGTGTCAGATAAATTGAATGTGTCAAATGGGATACTTTGGAATGACGAAAGGCAAGCCTTATTCCATACATTGTTTCATACGCTAATCCCCAATGAGTTGTGTGGAAAAATTTCATACCTACGAGGAAAATGGTGATCTCGCGAAGGGTATGTCAATTAAGGTGATGGGAGACAGTTTTTTCCTCTACCCGAAACATTATAGGTATACACATTGTTTAGCCCTTTGAGCTCATACACATAAAGAGCTTTTTAAATTATTCTTGTCAAGGATCGTCTCATACTAGGATAAAATTTGAAATGAATCAAAGAAATTTTCTTACTCACACTTGCATCAATCTTCGAGTATTGCTTTCACAGTATAACTTGTACGATAATTTGAAGTGTCTTATGACGACAAAGAGCAGTTCTTTCACTATCCTATACACTTTATCCATTGCATAGCCCATTTGAGCCTATGAATTCATTTTATATTAAGCCAAGTTGGTGATCATCCCCCACACTAGGACAAGGCAAAGAAAAGAAAAAAAATTCAAGTGGCATGGTCTAAAATGATAAAAGATGGAGGCTGTGTGAATCTAAAGAAAATAAAAAATGGGGCATGAAAAAGCAGTATGCCTAGTAAAAGTAAGGCCAATGCCAAGAAAAGAAAAAGTCAAACATTGGTTGAAGTCGTATCCCTAATAAGGTGGTACTAAAAACTTAAATGTTGAGATGTTACACTCAATGGAGTTTCGATTATGGAGAAAATCCTCAATGGTGAAGAAGAAAATTGGAGATGTCAAGATGATCACCAACTTTGACCCCTAAACACTTGTTGAGCCTAACAATCATTTTGTTTCTCACCAATGAACCAAGCCTACGTTACGTCACTTGCAAAGTCTCTTTAGATTATGGCACTTGAATTAACGTAAAAGTTCATATGTTTGAAAACATCACTTGAAGAAGTGCGAGTAAGGCAATTTCTACCTCATTTCGCATGTTTCTTGACTTGTAAACGCAAAGGTGATTGCGAAATATCACTCATTTTTCAATAGCCTCGACTCAAAGAGTCCTCTTTGTTAAACCGTTGACCAAGCCCACATTACGGTCCCTCTTAAAGACCTCTCAGATTGGTAAGGTCGTACCACTTGTGAGATTGCTCAGACCCTTGTTTGTCATTATGACAGTGAGATAGAGTGATTGTCAAAATCTTGCATCAAAGGACAAAATGAAATGGCCCTTTTAATGAGGATGAGTGAAAAGTCCTTTCGGACTGAAAGATCCTTCATTTGACACATCCATGACACTCATGTGTTCAGATTGGAATATTATTTTGAAATCTTTCCCAATGGAAATTAGGTGATGCAAGATTGATAGAAATCATCACACATGAACCTCACTTGAATTAATGCATGTCTGTGATTATAAATGCATGTTGCCTCTCCTACAACCATGTTTTGCAGGAGACATATCCCATAGGAGCAGAGATGTTACCAAGTAAGTATGTCTTTATCCATACCTTAAATACTTGTCATTGCACAGGTATTCCCTTTTGAGTATACCGACACTCGATTGAGTTGTCCCCCAAAGATTTTTCCCCAAATTCAGTCTGATTAAGGTGACTGAAGAAAGGTTTGGGTCCTGGTCAAATGATCTATGTTGCAATGCTGGGCGACCAAAGACAGGTTCAGGTCCTAGTTAAGCAAAACCTCAGTTTAGGTGACCGTTGAATGGTACGGGTCCTGGAAAATGATTTCCTATTCAAGCGACTATAGAAAGGTACGAGTCCTAGACAACATTTATTGCTCTAACAGGCGACCGTAGAAAGGTACGGATCCTGGAAAAGTAATGTCCCCATTTAGGCGACCGTAGAGAGGTACGGGTCCTAGAAAATCAATTTTTTTCGTCTAGACGACCGTAGAAAGGTATGAGTTCTAGACACAACCAAGCCTTTGCCATGCGGCGACCGTAAAAAGGTACGGGTCCTAAGAAAGCAGTTTCCTTACAAAACCACTGCCATATTGGGCGACCGTAGAAAGGTACGGGTCCTAGACATGTAACACCAACTATCTTAAATCACTTTACCCTCCTTGAAGGTAAGATATTCCAAGTAGGCTCCTTTGACATCTCAGTCTGGATCTGGATGTCTTAATTCTTTTCGTTAAACATTTCACTCTGGATGTGAATGTTTTTCAATCTTTCTCGTTATACCTTAATTTGGATTTAGGTTTTTCGAGTTAAAAAATTTTGACATCTAAATCTGGATTTGGATGTCTTAATTATTTTTGTCTAAACATTTCACTTTATATGTGAATGTTTTTTCGACCTTTCTTGTTATACCTTAGTTTGGACCTAAGTATTTTGAGCTTCAAAAATCATGACATCTTAGTCTGGACACGGATGTCTTGATTATTTTCATTCAAACATTTCATTCTGGATGTGAATGTTTTTCAAGCTTTCTCGTCATATCTTAGTCTGGATCTAGATATTTCGAGTTCAAAAATCATGACATCTCAGTCTGGACCCGGATGTCTTGATTATTTTTGTCTAAATATTTCATTTTGGATGTGAATATTTTTTCGACCTTTCTCGTTATACCTTAGTCTAAATCTAGGTATTTCGAGCTTCAATAATCATGACATCTCAGTTTGGACCCGGATGTCTTGATTATTTTCATTTAAACATTTCACTCTGGATGTGAATGTTTTTCAATCTTTCTCGTAATACCTTAGTCTAGATCTAGGTATTTCGAGTTTAAAAATCTTGACATCTCAGTCTAGATCTGGATGTCTCAATTCTTTTCGTTGAATATTTCACTTTGGATGTGAATGTTCTTCTCAATCTCGATGTCTCAATTTATTACCTATTAGACTTTTCAAGGAACCTGAGTGAAAACTGGATACTTGTGGAGTCAATGAGGATTTATCATGTACCTTAAAATGCTTTACCGCACTGATTGGTAAGTAATTGTAGGTATGGTTTTTTTCTTTCGCATCATGCATTTGCATTAGCATTTCCATACATCATATAAATTGCATTTTTAAAATGGAATTCATTTTCCGAAAAAAAAAAAATCATCATTCAGTGCATGTGCATGGTCAAAATTTAGGTCTCAATTTGTCTTTGAAGGCAACCTCTATGAGCTCACCTTCAAAGAGGGGCAGCTGTTGACACCTAAATTTTGGCGACCCGTTTAGTCATTTATCGCATTAAAAATTAGGGGGTAATTTTATCCTTGAAAAAATATTAATTGCATAACATATAGATTTAGGTGCATTTATTTTAATTTGCATTTTTGCATTTATTTGCAATGGGCCGGTGACGGATGGGTTGAATTGATGGTTGAGAACTTTAATTTGATGACTTGGGCTAAGCCCATGAAGAGAGCAAATCGGCCCAAGCCCGTATCCTCGGGGAGATTTTACAGATTTATCTTTATGAGAATTCAAAAGCAAATATTGCGTTTGGAAAAGAAATCTCTGTGGATATAGATTTGGAAAAAATTAAAACCCTAATCCGTCGCCTATAAATAGGTTAAACGCGTAGGGTTTTTGGGGGGCTCTTTTCTCGATTTTCGAAGAAAAAATTGACAAAAGGAAAATAAGGTTTTCAGGCTCCTGGAAGAAGAAAAGTCAACAGAGGTTTTGGGGGTTGTTGACACCTAATTTGTATTTTCAAGCACATATATAAAAAAAAAAGAAAAAGAAAAAAAGAGAGAGAACAAAGGGAGCGAGGAGAGAAAACGGACAGAAAAGAGGAGGAGAAGAATAGAGGAGGGAGGGGGAGGAAGAGGAGTCCTTTCCTCGGGCCACCGAGCGCCTCCAACTCGCTGGAATCCCGGGTGAGCATTTCGCCGAACATATGGTGTGCGTAGCTTAAAGCCGTGCGGATTGGAGCTCGTTCCGCCCGTTTCGGGCGAGCTTCGGTCTCTATTAGTTCTCGTTTAGATCATCGTCGATTGCTGGTTGTTGGCTATAGAGTTCGGACCCGTCTCAAGCCTTGCTTGGGTTTAGAATCTTACGAGTCCCGAGTGCCCCCCATCTGTTTGTCTTAATGCCTAGTTGAAGTCCTACTTTGCGGTCCCTGACTTCAGCCGTTTTTGGTCGCCGGAGCACCGCCACGGTTCGGCCGGAGGCTGTGCCGAGTCCCTGTTTGGTCGAAATCGAGGTGTCTCGCTCCGGTTAGGCGTCGCCCACGCCGGTCGCCGTCACCGCTTCCCCTGCCGTGACCAGACAGCCGTTGGGCAGGGGTCGCGGGCCGACGGAATGCCGGTCTCGGCCGACGTCTTTGCTGAAGCCGTCGTCCCTGTTGAGGAGCTGGGTCGAGGGCCTAGCTGGGGCAAATCATAGTTCTGGCCTAGCCGGCCCTCTCCCATGCGGGCCCGTGGGAGATCTTTTCCCCCAACTAAAAAAGAGTTGGGCCCATCGGTTGGGCCCAATCCTCTCGCGAATGTAGGCCCGACCATGGCTGGTCGGGCCTAGGCCTTGTCTTTTAGGCGGGCTGACCAACCCGCCCCCAACCGAACCCAACCTGATTCGTTTTAAATATATTATATTATTATAATATTAAAATAATATTTTTAAAAAATAAAAAAAAAATTAAAAATTAAAAATTTTGAAAATCCAAAAAATTTAGGGTTTGGTTGGAAATTGCCATGTTTTCCTTTTTTGTATAATTAGGCCTTTATTTGCTTGCACATTTATTATATCGCGTGTTTAATTTGCATATATAATTATATTTAATTGCACGTGTTTAATTTTACTGCAATTAGGATCTTGGTAGTTATGATTGTTACTTTAATGATTGTGCACCAGCCTGGTCACCCTACATGTTAGTGGATAGGTATAAAATCAATCCAAACTGCCTACAAAAGAAAAAAAAAGAAGAAGATCATTTTGTTAAAATGAAGAGGATTAGGTACCAAAAGGGCACTAATTAGTCAATTAGTGTAATCAAGTCCCCGACCCTAGATTCTCTAGTTGCGTAGGAAGTGAGGTACACTCTCATGCCTCACTTGGTTTCTAGCCGACCCCAATAGGCTAGTAGCGACTCCTTTTATGCAAAATTCCTAAAAAAAATGTCCCAATGTCACGCGGGGTATGGGCTTGGGAGAGCCCGCGCCTGATCATGGGCCTTAAGCCCGTCCTTTAGGTAATACCCCTAAACCTGTTCCCTCCTCCTGATGGTAGGTCGCGATAGGGGTTTTTTTGCTGAAAAGTAGAAAATAGCAAAGTGAGGGAGACGTGTGACGTGAAGACACAAGAGGAAAAGACAGAGAGGAGAGAGGGAGAAGTGGGAGTTGTCTTCTTCGTTCGCCCCTCCAACGCCTTGGCTTGAGCTTCCGCCCACCGCCGCGCCTCCACCAGCCATCGTCGCGCCGACCTTCGAGTAGCACCGGAGCTCCACCTCACCGCGCGACCACCGCTGTCCACTGCACCCGTGTTTCTACTCCGGCCCCCTACGACGACCGGCTCCGCTTCTGCTCCGTTCCCCTACTGCCTGGGCATTCCACCCAGACTCTGCAGTGCTCCGCCAGCTTCGCGACACCGGCAGCCTCTTCGCCCAACTCTGTCTCATCGCGTGACCGCCTCTGTTACGACCTACCTCAGCGCAGATCCAGCAATCCAACGTCCCTACTCGCCGCGTCGACGCCGCCTTGTCACTGCTACTGCTGCTCCAACTGACCCACAGACGCCCGAGCGCCGCTACTGCTCTTGCGACGAGCCACGCCTCCTGGTCTAAGCAACTCCCCTGTTCGTCACTGTTCTACCAGCTGCCACTCGAGCCCCCCGCCGAAGCTCCAACGATCGTGCCTATCGCCCTCACCGGAGCCCTTGGGTGACCTACCACCACAGCTGCTGCCTTTGTGCCCTGCCGAGCCTCCATCTTGGTCCATTCCACTGATTGGATTTTTTTGGAAAAATTTCAAATTTAGGTAGAGATTTATTTTATTAGGTTATTGTATTAGGTTGATTTAATTTATTAGGTAGATTTACAGGTAAGTTTACTTTATTTTGTTTTAATTTTTAATATTTTGTTTATCTCTTTTTTTGAAATATTTTCCAATGCATGATTGAAATTCCCTGATGTAGCATCCAATTCGCAACTGCATGAATTTTTATTCCATCTATAAGGCTTTAGATGGAATAATTATTCACTTGAGGAGTAAAATTGATATCTTAATCTTTAAGGCTTAAGATCAATTTATTGATTTTATTAGCGAAATAATCAAGTTTGAATTTCAATTCGAATGGTGGATAACATTTCTTATGACCATGGATGGTTTAGTGTTTATCTTTTAATTGTTCTATTTATCTCGAAAATACAAAAAAAATTGCATTTGCATTCCATGTAGATTAGAATTGATTGTATGATAAGTTAGTTATTTTTTTAAAATGCATGTTTAGAAGGCATTTAGAATAGATAACATTTCACTTTAGTTTTCACTTTAGTTAGATTTTTATTTTTAGTGATTTTAATTACGAATTTTCTTTAAAAAATACAAAAAAAAAAATCACGCACATGTCATATAGATTTAGGTTCATGAAATGCACGTTATCTAGTGATTGTTGCTAGGTCCATTTAATTAGAAATTGCCTGTCATTAGAATTAGGTCATTTGGTTAATTTAGATTGTATATTTAATTGTTGCATTTCTTTAATTTCGAATTTCATGGAAAATACAAAAAAAAATCGTCTTAGAATAAATCAATTTCATCCTTTAGGATAGACTGCATTTTATTTATGTCATATAGTTTAGGTCATATTGCCATGTCATATCATTTCATGTTAGATTAGTAGCATGCATTGCGTGATTCTTGTTAAATAAGTGAAAAAAAAAATTGTATGTTAATTAGAAATCATATCTAGGACTGTCGATGTGAATTCTGATCTAACATTGCAGATGCTTTCGTTGCTATGAGATAAGTCTTGCAATTTATTCATTACTTTATCTGGGTGTGAAATTGATGGTTTTCACACCCGCATGATCACTTCACATGTTAGGGAGGTAAATTAAAATCAATTCAAGCTGCTTGCCAAACATTTTTCAAGATAAAAGAGAAAGGTACTAAAAGGGCGTTAGAGAAATCTAACGTAACCAAGTCCCCATACCCAAAGTCTCTAGTTCGTAGAAGTAAAATAATTCTCTCATTAGTTTACTTAGGTGTCTAATCGACCTACCATAAACTGATTAGTGGCGACTCCCTTTTGCATGCTAGATATTTGAACCTAAGTTGCGAATTGGTATGGGTTTGGAAGAGCCCGAGCTAAGTTAGACTTAGTAGTCCATTAGCCAAATTTTAGGTGGTGCACCCAAAAATTAGGTCGTGACACTTTGTTCTTCTTGAACTACTTTATTGGTTGATGTTCTTTGGTCGATGTTCTTTGGTCGCTTGGATTTGTCTTTATACCCACATTTTAGATGGCACTTTTTTAACAGACTAGTTTCTTTAGTCTATCCTTCTTAATAATATCTCCTTTTTTCATCCACTTTTAATGATTAAGTACATGAGCATAGCTTCTTCTTTTTCTTTTCTTTTCTTTTTTTTCATTTAATGGTTGTAGGCATTGTGAAATAATGAGGAGAATAACAAATTTTGTAATTCGATACACGAGAGGAAAAATTAGTAGAGAAAGTTCAAAATGAACAATAAGAACACTAGATATTTACTTGGTTCGGTATGAATATTGATAGCTATTCTACGAGGAGAGTCAGCCATAAATAACTTCACTATGAGTCCAGAGAATCATAGATGTAATGCTTAATTACTTAATTATTTTCCAATCTTGGATTACACCCAAAGCGAATGCAGAAGTGTTATTTCACAATATCTCACAAGATTTGCTCAAAAAATTCATAAAGACAAATCCTCACACTCCTATTGATTGCTTTAAAGTGTGATAACCAAACAGAATAACCCACATGCGTGTTTTATTCTGGTTCACCGCACTTGCTTGGAATTTGAAACCAAGAAGGATTTAGCAACTAAAACAAATCCAAGCTAAATCATAGACTTGCCGACTCAAACATGGAATGCATGTTTTATTCAATGCAAGATCAGACTCCACTAAATGTTGGACTTCGCCCAATTTGGTTCGAGACAAAGTCCAATTAAGACTTTGCTTGGTAAATGCCACATCCGATATCACTCGCACTCTACAGGCCGAGCTACAATCTCCAATTCGAGTGGTGTTGTGTTTGTAAACCTGTCAAAATGGATTCTAAATTCATTTAGTAACTCAACATTATTTAAATGGGTCATAAAATTTTGGGAACCAAAATAATGGGTTTACAAAATAAAGAGGTCAAAATAATTGGGTTATAGGGTTATAAATGGGTCCATTATGAACCCATCTACAACTCACTTTACCGATTCTTCTTCTTCTTCAGTTCTTAGGCCTCAAACGAATCCAGATTGGGCAATGATCCCAAGTAATCAAGCCCTTTGTTCGCGCTCTTCCATTCTTTGGCCACGATTTTGAGCAATCAAAGAACCGCCCACTTATTGTTGACGCTTCCTGGGCCGGACTGGGAGGCGAATTTGGTGAACAGATCGGCGAAGCGAGGGTTTGAGGGGATTTAACGAGGGTGGCGAGCCGGCACTTTGATTGACTCGGAGAGGGCGGTAGCATTGGGGGCGACCGTGGGGGTGAGCTGGCTGGATTGGATGCGGAATGCATAGCAGGGCGAGCTCTGGAAATGGAGTGAGTCGGGAGCGTTGGACGGGGTCACTGGGGTTCTGGGAGAGCAAGCGGAAGACGAGCTGTTTGACTAGATCTGCGACCTTGTGCTGGTCTTCTTCTTCCATTGTGAGAGTGTTGGCTTCTTTTTGCTTGTTTAAGGGCGCAGAAATGATGAATTTCGTAATTTTTAGGAAAATTGAAATGAAAAATTGACCACCCGGCAAGATTGAGAAAGTAATTCGAGAGAGAAAAATGTACTAGGTTGTTTCCTTTCATGCGACGTCTTGTGTTAACTTTACTCGATACAGCTCGTGTTGTTCCTTTTTTAACATTTGCTTCATAATTCCATCCCTTGTATAATTAAATTCACCACCTTTTTCACTAAAAAGGCAAAGTTGCCTTAACATATTCAATTGCATTTTAAAGTGGTAGACCCAAATTTACTTTCCTTCTTTTTTTGTTCTTTTTCTATTTTTATTTAGAATCTAGTTGTCATAATTAAACATTTCACATGTTTTGTATTTGTTTAATGTTGGCTATCCCGTGTATATTAAAGGTGTTATGCTTTCTTTTTTTCTTTTGTTTTAGATTTTACTTCCAAAAAGAAAGTTTTGTTGAAACGAACAATTTCTCAAAAATCTAATTCTTTTTACGTTGTTGAGCAAATTAATGAGTTAATTGTCAAGTAGATGTCACGACCTACCCCTTGGGAGAGAGAATAGGTTTAGGGGTGTTGTCTAAAATACGAGCCTACAACCCATGATCGGGCATGGGCTTTCCAAGTTCATACCTCGCGCGATATTGGAGTATTCATAAGAATTTTGTAATAAAGAATCGCTACTAGCCTGTTGGGATCGACTAAAAACCAAGTGAGATATAAAAGTATACCACACTTTCTACGCAATTAGAGAATTTAAGGTTGGAGGCTTAATTACACTAATTAAGTAATTAGTGCCATTTTAGTACATAATCTTGTTCATGTCTTTGTCAGGAAATTTGGATTAATTTTAGACCTATCCACTAATTTGCGAGATAATCATGTGGTACACAATTATTAAAATAACAAATAATAACTGAAGAAGGCATTGAATAAATTGCAGGGCAAAGAAGCATCTAACAACTAAGAGATAATTAAGTGCCATTCCTAACTAAGTTAAAGGGAAGTCATAATAAATCAAGAGTATCTTTCTTTGAGAGTAATCGAAACCCTAAGCCCTTAAGGCTCGTTCAATCGAGTACGATTTTCACTAAGGATTTTCACATGTTTAAAGAAAAGACCACCCAAAAATACTTCTTCAGCCATTTCAAGAAACTAAAAAAAAATTGAAAATTTTCTTGATTTTTAGAAATTTTTAGTTTTTAATATATTTTTAATGTTTTTGGATTTTCAAAAGTAATTTTTTTTTTTCGAATTTTTTAATTTTCAAGGATTCTTATGGATTTTTGAATTTTTAAAATTTTCTGAATTTTTAGTATTTTTATGGTTTTCTGAATTTTTAAATTTTAAATTTTAGAATTTTCTGGATTTTTATATTTTTTAATATTAAAAGACAATTCGGACAGGGTCAAGAGACCCGGCCCTACTAAACCGACCTGGACCCTATCCGTCCGGGTTGGGCTAAAACCAGGCTGGCCTCAAATCCCACTTAAGAAGAAAAGGCCCACGCAGAGTTTTTAAAAAGGGGCGGCCCCCAGCCCACTTAGATTCTAAACCACTTCACCGCGGCCCATATCATACCGGCCCATCGACCAGCCCAAGCAGACAAACCACAGCCCATTTTCTCTTTTCTTTCATTCTTTTATTTGTTTATTTTTTTCATTTTCTGATTTTCCTTTATTTTATTCTTCTTTCTTTTTTCCCCCTTTAATCTTCGGGTCTTCTTCTACTACAGCTTCATTACCCGATTTTCCCCCCTCGCCCGAAGCGTGCTCTTCACCAAAACTCAACCAAAACCACACCAGCCTCATAACGTGCAGTCGCCGGCTCCCTTCCATCGCTGAACCACCACCGTCCACCGGTCGTCCATTCCGACCGGTGCCGATCGCCGCTGGCTACCTACACCGGCGGCCGTTTCTGGCGTGACGAAAAACTTCGTCGATTCGATAACACACGAATATTTCACGCAAACCATACTAAAACCCAGTGTAAGCAATTAAAAATAACATGATTTAACAGAGATAGCAGCAGGGACTAGTCTATTTCGAGTTTAAAACACAGACTGCATTTCAGCTCTCTTTGGGGCATTTCATCAAACAGTTAGGGTTCATCGGCGAGAGGAGATAAACGGATTCATTCGAGAGGTGGGCTTAGGCAAACGTCCGCACGATATGTACAAGAAGCACTCAGGATAGCTCGGGGATGGGTTAGTCGCACTCAGAATGGGCATTAACGAGAAACGACCGGTCTCGACCAAAACAGACCCCAAAAACTCGAGATCTCGTTCAAGCATTTTAGCAAGCAGTTGGCGTGCACTAGTGAAACAAGAGATTTTTGCCTCGATCGATACTCAAACGTGTGCCTAGGTTCCTAACCGAATATACCAGAACACACAGAAACATCCATGAGATCCATGAAGGATCGGTAGGACCGGAGCTCGCGCGAACCGGTCGGTCGCGAGCTCCAGGCTGACACCTCCCCAGAACGGGGCACCTATGGTTCAAAAGACCTACCTAGTTCGGACAACGAGCAACGGGCGGACCTCAGGCGACGGTGAAACGCTCTCTCAATCTCACTCTCTCCCTCTGGCTCGCCCTCCACTCTCTCGAGCTCTCAGATCTCTCCCTCGGAATCTCTCTCTCGGCTCCCGAACGAAAAAAAACAAAAAACAAAAAACAAAAAACAAAGAAAAAACAAAGAAAAAAAACAAAAAATCCCTGGAACGAGCCCCTCTCTCTCTCCCTTGCTTTTGCCGCTGTCAGCTTGCCGGCCGGCCGGGGAAGGAACAAAGGAAATGGGCTTGGCCCAAGCAAGAAAGAGGAAGAAGAAGGGGAGAAGGAGGGAAAAGAGAGAAGGCCGGGCCGGCCTAGCCCCAGCTCGGTCTCTCTTTTTTCTCTCTCTCTCTTTTTTTAATTAAATCATTTTTCTAAAAATTTCTAACAATTAATACTAATAATGCAAATATTCCTAAGTCAAATGCATGAGTTGACTCGATCCAAAAAGTTCATATGAAAGCGAATGTACTTTTTCTCCCTACTTTTGGACTTTTTGTACCAAAGCAATGGCTTGATTTCCCGTCGTACACGGTACGCCTATATAACATGTTCAACATGAGCGACTGACTTCAATGGCCTTTCTTTATTGGGAAAAATAGTAAAGCCAAGTTTTGGGCAAGTAGACTTATGTAATACCCAAACGCATCTCATCATTTTGCAATATTTTTTTGTAAGTTTGTTTGGTGTACCTACAATTATTCTTGACGAAAGTTCATAGAAGTCAATAAATTTTTCATATACATTGTGCCCTAAATATAACGCCTACATTGTCATCATTTCGGAATTTATGTTAAGGACTTTGCTAAAAAGTTCTTCAAGAGCACTTGTTAATAAGTGTCCTGGAGGCTCCTATGAACAAGATTTGTTAACATTTCCTATACACGATTCTTTTTAGTGTCATGTGCAATCAATGCTTAGGAAATCAGAATGTTTCCATTAAGTATGCTTAATGACTGTTCAGGGCACCCATTAATCGGACCTAAATATGTATACTAAAACTAACTAAAGCTTTTTCCCATGTTTATAAGGTTTGTAAAAGTCAAATTAGTGCCTTCATTTTAGGAGAAGTTCATGAAGGCTTTTCATTGGCTCAAAGCGAAACCAGCATGCTCGCCTGCTGCATGGATAATTAGAGATATTGAAAATGAGCAGAGCACCATAAATTAACATGTCGAGAGAAAAGTCAACTTGCACAAGCAATCTTTCTATAGTTTTCTATCATACGACAATTCTTCCCGATGAAAAAATTGGAAATATATTTTTAAAAAACATATATATCTCAACATTAATCATGTGTAAGCTAAGCCTTGCATGTAGAAAACAATATATATAAACATGATCACATTGAACAAACGACGATTCAGAAGAAACACATGAGATGCGAAGAATAACAAAAAGAGTAAACTGTTAGAATAAATATAAACTGAAACCTGACGATCCCAATTTATCAATAATAGATAAATTCATACAAGATTCAGGATCGGTTTGCGGAAACATAAAGATCGATATACCTCCAGCCATTGATGAGATTTGCAAAGGTAGTAGACCCCAAAACTTCTACGGATCCACGTAGCACGATTGATCTGCAATATGGAAACACTAGATCTGTACGTCATGTTCTACTAGTCAATATCCCTCAAACCTGATGGTGTGGTTTTCTGTAGTGATTAGGGTTTGAACTAGATGACCTGACGTTTTTATTCCGTTTATTATATTATCGATATCTTCCATCAAGACCATTATGGTAATATATTAACAGGCAAATATCACGTATTACATGTGGGTAATAAATTGGGCAATAAATCGGAATTTATTGGGAATACAATATTGGGATCATATTTAGAATAATAAATAGTATATTACATATTATAACATTCTCCCACTTGATCCCGATATTCCATCAAATGAATTATTAACCCAAACCCACATAAACTTCATACTGAAATAAAACACATGAATCATGGCGATGAGTCCTCTTAGAGTGAGTATTATCTTCCGTGTATCACAATGTATTTTATCAGCCCATATGTGATCAAATAACTTAATGAATAAACCTTATGTTTACTCCAAGTCAAACGTAATTGTTTTTCTCATAATAACTGAATGTATACAACTGTATTGAGAAAAACATTATAAATGAATAAAAGTCTCACAAATTCTTCTATATAAAGAAAAATTTACATGATTGGACCAATGCCCATTCTAGATACATAATCCTTATAACTCATTGGTGGCATGTCTTTAGTTAAAGAATCAGCTATCATCAATCCAGTGCTTACGTGTTCTATGACCACTTTCTTCTCTTTAACACGTTCTCTGATGGCTAAATACCTGATGTCGATGTGCTTACTTCGACTACCACTTTTGTGGTTCTTAGCCATAAAAACTGCAGCTGAATTGTCGCAAAATATTCTTAATGGCCTAGCAATGGAATCCATAACTCTAAGCTCCGATATGAAACTTGTCAACCACACACCATGTGAGGTGGCCTCAAAACAGGAAACGAACTCTGCCTCCATAGTGGAAGTGGTAACCAAGGTTTGTTTTGCACTCCTGGCTACAGCTTCGCTAGCAAACATAAAAATATATCCCGATGTTGATTTACAGGAATCAATACAGCCAGCAAAGTCTAAGTCCGAGTAACCAACTACTTCCAAGTTGTCCGTCCGTCTATACATAAGCATGTGTCCCTTTGTTCCTTGAAGGTACCTCATCACCTTCTTTGCAGCTCTCCAATGGTCCATACCTAGATTACTTTGGTATCTTCCCAATAGAAAAATTGTTTCTAGAACAGAAATAGGTGGTTATCATGCACCCCTTTAGTCACCGTTTAAGAAAGAAAGCTGGTCCCACTCTGGTGACATCAGGCCAAAAATATGAGCTTTGGGTTACAACAATTCACCTAACCCTCAAAATCCCATTCGATGGAATGTCCAGACACACCAGGCCTACAGATGAAAAACTAATGGCCCAAACCTTTATCTCGGTGACAATGCACTCTTGAGTCAGGAAGCCTATTGATGAAACGTTTAAAGAGCTCATTAATTGTGAATTTTTTATGGACAGAGTTTAACTAAAAATCATGACACGTGGTGACAATTGATCGACTCAAAACATGAAAGGAAGTTCAACTCTAGTCAAAGATGATCTCTCGACTATAAGAAAATTGTAGCTAAAGGATTTTTTTTTTTTTTTTTATCCTGATCTACGCCTATTCTACTTTCACTCCTAGACTTTTTCCTTACTTCCTTACAGAGAGTGGGAATCTAAACCCACACATGAAACTAAATCATCCCACTCCAATCCTCTGAGAATATAAGGATTCGAATCCCCACATTTCCCTTTTCATGTGGAAAGGGTAGCTACTAGAGCAAATCCCAGTTGTTCCGTAGCTAAATGATTGTGGGCTACTAAAGTCATTCCTGAAGTAACGCACAAATACATAGTTTTCTTCTTCAATTTCTATAGAGGGGAAGGGTTTGAGCTAGACCTCTCGCTCCCCCCCTTCCTTTTCTTTGTCTCATTTGCTTATCTTTTCTCTTTTTCTTACTTTCTTCCCACCATTTTGAAGAGCTTTTCTCTTCTAATTAGTTTAGATCTAGAAGTTGTTTTTTCCCATTTTGGGAGGTTTCTACTCCGATCTAATCTAGATTTGGAGTTTTTTGTGTGTTTGATTTCAGAATTTCTCTTCTCTAGGTTTCGTTGATGTACAAGTTTAGTTTCAAAGGAGATCGGAGGAGTTTTGTGAAGGTTGCACTTTCACGGGTGTTACTATGAATAACGATGGAGTTGGGGTCGCCGAACCTACGTGGGCATCATCGAACGGCAAAGACGTAACAACATATGAAGATCTCGATGTGTGCTCATTACTGAAGATGAATTCAATGATCGCTCGTCGATTTTGGTTGAAAAAATCACAAATCTACTCTTTAAGATCTAACCTCTAACTTTGTTCTAATGATTCATCTTTTTATCTAGAGCTTGTTTTATTTTGGATTTGTTTGTATTTGTCTTGATCTATAGTTGGACTTTGTTGCTATATTGTATATCCGTGGATGAATGAAATATTTCTTAAACCAAAAAAAGAAAAGGTAACACACTAGTCAAGAGACAGAAAATCTTGCGTAGAAAAATCAGGATACACAACAGAATGATCCATTAAAAATACAGGAGAAATCAAGAACGCAATACATCTACATATACATATACACACATCTGAACATCTTTCAAGACATTCAATATAGAAAAGACTGTTCAAAGAAAAATCCTATGGCATTAAATCAAGAAGTCCAATTAAATTTTGAAGAAGATCATTCGGATTAGACTTTGTTTAAGCTTATAATTTGAAACTCGAATTAGATTTGATTTCTTGATTCCAGTACTTTTTCGAAATTATGAAAGCTTCCCAGCCATGTTTTGCAAGCTTTTTACTTTCTCTTTGACTTCATTTGATAAGTGATAAGGTAATTTTTCCAATTTAAATCTGGAGAATTTATTTATTGGAATCAAGCTCACTCTTTATTTTTCAAACATGTGAGATGGATCTTCCACCACCTTTGCGTTTTGGAGTTCGCATGATATGAGGGTGTTTTATGAGAGTGTGTTTATACCTAAATCTGAAATAGTATATATCAAGTGTGGTTCAACGATGTAGGTTAGCGTAGGTATGAAAGAGTGGGTTTCCTATCGATTCGTCGCTTGGTATTGGAACCTAGACGACAAGTTGGTTGGCCTATTGAGAGGTTTCAACATTGATGATCCTGGTGATGCAATGGAGGGCGAAGTTATCGATCCACGATATCGATATGGATTTTTGTACAAGAAGTCTCTTGGAAAATAGGCGTATTACAAAGATAGGTGACCTTGACCTTCCTCAAGACTTTTGTTTTTTGCGTTATGCTCGAACAACGTAGAAAAATTGTAAATCTAAAATGTGATTTAAATTTTTAAAAAAAAAAAAAAGCATAAGGGCATCAACTATAATCATATGCCTTTCTTCATAAAGGGGTATTTTGATGTTTGATTTCGCTTCCGTATGCTATTACTTAAAAGAGGAAACGATTATAAAGAATGTGTCGTGTGTGAAATTCTGGGGTTGACATAGTTGACATATGCCTACAGAGAACGGACCTGATATTATCTCTAGAGAGGTTTAAAGTACAACCTCATCTTTCTGTTCCATGCTGATGAAGAATTACACACCTACTCTCATTATCTAGATAATGAAATTGGAGGAGTGCTAAATGGAGCCGATAAAACATGCCCGCATCGTAAAGACAAATTAAACCATAAAAATCAGTTTCAATGAAAGAACGGAAAATAAATTAGTCTTCACATGAAAAATCAAACCTAACAAAATCTTTGGAGACACATCCAAGATAAACACGATCCTAATACTTAAATTATTTATAATTCAAAAGCTTTTTTTTGTGTGGATATATGACTTTGAATTTTTCTCTGATTCTCTAATTTTGATTAACTCGACATGTAATAAAGCGAAATTCGACTATTGCTGACAGGCATTTCATAATCATTCTTAAGTTAGATATACACAATCATTTCGATCAATAATAGTTTTTGCGTTTTTTCTTTAATCAATTCCTAGGCTACTAGAATATTTAACTCGTACATACAAACTATTATATTGTAATTTTTTCTTACTGCACAGTACTTATCATCTTGTTAAATGAATGTATTTCGAAGATTCTATTCACTTTATCATATTTTATCACATGTTCTTATAGATTAGATCCTTACTTATCGGGGTTGTCACTTGTGTTCTTGTATGTACAAATTTTACATGGTTTAAACACCTTCAAATTTAATAATCAAGTAAATGTTAGATTCTTCTAGTATTTTTAAAGTGTCATTGATGAACCAATCAACCAAGGATATAAATGATCATTTGCTGATTATTGGACATGAAACTTAATCAACGAGAAAAATATACGTATTGAGATTGAAGACAATTTTGTCCAACCATTGTCGCAACTTACCCCTCAAGAGAGGGAATAGGTTTAGGGATATTATCTAAAAGACAGATCTATGGCCCATCATCAGACACCGGCTCTCCCAAGCTTATATTTCGCGCGTTATTTGAGTGTTCATAAAAGTTTTATAATAAGGAGTCGTCATTAGTTTATTGAGGTCAGCTGGAAAACAAGTAAGGAATGGAAGTGTACCTCACTTCCTACGCAATCTGAGACTCTTGGTCAATGACTTATCTAGTTAGTGCCATTTTAATATCTAATCTTGTTCATTTTGTCAAGCAGTTTGGATTAATTTTAGACCAATCTACTAATAATGTAAGGTGATCATGCGGGTGCGCAATCATTAAAACAACAATCAGCAGCCAAGGACAGCGCCAAATATATTGCATGGGAGAGCAAAGATTTAATGCTATCAAATAGGAAGTATGCCATTTCTAACTAAACTAAAGGAAGGTCACAGTCAATGTAATGAAAGTGCACAATCAAGGATATTAATTTTTAAGGATAATTAGAAGTCTATGGTGGAGTCCTAGTGGCTTGTTTAACCTTGAGTATAATTCTAAATTAAAAGACTTCCAATTTTAGGGTAAAATAATCCAAAAGATTAATTTTTAACCTTTTTGAGTAATTTTAATTTTAATTTTTTGGATTTTTTGGATTTTTTTTTTTTATAAAAATTGAATTTTCAAATATTCCAAAAAATTCGGATTTTATAATATTTTTGAATTTTTTTAATATTATAATCTTTTGAATTTTTTTATTTCTAATTTTTTTTCATTTTTCTAATTACTACTAAAATTTTAAACATCTTCCGAATTTTGGAATTTTCTACTAATTTCTGATTTTTTTAATATTTTTGAATTTTTTAAATAAATTTCGAATTTTTAATATTTTCTTAAATTTTTGAATTTGCGGAAAGCTTTTGAATTTTTGTTATTTTTCGAATTTTTCCAATCTTTTTGAAATTTTTGATATTTTGAATATTTAATTTTATTATATTCGGGAAAGCGGGTTCGGACCAAGTAAACCCAATCCAACCCGTTGACCCTATTTGATGACCCGGACCCAACCTAATTTTAAACTATTTCTTAAAACCCCTTTTTCATATTAATATTTTAATTAATTTTTAAATTCATTTTCTTTCTTTTTTCTTTTTTTTTCTCCTGCCCCTTTTGTCTTCTTCGCACTTTTTGTCTTCTTTTTCCCATTTTTATTACCCTGTTTTTCTTTTTCATTTCTTCTTCTTTCATTCTTTTCTTTTCTTCTCCTGGACTTCTTCTTCGCCGATAGTTTCCTGCACGCCCGAAGACTCCCGAACCGGGCTCCCTTCCCGACCCACAATCGGACCAACCTCAACTTCCGGCGAGCTCTCACCAACACTCAGATAGCTGCTAGGCTACCAACCTCCGCCGTTCAGCCGCCCCGACCGGCGTCGACCACCACCAGCCCCAAGCTCCGACCACCATTAACTCACTTACCGGAACCAAGAAAACTCTATCCAACTTAATGATACACAATCGTTTCATGAAAATCATACTGAACACCACGAAAATAATCAAAACAAACATGATTCTGTGAACATGATTCAACGAGCACAGAAACGAGGGCACCTCAATCATCGAGTTCAAACAAGAACTTACTCTCTGTCTTTTTTTTTTAGGCATTTTGTTGAACATATGGTATGCACTAGCTGAAAGGGGAACCTAGGCTTCAAGGCTTGAGTTCGAGCTAGGGTCAACACACGATGTATAGATGACACTAAAAAAACAACATAGACCGTTTTCTAACATTTAACCCAAGTTTAAGTAAAATACGGCCAGGCTTGGCTAAAACAAACCAAGGAGACTCGGATCTCGTTCAAACATTTATTCAAACAGTTGGCGCGCATTACTGAAATGAAGGATTTCTGGCTCGATCGTGACTCAACCAAGGCTTAGGTTTATAACACAGCATACTAGAACACACAGTATCAGTGATGGACCGACAAGACCGAAGCTCGCGCGAATTGGTCGGCCACGAGCTCCGGCCCGACACCCCCCATGAAAACAGAATGCCTACGCTCAAGAGACCTACTTGATTCAACAGGAAGGGCTGCGGCGGATAGCAGCTCACGAATGGACGACCGATGACGGCAAAACGCTCCTTCAACCTCACTCTCTCCAATATCTCTCTCTCGAATCTCTCCAAAAGCCCTTTCTCGAGCCCTCCACAGTAGAAAAACCAGAACCCTCTCCCCCCTCCCCCCTGGACTCTCCAAAAAAACCCTGTAGAACGAGCCGTCCTTTCTCCCTCTTAAAGGCGACCGGCAAGCGCGCATGGTTTCTGCCGCTACCAGCTTGCTAGCGGGCCTGATCCTGACTTGTGGATCACAACTGCTTTTGCTTTCTGCTCTTGTATGTCTCTTTCGCCATAGAGAGCGCGTCACATGACGAAGGAAGGAGGAAGAAGATAGCATGCGGATCGGGCTAGGGAAAGAACAAAGCAAATGGGCCTAGCCTAAGCAAGAAAGAAGGAGAAGAAGGGAAAGAGAGAAGGCCAGGCTGACCTACCCCCAGCCTGGTCTCGCTTTCTCCTTTTTTTTAATATAATAATAATGTTTTAATTAATTTTTTTCAAAAAATTTCTAACAATAAATACTAATAATGCAAATGTTCCCAATGTCTATGTGCAAAAATTATTTTGTTTAGGGATTAAAAATTAATCCCTAGTTTTTATATAATTGAGTCCTTGAAAAAAGAGCAAAATTTAGATGTCACAAATCATGTAAAGAGCTACTAAAATGTAAATAAAGATTAAAAGTAAACTTGAACAATTGGTGTTTCTTGATTGATTAGTGGTCCTTGCTACAAACTACAATTCAAAGATCACTACTAACAATGGTTAACGATTATTACAAAGAAAGCAAACACATCCTATGCGACTCATAGAATTCAACAACTTCTATTTACAGAGGTTATTAAACAAATCAACTTCTACTAGGTCTTTTGTAGTCTGAGTCGACGTTACCAAGTGCCAAGTGTGGACGATGGTGCCAAACACGATTACCCACGTAGCTTTTCCTCTCTCTCTCTCTCTCTCTCTCTCTCTCTCTCTCTCTCTGCAAGAATTTTTTCTTCTTCTCTCTTAAAGTTTTTCTTAATCTCTGTCTAATCGTCATTTTCTTTTGTTATATAGTGTAGTACTTTATTAATACGTCCATAATATGGTGCAATTAGAACGCACTGTTTCGTCTTGATAAGTTATGATGGAAAGACACCTTTTGAAAGGGTACGAGAGAGTCGTATAAAAATCTTCTGAAAATAACTTTTGAGACGGTTAGCAGAATGTACGTTCAAAAAAAAAAAATCGTTCTTTTTTCTCTCGCCTTTCCATCAAAGAAAAAGAAGGCATTCCATTTCTCCTTTATGAAGACAATTAGCATTTACGTTGTGGAAATTGGATGTTTTCCTCGTGACTGCATTTAGACCAACGTGAAGTAATATTGTTCATCATTTATCCGCAATTCAACGTTCGTTCTGAGATAAATTGTTTATTGCGAATCCGAAATAGGTAAGTCGTCTTCCGCTGACTTTCTTCCTACATTGTTATCAGAGTCAGGTTGTGATTTCTACCTTGTTTTTTCATCAAATTTTCTCATTTACTATTTGATATCGAGATCAAGAGAATGAAATTTACACCGTCTGGATGTTTATTGCTCAAAATTGCATTTTGAATCATCGAAAATAAACCAAAGCAAAGAACGGGTTTGGGGGCCGCGTATACCATATGGTTTTGGCCATTTTTCTCAATATTTTTTCGGCCAAAATCAATTTTTAAATATACAGGGTGAAAGTACCCGTCGAGACGAGTCGAACGGCGGGTCGAACGCCGTCAGAGGACACCGGACGCGCCCACACGTGCGGCCAGAAGTTGCGGAGCGTGGGCACCACGCGCCAAATGCGCTGGGTACACCCAGTGCGTGAGCAACAAGTGCACATCGGTTAACTGCCGCGTGCTGACATCATGGATGACGTCGTTCATAACGTCATCCAACGGTCGGTAACTATTGAATGACGTCATCAATGACGTCACCCCTACCGACGGTAGTTGGCCGGTCGGCGGTTGACCCGACCCAACCCGACCCGACTGGAGACGGAACTAGTCAACCAATCCGGCGGTTAAACCAATCGGACCGGTCACCGGTTGGATCGGTTGGACTGCCAGGAGCCTTCTAGCTCGCTGGCTTGTGCGCCACACGCGCCGCACACTCAGGCGGTGCGTATGGGTGTGCGGGGTGTCCGATTGGAGCGTAGTCGATGGCGTTTGGTTCGTATGGATGTGCTCTATGTTGTTGTATAGTTATTTTGTATGTTTGAGTTTTATAAATGTATAAAAATGTGTACATAACCCTAAGTACATGTATTTTTGGGTATAAATGCATTGTTTATTCATTTTTAACCTATATTTTCTTATGGTTTTTGAAATACAATAGCTAGGTTACATAAAAATGGTATTATATAAGTTGTGTAGAGCTTGGTTCGATGATAGCATGTATATAGTTTAATATACTTGCAATTTTCTAGTTCCAAGAAAATTTGAACAATGGTAGAAAATCCTTAATTTTTCGTTATATATTGAATTACGGTTTTGATTATAGTTGCTGCATGATTATTTTCTGTACGTTAGTTCACATCATGCTATGCCTTTGTGTTAATGGAAAAATGTATAAATTACATGAAGTCATGTAATTATTTTTTTTTCTAGTAAGAGTTCATAGGTCGGTAGAATTCAAAGGATTTCTCACCTAGAACTTAAAATTTGTGCAAATTAAACTAATTAATGATAATAAAACAATCGAACATATGAGCTAATTGGAAACATAGTGAACTTTCATTTCTATGTCTTTTGTTGAATTATTATTAATTTAGTTTGTCTTTGCTGCAAATTAAATATGTGTGTTACTCTGAAAAATGTACTAGTATTGATTCTGTGTTTATTATGTCAATGCGTTATAGTAATTGATTATGGTTTCGGCATCCAAAACCATTGTGGCTGACCTCAATAAGGGTAAAAAACTATATGGTGACAATTATGATATTTGGCACCGAAAAGTTCAGTACATCCTTGAGGAGTAAGAGGTTTTGAAAACCCTCAACCACACTGTCGCGACCTACCCTCGGGGGGAGGGAACATGTTTAGGGGTATTGCCTAAAAGATGGGCTTAAGTCCCATGTTTAGGTGTGGGCTCTCCCAAGCCCATACCCCGCGTGACATTTGGATATTTTATAGGAATTTTGCACAAAAGGGGTCGCCATTAGCCTATTGGGGTCGGCTAGAAACCAAGTGAGGCATGGGAGCATGCCTCACTTCCTACGCAACCAGAGAATCTAAGTTCGGGGACTTGATTACACTAATTGACCAATTAGTGCCCTTTCGGTACCTAATCTTGTTCATTTTAACAAAATGATTTTTGGCAGGCAGTTTGAATTGATTTTATACGTATCCACTAACATGTGAGGTGATCATGCGGGTGCGCAATCATTAAAGTAACGATCATAACTACCAAGATCCTAATTGCAATAAACTTAAACACGTGCAATTAAACATAATTAGATATGCAAATTAAACATACGACATAATCAAAAGACGAATAAATAAATGCCTAATTATACTAAAAAGGCAAAACATGGCAATTCCTAACCAAACCCTACAATTTTTTATTTTTTGAATTTTTTTTTTGAATTTTTTTAATAATAAATCTTTTTTTAATTTTCTTTTAATTTTTTTTAAAAAATTTTTTAAATTTTTTTGGATTTTCGAAATTGTTTTAGTTTTGTATTAATTTTACTTTTTTTTTAAATGAGAAGGTCGAATTTTTTAATGCTTTTCGAGTTTTGAATTTTCGGAGATATTTTTGAATTTTTATTATTTTTCGAAATTTTTTATTTTTGATTTTTGATTTTTTTTTTTTGAAATTTTTGGAATTTTTAATATATTCTTAATATTTAATTCGGAAAAAAGGTCGAATCGGGTAAACCCATCCGGCCCGTGGACCCAATCCAAACCGGATCCAAGACTTTTGATTTTTTTTTTTTATTTTTTTTAAATCAAAAAATCAAAAAATAAAAAAATAATAATAAATAATAATAAAGAAAACTGCGCACTCCCCCTGCGAATCCTCCTTCCCGAGACCAACTTTCCCTTTTTTGGTTTGACCTTTTTTTACTTTTTTTCTTACTTTTCTTTTTTTACTTTTCTTACTTTTCTTTTGACTTTCTTTTTTTCTTTTAGTTTATTTTTGGTCTTCTTCTCCTTCGTGGGTTCCCTGCGCGTTCACAGCTCCTCTTTTTTTTTACCTATTCTTTGTTCCTCACCGAAGCTCGCCCAAACGACACCGATCGAAGCAACCGGCGTCCCGCCGCCGAACCATCACCTACCGGTCATCCATCCCGACCGGCACAGACCACCGTCGACCACGAACTCCGGCGACCATAAATCCATTTACTGGAACCAAGAAACACGGGCACTCGACAATATACGATTCTTTCGCGATAAACGTACAAAAAGAATGGATACAAGCAAAACAAACACAACCCTGCGGATGTAGGCGCAAGAATGAGTTGATCCCCATGTCAAAACGTGAAATACTTTTCCGATTCTCATCCGGGCATTTTATCAAACACTTGGCATACACTGTTGATATAGGGGATTTTCGACTTGGTACAGACACGAGCACAAATCTAAACTCCCTAAACACGCATCTAGAACATCTATAAGCTTTCAGGGAAGACCGGCTTGGACCGAAACTTGCGCGAACTAGTCGGCGCGAGCTTCGGCCCGTCGTTTTCCGAAGACAGGAGACACACGGTCGAAAAAGCCTACCTGGTTCGAGGGGAGGGCTGCAGCGGACAGCGGCTTTCGGGCGAACGACTGACCACGGCGAAGGCTTTCTTCCAGCTCCTTCCCTCCCTTTGGCTCGTCCCTCTCTCTCTCGATCCTTCTCTGTGGTTCGTTTTTGTCCCTATGC
The DNA here is from genome assembly GCA_014182565.1 of Eucalyptus marginata. NCBI lineage: Eukaryota > Viridiplantae > Streptophyta > Magnoliopsida > Myrtales > Myrtaceae > Eucalyptus > Eucalyptus marginata. The sequence continues at coordinate 51,125,962 of CM024589.1, read as the reverse complement.
CTCTTCCCAACTCTCCCCGTTTTCCTTGTCGTTTGGCTCGCGCGCGCGTGCCCTCGGCCGACCAACCAGCGGGCTCGCCAGCCGGCTCGACCTCCCGATTCCACTTTGCTCGCCCGCATCCGCGAGATGATGCTGTCCCCGCTACCCCGGCGGCCCCTTTCGGTTTCACCATTTCCCCATGCGGACGGTTGCCTTCGCTTCGCCGCTTCCCCGCGTAAGACAGCTAGAGGAGAAGGCAGAGGCGCGGGCTGGGCCGAGAGGGTGAAGAGGGCTAGGTCACGCGAAGAAAAAAAAGAAAAAGGGAAGAAGGAAGGCAGGGCCCAGGTCCATGTGGGGAAAAAAAGAAAAAGAAAAGAGGAAGAGAGGCGGCGACGCGCGGCTTCTTTCAATTTTTTTTTTTAGGGAAAATTAATAATTAAAATTTTTGATTTTGATTTTGATTTTTGATTTTTGATTTGATTTTAATATATACTTTTTGAAAAGTAAAAATTAGGTGTCAACAGCTGCCCCTCTTTGAACGTAACCTTGAAGAGGTTGCGATCAAAGACAGAAGACACCTAAATTATTTTGGCGATGGAGAGACCCTAGGTGCATATGCACGTATTAGGTCGACGAAAAGGACTCATAACTATGGAAACGCGTCTTGTCAATAAGATGAAGAAAGACCCCGGGCTACAGAAGCCTACCGGGTCATAAAAAGGGAGGAAGACTCCGGGATACAAGGCTCTCCGGGTCATAAGAAGTGGGGAAGACTCCAGGATACAAGGCTCTCCGGGTCATAAGAAGTGAGGAAGACTCCAGGATACAAGGCTCTCCGGGTCATAAGAAGTGAGGAAGACTCCAGGATACAAGGCTCTCCGGGTCATAAGAAGTGAGGAAGACTCCAGGATACAAAGCTCTCCGGGTCATAAGAAGTGAGGAAGACTGAGGTCTCATCGTGTAAAAACGAGTTTTGACCGGGTGGCAGACAAGCGTGGTTTACGGATGAACCCACCAATCTTGGAAATGACATGGTTTAAGGTTAACCATAAACCTTTGGAGATGACATGGTTTAAGGCTGACCATGACCCTTTGTTTTTTTAGGGTAGCACCCGCTAACCCCTTAGAAAACCGTATGGCTTCACTGATGAATCCTGTCAAACTCAACTTGAGCAAATGTCATCAGAGATGTCATCAAGAGATGCATTGGCAATATTGCAGCATTAATTGAACAAAATAATCAAGCTAAGTCCGACTGCTTTAGAAAAACATTCGATGTCCATTAGCATCATGTGGCGCAAAACTGTCATCTTGCTCGCGGATATATCATTAATTATCAAATTTTCTAGGAGACAAGTTCTCATCAGAACGGCTACGACTCGAGAAAAAGGCTCATTAAGCATGCCAAACTAGAGCTTCTTAGTTAGAAAGGGTTTCTCACACATTCTTAATAAAATGGTTACTTGATCCCATCTATTCGCGTGAGAAGTAATTGATTGCTGAGGGTATCTCACATAACTTATGTCGAAGGCTTTCAGAAACATTCACAATGAGCACAATCTGATCGATCAAAAAGGTCTTTTGAAAGGACTGCAATATAGGCTCGGTTAGGGCTTACACAAAGGAATCATTGTTTTGAGGCCAATAAAGGAACATTTGTCGCTATCTTCATCGGATTTACAAGTCGAGAACTTGGAAGATAAGATAAGATAGAATTACTTCCACTCCTTCAAGCAGTAGCTTCTTTGTGGCATTCTCATTTTCACTCAAACCATCCCAATCATAAGAGACTTCGGAAGAGGGTTGTAATGTTGGCTCGGGAGAGGCTTGAAAGGCTTAAACTTTTTAGAGGGTTTTTAAGAGTCGATGATCATCATGGCATCGTGACCAAGTCACTCGATCTTTCAAAATCATTTGGCTTTTAAAACACGGAACATCTCGAAAGTTCCTTCACTAATCATTTCGTATAGGAGCTTTGCTCCTTTTTCTAATTTCGTTTGCACTTGCGATGATTTTTTTCGCAGGCACTTTGACTTTGATCATCATTTTTTTTTTTACATAAGACGCAGCCTTTTAGCTCTTATACTTGACGGGCATTGGCCTTGCTTTTACAAGGCACACCGCTCTTTCATGCCCCTTAGTTTGTCGAACTTTTTTTTTTTTTTTGCTCTTTGAACTTTTGTATCTCTTATGACTTTTGAGATGTTTTTCACGTTTTCTTGTGACTGTCAATTGTATTTGATCAATTCTTATGCCTTGCCCCAGTGAAGGGAGATGATCACCGCTCGGGGTTCAGAAATGAATAATCAGGCCCAAATTGGTTAAAGCAATGGGTATTAGTGTTTGGGTAGAGAATGAAATGCTCTTCTTCACCTTGGGATGAGTCAAGCTTTGATGAGAATTCCTCTGAAGCTATCACCAGAAGATTGATGCAAGTGAAAGTAATAGAATCCTTCTCTATATTTTGCTCTACAACACGACCGTAACCTCCTGTGCTGCCCCAATGTAGGGTTGTTCTCGACAAGGGTACTTTGAAGAATCATCTCTCTCTTTTTTTTGTTTTTTTGTTTTTTCTTTTTGGCCCAAAGGGTTAGCAAGAGATTAGCATGGTGTTTGGAATTGACGAAGGGAACGCCTTTATCATTTCAACCTTTGTGCTCAATGCGAATGAATCATTCGTCCTAAGAGAAGGTCGCTCTTCACTCAACTCTCAAAAGTGTTTGAAAGATGTGCTTGGAAATGGCTAGTCTCTTCATCCCAAGCACCCTTTGTTTGGCATGATTAACATTTCACCTTTTACCCGAATAAAATCATTTTTATGAGCCCCCTTTTTCGAGGGTCACTGATATGAATCACGCATAGCAACACTGGAAATACATCATACAAATGATGCCACGCCCTTTTTTTTTTTAAATCTCGGTTTGCCTCTCATTCAAGAAAAATAGGTATTTAACCGTTTGTGTAGAGACTTGATGGGTCCTTGAATCGACTTTTCCCTCTGCCATTTCCTCATCGAACGGTAAGATGCCTGAAACACAAACAAACATGCGTGTATGTAACATATGCATGATATCTACAATGTTATGCATGATGCCATGTGACTCATATTGCGCATGAAGTGGTTCCTCGACCTTGATTTCAATCATGGAAAATATTTCTTGACTCGCATCAAGTGTTTGTGTCTAGGCAATTCATTGCCATCCATTTCAACTAAAAGCAAAGCACCACCAGGCAGAATCTTCTTAATGACATACGGCCCTTCGTAGTTCGGGGTGAATTTGCCACGAGGGTCTGGTATAATCGGAAGCACTTTCCTCAGCACCAAGTTGTTGACTTCAAAGTGTCTGGGACGCACCCTTCGATTGAAGGCTTTTGCTACTCGTCTCTGATAGCATTGTCCATGACATACAACTTGCAATCTCTTCTCATCGATCATGTTTAACCGCTCATGCCCGTTGCATCCACTCAGTCTCATCGAGCGTAGATTGGGAAAGGACCCTTAGAGAAGGGACTTCAACTTCAACAGGCAAGACTGCCTCCATCCCGTACACAAGTGAGAAAGGAGTTGCCCCTGTGGAGGTGCGGATAGAAGTTCGGTATGCCATTAGTGCGTAAGGAAGCCTATCGTGCCAGTCACGATAATTTTCAGCGGTCTTTGATAAGATTTTCTTTATGTTCTTGTTCGCCGCCTCCATTGCTCCATTCATCTGAGGACGGTACGGTGAGGAGTTCAAATGCTTAATTCGAAATTCACTAAACAAACCATCCACGACTTTGTTGTTCAAATTAGTGCCATTGTCGGTAATGATCGCCTGCGGCACCCCGTAACGAGTGACAATGTCGCGACGAATGAACTTTGCCACATTCTTGGCAGTAACATTAACATATGAGTTGGCCTCAATCCACTTGGAAAAATAGTCTATCGCCACCAAGATAAATCGATGCCCATTTGAAGCTTTGGGGTTAATGGGCCCAATCACGTCAATTCCCCACATTGAAAAGGGCCAGGGTTGAGACATTTGGTGAAGTTCATTTGGAGGGGCATTTATCCTGTCTCCATAAATCTGGCACTGGTGACACCGTCGTACGTGTTGAATGCAGTCGGACTCCATGGTCGCCAATAACCGAGTCGCATGATCTTTCTCACCAAGAAGTGTCCGTTCATATGGGGGCCACACTCCCCTTCATGTATCTCTTTCATCAAACGGTCGGCTTCTTTAGCGTCAACACACCTTAACAATGTCGAGTCGAAGGACCTTTTGTAGAGGACATCTCCACTAGCGAAGAATTTCGATGCTAACTTTATTAAATGCTTTCGTCTCGTCGCTTCACTTCCTTCCGGAATTCACCCTTCGAGATACTTCAAGATGTCGTGATACCAAGGCTGTCCGTCCGACTCCTCTTCGACCGTCATGCAATAAGTGGGCATCTAAAGATCTCAATCCTCAATGGTTCAATGTCCATGCCTCCAGCTACTTGTAACATTGAGGATAGGGTAGCGAGGGCATCAGCGAACTGATTTTGGGACCTTGGTAAGTATTCGAATGATATTTCTTGGAATTCCTTCATCAACTCCCTTAGAAACTCATGATACGGAACCAATTTAGAATCCCGTGTTTGCCATTCACCTTCGGTCTGTAAGATGATAAGGGCTGAATCACCGTAAACCCGCAACTTCGGATCTTCATATCGATGGCGCCTTGGAGGCCGAGAACGCATGCTTCGTATTCGTGATGTTATTCGTACAAGGGAACGTCAATTTAGCGGCTGTGGTAGTGTTGTCCATCTGGGGAGATAAGAACTGCCCCAGTACAAGACCCGGCTAAGTTAACTGCACCATCGAAGTACATCGTCCATTTGTCACTTGATACAAATAAAATTCGCTCTTCCACATCACTATCCTCATCGATGCTGCACCTCTTAGAGCTTTCGCTAACATATCTCGCTATGGCACGACCCTTAACGACTTCGTCCTAGGGCTCGAACGTCGAACTCGAAATTAAAATTTGCCACTTGGCAAACTTGCCAACCAACCGGCTTCTCCAGAGGTACCCGATGGGATCATTTTCGGTCACCAACAGGATTCGATGATGGAGCGTGTATTGCCGCAGCCTGTGCAAGACCCAAATCAAGGCCACGCAAGTTCTCTCAACTTCTGTATAGTTCATCTCATAAATGGTGAACTTTTTGCTCAAGTAGTATATCGCGCATTCTCTCCCATCATTTGGCCTCTTCTGAGCTAACATGGCTCCCAATGATTCGTCGTGTATGGTCAAGTACAGAATCAAAGGAATTTTAGGGAGAGGGGGCACTAGGACTGGTGTGTGAGTGAGATAGTATTTTATCTTTTCAAAGGTGCCCTGGCACTCGACATCCCACTCAATCTTTGCATTCTTTTTCGGGAGTTTGAAGAATGGCTTATTTGTTTGCTGCATAACCGACGGATGAACCTCGCCACATAATTGAGTCGTCCCATCGCGGACTTCCCTTGGGTGGTAGTCGGGGGTCGTAAATCACAGATAGCCTTAACCTTTGACGGATCAATCTCTATGCCTTTACTACTGACCATGAATCCTAATAGCTTCCCAAATTTCGCTCCGAAAACGCATTTTGCGGGGTTGAGACATAGCTTGAATTTTCGAAGGCGCTCGAACAGTTTCCGCAAGACTTCAACATGGTCCTCACCTCGTCTTGATTTCGCGATCATATCATCCACATATACTTCGATCTCCTTATGCATCATGTCATGAAACAACATGACCATGGCCCTTTGATACGTTGCTCCAGCATTCTTTAGACCGAAAGGCATCACTTTGTAGCAGAAAGTCCCCCAAGGAGTTATGAATGATGTTTTGCTCGTATCCTCCTTCTTCATACGGATTTGGTTATATCCAGAAAAGCCATCTATGAAGGAGAATAATTCAAATCCCGCCGTACTGTCAACCAAGACATCGATATGCGGGAGCGGAAAGTCATCCTTGGGACTTGCTCAATTCAAGTCGCGATAGTCAACACACACCCCGATTCGTCCATCCTTCTTCATTACATGTGCACGATGTTTGCTACCCAATCGGGATAACGAGTCACTTCGATAAAGTCTACTTTCAATAGTTTCATCACTTCTTCTTCAATCTTCTTGGACAACTCTGGTTTAGTTCTCCTGAGTCTTTGCTTCTTAGGTGGCATATTAGGATCTGTCGGCAAAGTATGTTCCACAACTTTGGGGTCCAATCCCGGCATGTCGGCGTATGTCCAGGCGAACACATCTTGATATTCTTTTAGAAGATTAGTCATCCTTTCCACCCCTGACTTTGAGAGACATGCCCCGATCTTTACTTCCCTGACATTTTCTACATCACCCAGATTTATGGTGACTGTCCGCTCTTCTGTCAACGGCCTCGATTCTTCATGTCGATTCCACTCGCGCTCGATCCCCTTATGATCATCATCATCGGTGTCATCAAAACCTGAGGAACTTTCTTCATGCACATCCGAGTCACATGCGTCCTTATTATGATTATGCATAATGTGATGCCTGAGATGCGATGAGAAGAGTTAGAGTAATGTCAACAACAAAGATGATGCATGTCGTTTGAAAAAGTTTTTGAAGTATTTTTTGTAAAAGTTTCAAGAACTCGTCCTCATATCCTCGGATTTCCTTGTCCTTGCAAAATGGTCAAATAAGGGAGCATGTGGAAGCCTAGGCCTCAGTGACCATCATAGGGCTAGTTTGATGTGCTTTCACATATCCTTAATAAATAATGTGTCTATTTTATTGAATAAGGAAAGATAAGGCCGTATTTTAACACACACCACCCCCGACCAACGGCTCAAGATCGGGGTTAACCGTAGTTCACGTTACAAACGACATAAACAGGAAACAAAGAAAGAAAAGTTACGAGGTCCCGCATAGGGGAGAATACATAAAATGAAAGACTAGGCTAAACGAGAACCGCCCTACTCTGGAGGGACAGCCATGACTTCAGAGGACTCAGCTTCCACGCACGCCGGGATGGTGCATATGATGTCGTCCTTGAATAGCTCGGTCACACCATAGACGTCCTCCTCTTCCTCGAATAACATCCTTGGAGGTCCTAGAAACGTCTCTTCTAGCAACGGGGGAAATGGGCCTTGATCGCCCTCGTCCTCCTCTATTCGGGTAATACATTCACTCCGATCTCTATAGCCACCTCGGCCTCCTCGGGCACTTCGGCCTCTCTGCCTTCCACGGCCTCCTCAATTGCCGCGACCATCTTGCTCGCTACGACCTCCTCGCCCCTCAACATATCCTAGGCCTCTCCTCTTCGAGTGTTTGTGAGCTTCAATGGGTTTTCGCACACCCCGACCGTGTGATCCAAGGCCCTCTCCGGATTATACCTTTCGCCAGCATAATCTTTCCCCAGCTATGGCCGACTTAGACAATTCAGAGCCTTCATGAAAGACCCGCAGCACGTGCACCATGGACACTAGCTCGAGGGTTTGAAAGCTGGATTCCTCCGTACACTCAGGCTCCACATAGGGGATGGTTGTCTTGTGATAGATCTTGAAGTCAGATTCTCCATGGACGGTGATAAGCATGTTGTCCACCATGAATCGTACCTTCTGATGGAGGCTAGAGGCAACAGCACCCGCCATGTGGATCCATGGCCTCCCTAGCAAAAAATTGAAGGCGCTTGGTATATCTAACACCCGTAATGGACTTGGAAAAGTACGGGGCCAATCGCAGCCTCAAGTTCAATTTCCCCTATCACCTCCTTCTTCATCCCGTCAAAAGCTCGCACATCGACTTGCCAGTACGGATTCTCCCAAGATCAATACCAAGACGGTGGAGAGTAGCCAACGGGCATATATTGAGCGCCGAACCGTTATCGATTAACGCTCTACAAACAAGAGTACTCTCATGCTTCACTGAGATGTGTAGCGCTTTGGTATGATTAGGACCATCGGGGGGGAGATCCTCATCAGTAAAGGAAATTTGGTCTTTTAGTAGAACGGCCCCAACGAACTCTTCTAACTGGACTTCATCGATTGACTCCGGCACGTGCACCTCATTAAGGACTTTTAGCAAGATGTCCCTATGCTTCTCAGAAGATTTGAATAGTTCCAGGAGGGAGATTTGAGCCGGCAACTTCCGCAGTTGATCCACCACATTGAACTCACTGGACTTTACTACGGCTAAAAATTGTTTTGCCTCCTCCTCGGTCACGGCCTTCTTTTCTACTCCTTTATCAGGTGCGTAACGGCCGATCGTGTGACAAGCATCTACCTCATTTGTTCCATAATCCCAAGGTACAGCTTTGGGATCGAATTTGGGAGGATACTCCAGCATCATCACTTCATTTTTCTCCTGGGGTGGCAATTCAATCGTGACCGGCGTTGCGTTCCCTCCCGTGACTTCAATTGCCGACATCTCCTCGACCATAAGGTCAATTACTGTGGGTTCAGCGATTTCCATCTCGATATTCCCGACGGGCTCCTCATCAGATAGTTCAATCACCATCAGGGTTATCATAGCTATCATCCCTTCCTCATACAAAGCTGGGGTCTTTGAGATACCAGGCATAACCTTCCTCGCCCGAGAGCTACAAGTGAAGTTGCAGGAAGATGAGCAGAATGACGACGGCATTATCATGGACACTACCTTCTCTTCCTCTTCTTCGCGTCGGATTACTCCCATAGCTACCATCCTGCGGACACGGTGTAGTTTCTCTTCTAGGGTCACATCCTTCTGACCTCCGTAGTATCCTGCTAGCATTAGGGACTCCTACAATTCAGAAGCATCTACCACTAGAGGCTGTTGACTCGCCCGCGTGTCCTCGGAAATTGAGTTCACTCCCCCTGCATGATCTGGTAAAGGGTTTTGTTGCACATTAGGCTGAGCCTCCCTGAAAGTCAAGATGTTCTTGTCTAGAAGTCGCTGAACTTTGTATCTCAAAGACATGGCAATTATCTACATCATGCCCCCTTTCTCCCATGTGGTATTCGTGTGTCTTGGTCATATCGAGCCCGACGAACCTTGGGGATTATCCCTAGGTACTTCCTTCGCGACCATCCTCTTTTGAGAAGCATGGGCAACAACTTTGACAGCGGGCGTGGTAATGGGGAAAATCCCTTTCGAAATGGCCTTTAGCATTATCATATGCTTGTGACGAGCTGCCTTGAGCCACTATAGGCTTGTGCACAGGTGTGGTGGCCGGCCGAGGGAGAGGTGGCTCTTGCACAAGCGCTACTTCGACCGTGGCCTCCTTATCTTTTCTCGCTATGAATTTCTTCATGCCTCCAGCATATATTTTTCCCTCCATAATCGCCCATTCGACCCCTTCACCTACCTCAACCAGTTGTGGAAACGTCTGGCAACCTGAGAACACTAACCCTTGGAAGTATTCGGGGTAATGTCTTGAGGAATAGTTGTTTCATCTCCTTCTCATTCAAGGCCGGCTTCACTTGTGAGGCCATAGTCCTCCACCTTTGCGCGAAGGCCTTGAATGACTCATTCCTCTTCTTCTCAATGCGAGTCAACTCTCCCTCGTGGGGGCGAGCTTGGTATTAAACCGGTATTGCTGCAAGAACTCATTGGTTAAATCATCCCAAATGGTGAATTCTTCAATGTCCAATGCGATGAACCATGTTAGGGCAATGCCTTCCAAACTATCTTGGAATGTGTGTATGAGGAATGGCACGTTGTCGCCGTAACGAGCCATTTTCCTCAAGTAATATCTAAGGTGGGTATTGGGGCATCCCGTTCCGTCATACTTTCTTGTGAATTCCGGCTCTTGGAAATTCTCGGGAAGTTTGTCTTGGTGTATGGAGATAGCCTCGTCAGCTCCTTTCAACTCGTAACCCGCAAGGCACACGCCCGCTCCTCCATCTTTGCCGACGTTTTCACTTTCTTCACTTAGGTGAGGTGTTGGGTCTTCCTTCGGTGGAGGGTCCAAATTGACGATGATTGGCGTGACAGAAGGAGCCTCTCCGGCAATTTCTTTCCCAGGGAGATCAGCGACGTGCGTGCCCCCTATCGACGGGGGAGCTTGTCCCGATGACGTAGGAGTGGATGTTCCAATGACAGCTATAGCGGGGGGGCTCTTTAAGCTTTTGGCTTATTTCAAGCATCATTGCGGTGAGTTGGGCCAGCTGGTCCTCCATCTTGGCCATGCGCACGTTGGTGTCCTCGTTCTCCATTCTGACTTTTGTGCGCGTGTGAATTGGAGATCTCCGCTTAGCCGTGTCGACGATCGGCAGCTGACAATTGATCAGCTAGTACCTAGTGCAAGGGTAGATAAGCATACATAAGTATAAGTAATAATCAGACGGTCGGCCCATGACAACGATCTAATCGCCCCAATTTGTTCATTTCATTGAAAGACAGGTTGCCACATAATACAAGAAAGAAAGAGAGAGAAAACCCTTAAACAACGAAGCTACTTCAAAGACGAAAAGACATTCTCATAACTCCCAGTTTTCCACATAGAGATTTGAGACAAACTCCTTAATATTGCAATGCAAGCGAATATGGTCTCGCTACATATTGCGCTTGACTCAATCTAACTAATGAGGACGGCTTCCGCTCGTGGCAGCTCCACTAACTCGGCTTAACTTCAAAGCACGCTCCTCGGCTTCCTCAAGTTCCCTTTTGTGGCGCTTGATCTCGGCTCGGTGGGTGATCTTCAATGGCACTTCAAGAATCTTTGGGCGGAGGCTCTCCGGGATCTTGTGCCTATGGATGTATTCCTTCGAGGCATAGTAGGTCTTCTCTTGCCCCTCCAATTCTTCTTCGGGCCAGATCAGCTTCCGAGGGTGGCACATATCCCACATCGACTTGACCAACGTGACAGAGTCCTCGTAACCTTGGCATCCGTCAGGGAAGTCTATCCTGAGCGGGTCCTCCTGAATCGCCGACGGAAGCTGTTGAACCTCTTGAAACTGACGGGTGACTCGTGTTGGGTAATATTCGGTGACTCCAGTGATTCCCAACAGAGGAACAGGTCCAGTAAGCCCACACACGAACCGTGCTTCTTGAACCCGGAGCCATTTGGCATGCCATTGGAAATCCTTAGGTCCAGGGTTGGTCATGAAAACTAGCCACTCGGAATAATGATAATCAGGGGCAAACGTTTTCCTATCTTTAAACTTTAGGATAGGGTGGCTAGAATCGGAAATGTCGCTTATGTTCATCAAGCCGCCGAACCCCTTAATGTGAGAAAAGAACCAAATTTGCAAGAGTGTAGGAGGAGCATGGAAAGCTTTGTCTTTATTCTCTTTAAAACGAGTAAGGGAGAGAAAAGTTTCAGTCAATATAGCATTAACAAAGCTTTTTCCCATACATACTTCACGAACTACCCATGCTACGGAAGGATTAATAGCGTTCTTACAATATGGGAATATCACAAACCCGAAGAAAGCTAGCAAGAAGATCCTATTCTTTTGGAAAGATGGGGCATTTTGAAAGAGCTCATTTAAAAATGAAAACGGGCAGGTTTTGTGATTGGCTTTCAAAACTTTTCTCACGTCCTCTCCTTTAACTTGAATGAATTTAGATAAGGTCGATGCATGCTCAGTTCCTACAGGAGGGCTAACCAACTCAGACACTAAGGGCTTCCCAATGGCAATATTGTATTCCTCCAAGGTTGGAGTGAGTTCGTGATCACCAAATACGAACGTGCAAGTTGCGGGGCACTAGACATGCGCTAACGCTCGCACGACGCCACAATGAGTCTCTATCTCCAAAAGGGGGAGTAATCGCCCGACATAAGATCGTACCCAGTCACGGCCAGTCAGATCCCACTTATCCCACCATGTGCACAGCTCGACTCTCGGGACAGAAATGATGCGAAGCTCAGGTACCCCCATCTATGCCAACCCAAATGACGACAAACCTAATTTGTCATGGACCAACCAAAAAGAAAGCGAATAAATAAATTGTGCAGGAAAGAATTCGAGAAACTTACTCCATTCATTGGGGTAACAATGCTAATGACACGGGCATGCGCATGGATGGTAGTTCGATTTCTACTCTAGACGGCTCAAAATGGAGCCATAGGATTACCGGACTGAACCAACAAGATTGTGGTTAGGTCGGGTCATCCCATGACTCCGGCTTCGTCAAAGAACCGACCCGTGTCGCATGGTTATAGACACTGTGGTGGGGATCTTTGACATCAGGAAAGAAATTTCGGGGTTGAGATGGGCGACTCGTACTACATGGTTGTAGTCGGAGTGGTATCCACCTCAATACCATCCTAAGTGATCCTATGCTGCCTAAGTCCGGTGGCGGGTTGTGTGTGCTAGGATGCAGTGCAATGCAAAAGAAATGCAAGCATGACAATTTATAGGCAAACAGCACTTCATAAATTCAAAGCATAAACATTCATTCCCAACTCCACACCTGCAAGACAAGGGGTTAACAATCACTCCTCCCCTTATAACTCCCAGCTGCAAAAACATTTAACACCTAACACGTTAGGGACATACCCGATATCCTCGCTGCTAAACAAAAATATTTTTGAACAAGATTAATTTTGGCCTAAGTCCTCTAAGGTCTAAAACCAAGTCCCCAGCGGAGTCGCCAAGCTGTCGCGACCTACCCTCGGGGGAAGGGAACAGGTTTAGGGGTATTGCCTAAAAGACGGGCTTAAGGCCCATGTTTAGGTGTGGGCTCTCCCAAGCCCATACCCCGCGTGACATTTGGATATTTTATAGGAATTTTGCACAAAAGGAGTCGCCACTAGCCTATTGGGGTCGGCTAGAAACCAAGTGAGGCATAGGACGGAATATGCCTCACTTCCTACGCAACCAGAGAATCTAAGTTGGGGACTTGATTACACTAATTGACCAATTAGTGCCCTTTCGGTACCTAATCTTGTCCATTTTAACAAAATTTTTTTTGGCAAGCAGTTTGAATTGATTTTATACTTATCCACTAACATATGAGGTGATCATGCGGGTGCGCAATCATTAAAGTAACGATCATAACTACCAAGATCATAATTGCAATAAACTTAAACACGTGCAATTAAACATAATTAGATATGCAAATTAAACATACGACATAATCAAAAGACGAATAAATAAAGGCCTAATTATACTAAAAAGGCAAAACATGGCAATTCCTAACCAAACCCTACAATTTTTATTTTTTGAAAATTTTTTTTTGAATTTTTTTAAAATGTATATATATATATATATATTAAAAAAAAAAAGATTTAAATTTTTAATTTTTAATAATAAATTTTTTAATTTTCTTTTAATTTTTTTTAAATTTTTTTTAATATTTTTTTGGATTTTCGAAATTGTTTTAGTTTTTTTTATTAATTTTATTTTTTAAAATGAGAAGGTCCAATTTTTTAATGCTTTTTGAGTTTTGAATTTTCGGAGATAGTTTTGAATTTTTATTATTTTTGAAATTTTTGATTTTTTTTTTTGAAATTTTTGGAATTTTTAATATATTCTTAATATTTAATTCGGGAAAAAGGTCAGATCGGGTAAACCCATCCGGCCCGCGGACCCAATCCGAACTGAATCCAAGACTTTTGATTTTTTTTTAATTTTTTTAAATAAAAATAATAAAAATAATAAATAATAAATAATAATAAATAATAATAAAGAAAACTGCGCACTCCCCCTGCGAATCCTCCTTCCCGAGACCAACTTTCCCTTTTTTGGTTTGACCTTTTTTACTTTTTCTTACTTTTTTTTTTACTTTTCTTACTTTTCTTTTTGACTTTCTTTTTTTCTTTTTAGTTTATTTTTGGTCTTCTTCTCCTTCGTGGGTTCCCCGCGCGTTCACAGCTCCTCTTTTTTAACCTATTCTTTGTTCCTCACCGAAGCTCGCCCAAACGACACCGATCGAAGCAATCGGCGTCCCACCGCCGAACCATCACGTACCGGTCATCCATCCCGACCGGCACAGACCACCGTCGGCCACGAACTCCGGCGACCATAAATCCATTTACCGGAACCAAGAAACACGGGCACTCGACAATATACGATTCTTTCGCGATAAACGTACAAAAAGAATGGATACAAGCAAAATAAACATAACCCTGCAGATGTAGGCGCAAGAATGAGCCGATCCCCATGTCAAAACGTGAAATACTTTTCCGATTCTCATTCGGGCATTTTATCAAACACTTGGCATACACTGTTGATACAGGGGATTTTCGACTTGGTACAGACACGAGCACAAATCTAAACTCCCTAAACACGCATCTAGAACATCTATCGCTTTCGGGAAGACCGGCTTGGACCGAAACTTGCTTGCGTCAACTAGTCGGCGCGAGCTTGCCCGTCGTTTTCAAGACAGGGAGACACACGGTCGAAAAAAGCCTACCCGGTTCGAGGGGAGGGTTGCAGCGGACAGCGGCTTTCGGGCAAACGATCGACCACGGCAAAGGCTTTCTTCCAGCTCCTTCCCTTCCTTCGGCTCGTCCCTCTCTCTCTCGGTCCTTCTCTGTGGTTCGTTTTTTGTCCCTATGCCTCTTCCCAACTCTCCCCTGTTTTCCTTGCCGTTTGGCTCGCGCGCGCGCACCCTCGGCTGACCAACCAGCGGGCTCTACCAGCCGGCTCTGACCTCCCGATTCCACCGCTCGCCCGCATTCGCGAGATGATGCTGTCCCCCCGCCCGCCCGGCGCCCCGCTTTCGATTTCACCATTTCCCCATGCGGACGGCTGCCTTCGCTTCGCGCTTCCCCGCGAAGACAGCTAGAGGAGAAGGCAGAGGCGCGGGCTAGGCCGAGAGGGTGAAGGGGGCTGGGCCCCGCGAAGAAAAAAAAAAAAAAAAGGAAGAAGGAAGGCGGGGCCCAAGCCCATGTGGGGAAAAAAAGAAAATGAAAAGAGGAAGAGAGGCGGCGGCACGCGGCTTCTTTCAATTTTTTTTTAGGGAAAATTAATAATTAAAATTTTTGATTTTGATTTTGATTTTTTGATTTTAATATATACTTTTTGAAAGGTAAAAATTAGGTGTCAACACACACCATGGATGAACCGAGCATGGAACCCAGCTCAACATAAGAGAGATCTAGAAGCTTGTCAAGCTTGAAAAAAAGAAAAATAGCATTGCTCGTATCACGTTGCTGAGTTGTATGCAAGATGATCTCAT
>CM024589.1:51093585-51110789 GCA_014182565.1 Eucalyptus marginata | reverse complement strand
GCTAAAGGAAAGATAGATACTACATTATTTATAAAAAGATATGGTAATGATTTTCTACTAGTACAAATTTATGTTGATGATATTATTTTTGGATCTCTAATGAAAATCTATGTAAGAAATTCTCTAGATTTATGCGGGATGAATTGAAATGAGTATGATGGGTGAATCAACCTTCTTCTCGGGATTACAAGTTAAACAATCGAAGAAATATATATTTATTCATCAAAAGAAATATGCGAAAGATCTCATCAAGAAGTTCGGGTTAAAGAATTGCAAAAAGACAGATATACCAATGTCAAGTACTTCAAAGCTGGACAAAGATAAAAGAGGAAAGGATATAGACCAAAAGCTTTACAAGAGCATCATTAGTTCACTTCTTTACCTTACTGCATCTAGACCTGACATTTTGTTTAGTGTTTGCATCTGTGCTAGATTCTAATCAAATCCCAAAGAATCTCATTTAAGTGCTGCAAAACGCATCATCAAATACGTTGCAACTACTCCAAAGCTAAGTCTATGGTATTCCAAAGAATGAGACTTTACTCTCATTGGATATTAGAACGCAGATTTAGTAGGTTGTAGAGTTGATAGAAAGAGTACTTCTAGTACTTGTCAATTGCAGGGCGACAAGCTGGTGTCTTAGTTCTCAAGGAAGCAGAGTATTGTAGCTCTATCAACAGCAGAAGCAGAGTATGTGGCTCTTGGAAGCTGTTGTTCTCAAATTTTGTGGATAAAGCAATAGCTAAGAGACTTTAGAATTGAAGAATCTTGCACCGAGATCAAAAGCGACAATACCAGTGCCATCAATCTCACGAAGAATCTAATTTTTCATTCAAGGGAGAAACATATAGAGATTCGACATCATTTCATAAGAGATCATGTTCAGAATAGAGAAGTCATGATTCAGTTCATTGACTCAAAGAATCAGTTGGCAGGCATTTTTACAAAACCACTGGAGAAAAGTATATTTGAGTCTATTCGCACTAGACTGAACATGATATCTTCTATCGGTTAAAGTCTGAAAAGTGGTCAGACTCAGAATGACCAAAAACTACGTCTGTAAGTTAATTTCTTTTTAATGCAGGTAATTTAATTTTGCCTTGAAAAACCTAAAATAGTGCGTTGATTTTTTGAATCGTTACTTGCCTAATTTATTTTTAGAAATTATCATTTTCAAATTTTTGAAATTTTTGGCAGTTTTTATTTTTGAAAAGGCGCATTGTTTGTATACTCCGTTTCACTTGCTTTAAATACTATCGAGTTCTTCTTCTCTATTTACGTTTTCACAAACCCTAGAATACAGAATTCCTACTCTCTCACTTTTTCTCTCAAGTTTACTCTACAAAGTTTTCACCTTTTTCAACCCAACGAGTTCAAGAAATCTTCCTCGACTGCAAAAATGTTTTTCTAGAGGAAATCATCTCGGATCGCTAACAGGGGACCACAGCACGTGCCAGAGGGTCCTACTCATTTTGACTTAACCGAGGAAGAAGACTCTCCTCAACAGTAATAGCAACAACATTCTTGATAGCGTCAGTGTGCGACTCAAGATCCTCCGCACCAACAAACGGAAGAAGAAATTATGGAAGATGTTGAACCCGTAAGAATGTTGAAACCCTAATTTCTCGTTAAACTCTATAATCAATTAACCCAGGGTGGTATTGCGATGACGTTTATTGATGAGTTTCTGCAAGAAAGAGGTTACAAGGATGAGACTATGTTTCTAAGGCAAATGGAAAAATTAGGCATTGCGCTTGAAGGTTTGACAGACAGGACTTTTGTCAACTTTCCAAGTGATCCACGGTTTAGTTCTTTTAATCAGCCTAAGGTGAAGGATGATGATGAGAAACCGTACGCTAATTTTCGGCCTAGGATAGGCATGGCTGCTGATGTGCGTGCTGAGGGAACGAATTTGTTTCGTTCTAAAGACCACAAAAAGACTTATTCAAATTTGCTGAAAAGAGGGGTGATGAACCCTTGAACTGTGGACTTTGATTTTTTGGATGCCTTGAAGGTGAACTTGAGGGAGAAGTTTGCTCTCCTTCAACTTGAAAGATTTTGTTTAGAGACCGTTGTTGCTTACGCCGAATTAACTGCTTATTTCTATTCGAATTTGACATTTCTTAACGCGAATAGATTCTGTTTTACTGTAAGGGATAGAGAGTTTATGGTGGACGTAGACACTTTGGCGGACGTTATTGATGTGGAAAGAGGGCGTTTCCCACCAATAAACGTGACTGTTGGTCATGCTAAGAGTTTCTTTGTGAAGGATAGACTTTCTGAGGGTGGCATCATTTATCAAAGAATGACTGGCTCCAACATCTTGCTACACAAGGTTGTGATAAACTGCATTCGACCAAAGTCAACCTCTAAGATTGATGTTTCTCATTTCGAAGCAAAACTGATGTTTGCCATCAGTAATGGGATGAAGTTCTCGCTACCACACATAATCCTGATGCACATGTACAGGATTGTTGTGAAAGATAAGGGACAGCTTCCTTACTCTGCGCTGGTCACCAAATTGTTTAGACACTTGCAAATTCAGCTTCCTGCATCTCTCTATGCTCGAACTATTGCTCTTATGGTCATAGGTTTGAAGATGGTGTCGAAAATGAGACTGAAGGAACTGAACAAGGCCCTGGAGCGCTTTAAGGAGAAGTCTCCAACCAAAGCAAAACAAGACTCGCCGTGAAGAAAATGAAAGGCAAAGAGCCAATGACTGCACCTATCAAGAAGAGGAGAGCCCTTATCTTGCAGGACGAAGAAGATGAGGATGATCTCACACTCTCCGCATTTGCCTTGAGAAATCTATAGAGCTTTGTTAGCTTTGAGCAGCCGCAAAACAGAGAGGAAAGAGGACAAGAAGAGACAGAGCAAAGAAGTGAAAGAAGAGAAGAGAGAAGAGAATGAAGGGAAGAAAGAAGAACAGAGGAAGAGAGAAGAGCAAGAAGAGAAGAAAAAGAAATAAGGGAAGCAGAAGAAGATGAGGGTCAATATGATTCTTTTGAACCAACATTTGCAATATCCTTGTTAGAGGATTTTGAGAAGACTCGAAGTGGAGCTGCAGGAGATGGAAAAACAACAAAACATCATTTAGGTGCTGATGATGAGCAAGAGCAAGAAGAAGAATTCTTTTCTCCACCTATAGGCATAGAAAAATGGGGAGCTGTTGAAAAAAGAGGTACTTTTTCACCTGTTTTTACCAATGATGATGTGATCAGATCTCCAGCAAATCCAAAGGATGTATATGCCTCTCATTTTCCTGAAGCTGAGATTGAGGCATTCTCTCCAAGTCTTGATGTTCGACAAGCTAAAGTTCCCTCATCCATCAACACTCTTCAAACTGAACAAGTTGAAGCTAGTACGCAAACAAAGAATTCTACAGACTTTAAAAGACTACTAGAACTCCTTGTGGAAATAAAAGCTCAACAATATGGCATGGAGTGTGAAATTCAGAATCTTCAATCTGCACTGAAAGCTACTATAGTTTCTCTTCACGATTAGGTACAAGACCTTAAAGTTCAAATTCAAGAGAATGCCAAGTCTGAAGATGTTAAGAAAGTGCAGGAGTCACTGCGAAAGCTGGAGGAAATAGTTAAGTCAATGGAAGAATTTCAGCTAGTTCGCATCCCCAAACAGGCCTGATTTCACCAAACTCTTTTTATTCTTCTCCACTTTTTGTTGTTGACAAAAAGGGGGAGAATGTTTGCAGACTTTTTTTTTTTTTTTTTGATTGCTACCTTTCTAGTTTAGACTTTTGTCCGCTGAACCTTGTTAGATTTGTTGGACTTTTTGACGTTTGCAGTAACTTACTTTGGTAATACTAATTGTGGTTGGATACTTAATTAACTTATCTTTTCAAGATTAACATGTTTTTTGTGGTTGCAGAATCGATGCTATCCAAGTCATAATCAACTCAACTTTATAAGATATTATGTATTGCCTAAGAGTTGTTTTGCAAGTCAAAAGTTCTTCAATCTGCATGAAAGTTTTGTCACCATCATAAAGGGGGAGATTATTGGAAAAAACTCATTTACTATTTTGAAGCTGACAAAACATTTCCAAAAAGTCTAGTCTGAAGACTTCCAGACTTTAGAGTCAAAGTCCGAAGATCGCTAGACTTTAGGTTCAAAGTCTGCCTGCACTAACAGTTTCGAGACTGAAGAATGAAGACTTATCCAAATGCAAGATTATCTTTATTTTGATGGCTTACGGATGACCTTACGACTGGATATAACACCTATATGGTTGACTATCTTTATTGGAAACAATTTCAATAATCAAATCTTTTGGAAGGCAAGCAAACTTGGAAGGTTTTACTTATGGAAATCAAGATCTCGATTGTATGGGCGAACAGGATTGACGGGCTTTCACCTCAATCTTCTAATGACTTGAGATCTCCTTGATTGATTCTGTCCAACGGGTAGATTGGAAGAATATCTTTGGAAAGTGCCAATGGTCATGAAAGCATGAAGGAGTATTTAAGGCGGACTCTCTAGTTGTTCGATAGAATGTGTGAAAGAAAAATTTCAAAGTTTGAAACTTCCCAATTCCTTATTATTTCATTCTTTGAGTTCAAATTGTATACAAAAGAGAAGAACTCATAGTGAGACTTTGTGAGAGACCAATAGAGACTTCTCACTATAAAGTTGAGATTATCAAGCTGTAAAATCTCTTTTGTTTCTTAGTGGAATCTAGTCAGTAGGCTGTCAGCTCGAGAGAGTGGATGTAGGCTTGATCTAAGCCGAACCACTATAAATCTTGTGTTCTCATTCTCTTCCCTCAACTCTTTTATTATTCGCAACTTAAATTAACTGTTTAAAGTTAAAATCATCGTTAGTCTATTATCTTACTTCTACTTAATCTTGCAAAATTTTTTCTTTACACCTATTCATCCCCCTCTAGGTGTTGTTACTAGCCCTTTCACACTTGTTGGAAATTGCATGAAAAACTTGGAGGAAAAGGAATTTTCAATTTTTAAAGTCACTAAGCCACATGCTGACAAGTTCAATCAGTCAATTCCTAATGATCAATAGCAACAACTGATGAAGGCTTTAAAGAAACTGAAGATTTCTAATAAATGGACAAGTTTCTTAGGTACTTCTTATTGCTTAAATTCCATTTCAAATGATTCATGGATAATTGATTCAGGTGCTAGTGATTACATTATTTGGTAAACAAGTTTTTTCACAGACCCATGACAATCTCGATTCCCTAATTTCAATAGGTCTTCCAAATGGAAACATCACATATGTCACAAAAGTTGGCACTATTATTCTTAGTCCTATCATTACTCTCCAAAATGTTTTTTATGTTCCTGATTTACGCTTCGATCTCATTTATGTTTCCAAACTTTGTGATGATAATTATTGTCAAGTTTTCTTCAATTTTGAAAATTGTTTCTTTCAAGCCTTTTGATTGGTAGATTGATGGGTTTGGAAAATATCTCACAAGAATTATATTTTTGGACCATCTTTCCCAAAAATTTTGATTTGTCTTGTTTTTATTGAATAATTAATCATTGTGTAATACTACTACCAATGATATAATTTCTCTTTCTCATCGGCGATTGGGTCATAGTGTTTTTTTTTTTTTTTTTTTCCACATCTCAATGTGAAATTTGCTCGTTAGCAAAGCAGTCTCGTGAACCTTTTCCCACTAACAAATCTTGTGCCATTAATATTTTCTCACTAAGCCATGTTGATGCTTGGGCGCCCTACCAAAAGCCACATCATGATAGTTCTTTTTTTTCTTACCATTGTGGATGATTACTCTTGTGCCACATGGGTCTTCCTTATGTAGTCCAAGAGTTAAGAACCTTCTCATTTAAAGTTTTTCCTTTCTCTATCACATAATCAATTTGAGAAATCAGTTTAGCATATTCAGACCGACAATGGGAAAAAATTCTTTAATGATGAATGTGCAAGGCTTTTTTCTTCTTATGGAATTCTATTTGAGAGTTCATGCACATACACCTCACGACAAAATGGGGTTGTTAGTGCAAATATCGACATCTTTTAGAAGTTGTGTGCGCCCTTATGTTCCAAGCTTTTATTCTAGAAAACTTTTGGGTTCATTGTGTGGTCATAGCAACTTATCTGATTAATTGCTTGCTAACCTGAATTCTTGGTGGAAGGACCCTCTTTGAATTGCTTTTCGGGAAGAAATCAGAGATTCATCATTTGAGCGTCTTCGACTATTTATGCTATCCTACTACCTTGGGCCTTCGGGAGAAAATGGGTCCCCGCACCCTACAACGTATCTTCATGGGATATCTGACTCTTCAAAAGGGCTATCATGTTTTTGAACCATCCTTGTAAGTAGAGATGTCATTTTCCATGAAGACATATTTCCTTTCCAGAATGAGGTATCTTCATCTGAATGTTCTAGCTCAATATTGGATCATCACTGATTCTTATCAAGGAAGACTTATCTTCTCATTAGCAATATGTTCTTGTTCCACCTCCGGTTCATCCAATGGCGGATCTAGAAATGGACACCATTGTTGATTCTTCAAATATGGAACAATTGACTAAGGGATTAATGGAACTTTACGAAGAGAATTTGACTCCCTCTTCCATAAGCAATGTTGATGCTCCTAGTCAACCTAAGCAAAGTCAGCATAACCCACCTCGGCAATACAGCCATACTATTTGGCCACCCACATGGACTAAAGACTTCATGTGTGCTGTCTTAAATTCACCAAGTACTCACTATTTAATTTCCTCTTATGTCTCTTTTCATCGGCTGTCGTCTGATCACATGTGTTGCATTAACCATTTCTTAGAAGAGAAAAAGCCTTTTAGCTAAAATGAAGCCACCATATACCCACATTGGCAAAAGGCTATGGAAGTAGAATTACATGCGCTATTTGAAAAAAATACTTATTATACTATTGCCACCTTATCATAAACCAATTGGTTGCAAGTGAGTTTACAAGATAAAGTATGGGGAGATGGATCAATTGAAAGGTATAAGCCTTGTCTAGTGGCCAAAGGCTTTGCACAATGAGAAGGCTTCAATTCTCCTGAAACTTTCTCTCCTGTGGTGAAGGATGTCGCGGTTTGCTCTTTTCTGTCCATTACTACTTCTCGTGACTGGCCACTACATTAGATGAATGTCCACAGTGCATTTCTCCATGGTGATTTGGATTAAAAAAATTATATAGACCTTCCGTTGGGTTTACGGAGATGGGGGGAGTCTAGAATATGTTGTCTATGGAAATCCCTCTATGGCCTCAAACAAGCTTCTTGGCAATGTCATGCAAAATTCACTATTGCGCTTATAGCAACTGGTTTCAGGTAGTCTATACATGATTATGCTCCATGCCATGGACAAGAGATACGCCATCTATTTATCTAATGATATATATATATATATATATATTTATTATGGGAAATGATGAATTTGCTATCAATAATTTGAAAGAATTTTGCATTCATTTTTCCATCAAAGACTTGGGATCACCCAAATATTTCCTTGAAATTGAGATTGTCCGATTGGATTTGGGAATCTATTTGGGAATCCCTTTTAGCCAATAAGAATATGTATTGGAAATCATATTTGAAACAAGTCTATCCACATGCAAACCAGCTGTTGTTCTTATCTAGCAAAATGCAAAATTGACTACAATTGAATATGATAAGGGATCGCTATCTCAAGATGATAATTCGTTGTTGAAGACCCGTTAAGTTATCAGAGACTCGTTGGGAAGCTTATCTATCTCATCATGACTAGACTCAATAAATGTTATGCAGTACAGGCTCCCGTTAGTTCATGAATACATTGAAACAATCCCATATAAATGCAGCTCCAAAAGTAGTGAAGTACTTAAAGAGATGCTTGGGGCTAGGGATTCTTCTTTCCTGAAGATGTAACATGGAGATGGTAGTCTATTACAACACGGATTATGCCACTTGTCCTACGAGCCAAAGATCCATTACCGGATTCTCTATTAAAATAGGGGAATCATAGCTTTCATGGAAAACAAAGAAATAGTCCACTGTATCCCTATCATCAGTTGAAGCTGAATATCTAGCCATGGCCAGAAATTTTATTAAAATAGTATGGATACTAGGCTTACTTCTAGACCTTGGGGTACAAGTAAAGGGACCGACATGGTTGTTTTGTGACAATGATGCGGCCCTCAAACTTGCAGCGAACCCTATAGTGCATGAAAGAAGAAAACATCAAAATTGATTGTCATTTCATTTGAGACAAAATCCAAGTTAATGAAGATAAAGGGGATTGAAACCACAGAGCAGCCTGTGGCTATCTTCACTGAGCCTTTGTGTCAAAGACAACATGCATATCTATTGAGTAAGTGAGGTGTCTTGGACATATATAAGTCACCGGCTTGAAGGGGAGTGTTAGAAGATATGCGAAATCAATTTGGATAATGATTGTTATATCAAATCAATTTTGGATTGTAGTTGATTAAATGAATCAATATAGGATTATAATTGACTTTGTAAGATTCGTCTGGGGGATTTTCCTTCCTTTTATTATTCATATTTTGTATTATATAAAGAGTGTTCTACATGTAATTTTAGCAGGCTACAGTACAGAAATGCTAAAGGCTTCCATTCATCCTCAATTCTTCTCCTTTCTTTTCATTTCGTGACATCGTCTTTAAGGAGTTTCGGATTCTGTATTGCTTCTCTTCGCAATGAGAACATTCAAGCTATCTTCACGAATGGAAGAGGATCTCAACGGAAGCCCTTCATCGTCGAAATCACTGATTTCCGTTGGCACATTCTAGTCACTTGATCGTCCATCACAGACTAGGTAATGCTCTCTCTCTTATTTTATTTTCCTTTGTTTCTAAGGAATCAATAACGACGAGTTAAATTGATGCAGCCCGCATTGAAGACCAGCTCTCTCAACCAAGAAGATCGGCTCGCATTCAAGCTCGACGAAACTGAGAAGCCGTATCGATAACTTGAGTCCATCTCGGAAGTTTGAAAGACACCTTGGGAGCCATGAAGACGCTTTTATTGCTATTTACAATTTTGCTAGTTTCAATGCTTTGTTTTTAATTCGTTAACAATATAAGCCATCCAATTCCTTGTAGAAGATAGACAACATTTGATAAATGAAAAACTTTGGTTTGAAGCAAGTATCATGAACCTTGTAAGTTCATACTTGAAAACCTAGAAGAGTTTTCACTCCGTCCTTGAAGAGTCGGAGCTTTCGAAATCTGCATCTTTGAAGAGTTGCAGTCATTGATCTAGAAGAATCGGTGCCCCCTCAACTTCCTTGGAGGCCTAGAAGAGCAACCAACGGAGTTTCTACCATTTCCTATTCTGTTCATTATTTCCAACCCAAATTCGACCATTCTATAGTGCTTATTTCCGAAAACCCAAAACATAGAAAGTGTAGATCCATAAGCCTTTGTTCATTTGGCTTTGAAATCAAGTCGATCCGATCTGTATCGACAAAGATACGACTGTTCTCCTGAGCTCGCGCAGTGCTGAAATTCCTGTTCATCCCGTTTCCCGTGTGCGAGTCACTCTCCCGATCCTACTATTTGTGAAAGCCTACTCTTGGCTTGCATCATTTGGTATCAAAGCTTTGCAGGAGAGGACAATGCCTCCAAGACAAGCTAGACGTCGTGGTGGCAGAACCCTTCCCCTTGATGAATTGCACACACTCGCTGAGAATATGCAACAACAAATTGACGAATTGACGCAAGAAGTTCAGCGTTTGAGGGCTGAAGCAAATAATTCTCCACCCCGTTCTAGGACTAAAGATTCCCATAGTGACTCTTCCGCTTCGGAGAGTGTTCAATCTATTCACGATCGGAGGCATGTTCGACATCGTTTACAACATATTCGTGAGCCAGATTGGGAAAAGGAAGTCAAGAAAGATGTTCCTGAATTTATAGGTAATGAGTCTCCTAATGAGAATGCTAAGGATCCACTTGAAGAGGAGTTGAACAATGATGAAGAAGTTGCGAATGATGAACAAATAGTGCATGCCGACACTGGCGAACTTCTTATGGTGAGGAAAATTTTTCTTACTCCTCAAGACAACACTAGAGATAGGTGGCTGCGTACCAATATTTTTCATTCTGCTTGCACAATCATGGGAAATGTGTGTCAATTAATTATTGATTCTGGTTGTTGTGAGAATATAATTTCTGAAGTAGCGGCAAGCAAGCTGAAGTTGGAATTAAAAACACACCCTATGCCTTCTAAAATGTCGTGGTTGAAGAAAGGCGCTGAGGTAACTATTTCAAAACGATGCCTTGTTAATCTGTCCATTGGTTATGTTTATAATGACAAGATATGGTGTGATGTTCTGCCGATGGATGCTAGTCACATTATTCTTGGTCGACCATGGCAATTTGATAGGAGGACTATGCATGATGGTTATCGAAATACATATTCTTTTGAATTTGGAGGTAAGAAGATTACGTTGGCACCTAGTAGGGAACCTTTAAAAACTCCTATAGTTGAGAATTCCTTCTCCCCTACGTTGTTTTCAATGAAGGATATGAAGGATGCTTTGAAAGGAATTCGTATCTTGTATATTTTGCTTAATAAAACAGGTGAGAAGAATGAAGTTGCCTCTGTCGTACCTCATCGAGTTCAACCTCTTTTGGAAGAGTTCAAGGATGTCTTCCCGATGGACTTACCCAATGGTCTCCCTCCTATGAGAGATATTCAGCATCAAATCGACTTGATGCCCGAAGCCTCTTTGCCAAATCTCGCTCATTACCGAATGAGTCTGACCGAACATGAGGAATTGCATCGACAAGTTATGGAGCTATTGAATAAGGGTTTTATAAGGGAGAGCCTCAGTCCGTGTGTCGTTCCAGCTCTTTTAGTACCTAAGAAAAATGGTATTTGGAGGATGTGTGTTGACAGTAGAGCGATCAACAAGATCACCATCAAGTATCGATTTCCTATTCCTCGCCTTGATGATCTCTTAGATCAACTTTTTGGTGCAAATATATTCTCGAAGCTGGATTTGAAGAGTGGATATCATCAAATTAGAATCAAACCCGGAGATGAATGGAAGACAGCATTCAAAACGAAAGATGGGCTATATGAGTGGCTAGTCATGCCATCCAGATTGTCGAATGCACCATCGACATTCATGAGGTTTATGACTCATGTGTTGAAGCCTTTTCTGGGAAAGTTCGTTGTTGTTTATTTTGATGATATCTTGATTTTTAGCAAGTCTACTGATGAGCACTTGCAGCATCTTCAAGAAGTATTATGTGTGTTGAGGCAGGAACAATTGTATGCAGCTCTTGACAAGTGCTATTTTATGGTACCACAAATCCTTTTCTTGGGGTTTCATATTTCGAAGAATGGCATTTCGGTGGATGATTCTAAGATCAAGGTGATTTGAGAATGGCCAACTCCAACAGATGTGCATGAAGTGCGAAGTTTTCATGGCCTTGCTTCATTCTATCGACGGTTTATTACACACTTTAGCACCATTGCGGCACCACTCACTTCTTGCATGAAGAAGGGAGTTTTCGAATGGACGAATGCAGCTCTAAAAGGTTTTGAACAGCTCAAAGAAAAATTGAGCACAGCCCGGTACTTGCATTGCCTAATTTTGATCTTGTTTTTGAAGTGCATTGTGATGCATCGAATGCTTGGCATAGAGGAGTTCTAAGTCAAGGAGGTCGACCCATCGCCTTCTTTAGTGAAAAATTGAATGGTGCCAAACTTCGTTACAACACCTATGATCTGGAATTCTACGCATTATTTCGCACACTTGAGTATTAGCGGCCATATCTTATTCATTGAGAGTTTATTTTATATACTAATCATGAAGCTCTGAAGTATATTTCCAAACTGCAAAAGCTTAACTCCAGGCGTGTGAAATGGGCCGAATACATCCAGGAGTTCACTTTCATGATTAAGCATAAGGCTGGAGCTCGAATCAAATTGCCGATGCCCTTAGTCAAAGAAGAGTTTGCTCTCTACAATGCATTCTACTGTTCTTGGATTTTATTCTTTTCAGGAGTTATATCAAGAAGACCCCTACTTTTCCAAGATCATTCCCGATGCACATGAAAAGAAGCTTGCTGATTTTACTGTATGTGATGGTTTTCTTTTCAAAGGAAACCGTTTATGTGTGCCGGACTGTTCTCTTCGGCAACGGGTGATCGATGAAGTTCACCGTGAAGGACATTTTGGGTGCAACAAAACTGTACAACTCGTCTCAGCTAAATACTTTTGGCCTCATTTGAAACGTGATGTACATTGACATGTGATGAGGTGTCGACGTTGCCAAATTGGAAAGGGACAAGCTACTAATGCTGGCCTTTATTTGCCCTTGCCAATTCCACTTGCCCCATGGGAGGATATCTCTATGGACTTTGTCCTTGGACTACCACGCACAAACAGAGGTATGGATTCGATCTTTGTTGTTGTCGATCGATTTTCAAAAAT
The DNA here is from genome assembly GCA_014182565.1 of Eucalyptus marginata. Classification (NCBI taxonomy): domain Eukaryota; kingdom Viridiplantae; phylum Streptophyta; class Magnoliopsida; order Myrtales; family Myrtaceae; genus Eucalyptus; species Eucalyptus marginata. Next base: position 51,098,373 of record CM024589.1, on the reverse strand, counting down.
GGCACATTTTATTCCATGTCGAAAAACTATGGATGCTTCGCGTATTGCCGATTTATTTTTCAAGGAAGTCTATAAGTTGCATGGCATTCTGAAGACCATTACTTCGAATTGGGATACAAAATTTCTTAGTCATTTTTGGCAACCACTATGGAAGAATGTTGGTACTAAACTGCAATATAGTACTGTGTTTCATCCCTAAACGGATGGACAAACTGAGGTCGTCATTCGAACATTGGGAAATATATTAAGGACTTTGATCGATAATAATCCCTGTTCTTGGGAGACGTGGTTGTCACTTGGAGAATTTGCATATAATTGTGCTAAGAACCGTAGCACTGGATATAGTCCATTTATGATCATATATGGTCGACAACCGAACACTGCTCTTGATCTTACACCAATTCCTTTTGCTGAGAAGTCGAGCAGCAAAGTTGATGATATTGTTTCTCAAATGAGGACAATTCATGAAGATGTGCGGCAAAGACTAGAGAGCAAAACTGAATCCTATAAAACGAACATTGACAAGCAGTGGCATGAAGTTATCTTTGAACTTGGAGATGGCGAGAATTCGAGGACGAATTCTTTTAAAGATGGGGAGGATGATGCAGCCCGCATTGAAGACCAGCTCTCTCGACCAAGAAGATCGGCTCGCATTCAAGCTCGACGAAACCGAGAAGCCGTATTGATAACTTGAGTCCATCCCAGAAGTTTGAAAGACACCTTGGGAGCCATGAAGATGCTTTTATTGCTATTTACTATTTTTCTAGTTTCAATGCTTTGTTTTTATTTCGTTAACAATATAAGCCATCCAATTCCTTGTAGAAGATAGATGACATTTGATAAATGAAAAACTTTGGTTTGAAGCAAGTATCGTGAACCTTGTAGAGTTCATACTTGAAAACCTAGAAGAGTTTTCACTCCATCCTTGAAGAGTCGGAGCTTTCGAAATCTGCATCCTTGAAGAGTTGCAGTCATCGATCTAGAAGAATCGGTGCCCCCTCAACTTCCTTGGAGGCCTAGAAGAGCAACCAACGGAGTTTCTATCATTTCCTATTCTGTTCGTTATTTCCAACCCAAATTCGACCATCCTACAGTGCTTATTTCAGAAAACCCAAAACATAGAAATTGTAGATCCATAAGCCTTTGTTCATTTGGCTTTGAAATTAAGTCGATCCGATCTGTATCAACAAAGATACGACTGTTCTCCTAAGCTCGCGCAGTGCTGAAATTCCTGTTCGTCCCGTTTCCCGTGTGAGAGTCACTCTCCCGATCTTGCTATTTGTGAAAGCCTACTCTTGGCTTGCATCACAAATTGATAGATTTGTCCATCAATCATTTGAAATCGAAGCTACTTCGTAGTGAATAATGTTGATTTGAACAACTATTATCATGTTTAGGCTAAACAAAGGATCAAAACTGAACTTGTAACTTATATTTGGAATTGCATATAAACTTTTCAGTAGAATGCCTGAATGAAAGACCGAATTGAACTCTATGAATTCAATATTCAAAATCTTGTTTTTATGATTGATTTATGCTGACATAGTTGAATCACTTCTGAATCTATGTCTTAGCTGTGTTTTTATGGCATTTGCATCCTAAATCGGCCATGGACAAAGAGAAAAATTTCATAAAAAATTTTAAAAATTTCAGAGACATTAGAAATCTTTGGAACAAGCTTAAAAATATCAGTTTTTAAGTAGCTTTCTTTTAAAATTTATAAAAATCCTTTGACAAAAAAAATAAAAATTCAATTGAAGAAGCCTTTAGGGCTTTTACCATAGAACTTTTTGGATGTTTTTTTTTTTTTCTTTTTTAGAGACGATGTTAGGTCGCTACTTACACTGTTTGTTCCAATTACACTTGATTGCGTCTTGTTCATTCATTGGTTGTTATTTTCATTTTCAAAATGGTTAGGAAGAACCTTAACATCTTCAATAGGTTATCTTGACGCTTTAGTACATAATCAAGCTTAGGTACCAAAAGGGTGCTGGTCACATCGCTAGTAATCAAGTTGTCGAACTCGAAATCTCTAGTTTTGCATGCATCAAGACAAAACTCTTGTGTCTTGATTAGGTTCTCTAGCCAACCCTCAGCCATGGCTAGTGGCAGCTCATTTTGAACAACTAGATTAGGAAAACCAATATCACATGAGGTATAGACTTGGGAGAGTCCACATTTATCGATGAGTCATTTGCGGTGTTAGCAAATGATGGTCCATTTGAGATTATCATATATATGTACCATTCGATTCATCTCATAAACAAATACTTCTAAACATATCCTCCTCGAAAGGTAGGTTGTGACAATAGCTAATGATCAAGACCTATAGGATCCATGTGACCAAGAGATTGTTTTATGATGCTAGATATGGTCTTTACATAGTCACCTTGCTAATTCGATTACATTGTGTATCATTTGAGAACAAGGACTTCCTTTTGTCCTCTTTTTGTAAGGCTACACCCTAAAATTTACTACCTTGGGCTCGGAACCCAAGTAGATTATTCGGGCCCATTGGGCTCTTGTTAGTATGGGCCTCTAGGTTTCACTATCGGGCCTACATTTAGCAGAGATTACATATTCCTCGGGCATAAATCACCAACTGCTTGGCATTCTCATTCTACGAATTGGGAGGCCCCAATTCTTGACTGGAGGGGACACCAAAGGCCTCTGCCCTTCCATCCCTTGGATAGATAGAGAGGGAGGGCAGAGCTTTTGGTTTTTTCATGTTGTCAAAGAGTTGAACAATTCCCTTACTTGCTCAAACAACCCAAAATTCAGTTATTTCAACTACATTAAATGATCTTTCAAAAGGCGAAGTAGCGGTATCTTTCTTTCCATTACGAACGACACGCTTCGCCTGCTCCCTCCCCATGTCCACTAGCGCTCCTATCCGGAGCGAAGAGAAGGTGAAAAAGCGCCGAAGCACGGCATGAGCGGGCTTCTATTTCTATTGCTACGCAACAATAGAGCATAATAGCATTTTGCGCCCACATCTTTGAATTTTAGGGTAAAAAGCTCGCTTGTTATACGGGATCCGACGCATCCAGCAGAGCGAAGCAGCCTTCCATTCTTTTCGGCGGCATCCTTCCGCATTGGCGGCGAGTGGAGTGCCACAATCCCATTCATCATTTTTGATCTACATAAGCCAAAGCGAAATTCCTTGTCGGGTAAGTTCCGACCCGCACGAAAGGCGTAACGATCTGGGCACTGTCTCGGAGAGAAACTCGGTGAAATAGACAGGTCTGTGAAGATGCAGACTACCTGATTCTATATATGGAAAGTTAAAAAATCATCATATAATAATCCAGAAAAGAAATCGAAATAGAAAAGAAAAAAGGGAGGTTTGGGATGATTTTGAAATCTTTTCTACGAAATCCTAACTATTCTTAGTATGATATTGGGGAATCTCTTGGCTTTGACAGAACAATCGGTGCTCAAGCCCCTGTGTGTCGAGGATCAAGCACCAAGTTTAGTATGAACTCGGTGCAAGTGAGCTCATTCATCTTGATCATTAGATGATGCAAGGGTCGAGGATCCACGAATTTAATGATTGAGATGGGACGAATTCACATGCTTTGGATGGGTGTGAAAGAAAAGACAATGAGAGCATTGATCACTAGCTTGAAATTCACGGAGTATGGTTTATGTGCTTATTTTCGTGTTTCGGGTTCCAAATATACATGGATAAGAAGGTCTCAATCTGCACTTATTTTCCATATGAATGTTTGATCTGTCTCATAACACACTTCTTGAAAGATAGTTAACCTTTACACTTTTTCAGTTAGTAAAACGTGAACTAGCATTCCTAAGCAGAAAATTTTAAGATGATTAAGACCTCCAAAGGACAATTGTGGGACAAACCACTTGCCGTACGAGACGGTAAGTTTTTAGAGACTCTCATTAATGAACATAGGCCATGTGGCATTGGTCAGAAGTGACTTGCCTACTACTGAAGAAAGATAAATTAGTTAAACAACCTAATCCCTACTTTGGCATGGTATCACAAGACAGGAGCAGAACAAAAATAGACAGATGCACATGCCTTCAATTCAGGAAAAAAAAAAATCGCAGATTTGAACAGTCGTATCTTAATCACACAATTAATGTAAAGCAAAAGTTACACCGAGACGTTTTGATTCGTGAGAACTATTTGTGATCACCTACTACGTAAAGGTTTTTGCTTTTTGCAGTGAGCAACATTAATTAGGCCTTGCCAGCTTTTGACACAGAAATTAATACTGGCCACTGAATTTGCTAAAAGATGCCACAAATTAAATTAAAGCCAAACCTAAACCTAACCCCTAGCAAACCAAAGACAGCATTACCTGTTTAAATTGCTAACCAAAGAGTTGAGCTTTTTGTATTTTCTTCAAACTGGACAAACCATGTCTCTTTCCTTTTCTCATAATTTAGACATAGCCAAAAAACTTTATGTCACACTTAAAATCTCAAGGATTTACTTCCGGAACAACATTATCAGAAATTCAGAAAGTGAGTAAGAAATGCAGTTGCTTCTAGAGGAAAATATTTTGCCACAAAAGACCCACAAAGTGATGCACTCAAGTCCAAGCAACCGAGAAAACGGGGCAAAATATGTCAAAAGCATATCCAAAGCCTAACATTGAATGTCAAACCAATTTGTAAAACCATGCGAACAAGGAAAAAGTGTCAAAAAGTCCAAAATCTATTGTATTTGTGCCAATTTAATCATAAACGTTTTAATTTAGTGTCAATTTAGTCTTAAAGGTTTTGATTTAGCATCAATTTTGTCTTTTCGACTAATTT
>CM024589.1:50804630-51093485 GCA_014182565.1 Eucalyptus marginata | reverse complement strand
TGATCTGTGCTTTGCAAGTGAGACCACTTAGCCGTTCCAAGTGATCTGATTCCACTTAAAGGAAGTCCACCGTTCGTGACTTGAAGTGCTTTAAGGCTTCCACCATGGCTTGCGCCTCTGCTTGTGCTACCGAAGACAGCTTCATCGATGGGGCGAAGCCATCAGTCAATCTCCCAGAATTGTGTCAGCAAACTCCAGCCAGTCACGGCGCCTTCGTTTGTTCCCTCCAGGTAGACTCCATCGGTGTTGATTTTTAACGTTCCTCGTTCTGGTGGCCGCCATTGTTGAAGGTGGAAGCTTCCTGCCACTGGGCTTTTCCTCTTGACAGGGAGCCATCGTACAAGATTTTGCTGCATCGCGGGGGCCTCTTCCACGATTCAATTGAATCATTTCGATGAAAATGTGGCCTCAAAGTGTACTTATTTACCTTTTTCTACTTATATAGCAATGATGAAAGTTCTAACGTTATTCTAAGAATTGCTTAAATTTTTTTTTTTTTTTTGAGTTTCTGAGAAAACAAACTAGAAAAAGAAAAGTTCAAATAATAAATCCCAAGTCAACCGAGAAAAGTGTTGAGAAAATCCTAAACCTATTGCATTGATTGCAATTTAATCCAAAACTTTTAATTGTATCAATTTTATTCTAACTATTTTGATGTAGTACCACTTCAATTATTCCAACTAATTTTGGCCGAATATTGCTAATGTGAACGCAGGTTGGCCTACGTGACATCATTATGGACAATTACTAATAGACCCGTTAAACGACCTAAATGTGAACGTGGGTCGGGTCAGGTTTGGGTCGGGTCATAAATGGTCTGACCTAAATCGACACATTTAATCCGTTTATGGCCCATTTATTGTAGTGCAAAATTTTTGACCCATACCCGACCCGACCTATCTCAACTCATACCGACCCATTTAATGAAACCTAAGAAAGCTTATATATATATATAAAAATGTGAACGTGGGTCGGGTCGGGTTTGGATTGGGTCAAAAATGGTCGACCTAAATCGACCCATTTAATCCGTTTATGGCCTATTTATTATAGTGCAAAATTTTTACCCATACCCGATCCGACCTATACTCAACTCATACCTGACCCATTTAATGAAACCTAAGAAAGCTTATTTCAATGGACAATTTTTATAAATTTTAAAATAATTATTTTTAAAAAAAAATTGAAATTTTAATTATTTTTTATTTTTTTAAATTTATTTTTAAATTATTTTATTTTTAATAATATAATTTTAAATTTTCTTTTTTCTTCTTCTTCTTCTTTGGCCGGTTGGCAAGCCTCGAGCTCGCTTGGCTCGCCAACGCCGGCAAGCTCAAGGCTCGCTAGATCGGTGAGGCTCGAGCCTCGCCGGACATCGGCGAGGCCTCCGCCTCGCTAGATCTCAGCGAGCTCGGCTCGCCAACGCCGGCGAGCTCAAGCTTGCCCTCGCCAGATGCGAGGCTCGAGCCTCACCAAACGTCGACAAGGCCTCCACCAGCTTGCTTGACGCCGACGAGCTCGAGGCTCGCCAAATCGGCGAGGCTTGAGGCTCGCCAACGCTGGCGAGTTCGAGTCTCGCTAGATCGTTGAGACTTGAGCCTCGCTGGACATCGGCAAGGCCTCCGCCTCACTAGATTCGGTGAGCTCGAGGCTCGCCGGCCGGTCGCCGCCATTGCCATGCTAGCCACCGAAAGAAGGAAGAAGAAAGGAAAAAAAGGAAAGAAAAAAAAAAAAAGAAAAAAAAGAAAAGAAAGTTAAAATAAAATAAATAATTATAATTTCGATTTTTATAAAAAAATATTTTTGTAAAGTTAAAGAGGGAAGAGAGAGATAGTGTGGTTTTGGTTGAAAATGGGTTTTAAATCCAACTCATTTAAGACTCACTTAAGACTCACCTATTAAGTCTTTAATTGTTAAACCCATTTAACTAACTTCTTCAAAAAATAAGTGATTCATAAATGACCAATTTATAATTTAAATAGGTCATATATGGGTCTAAGACCCATTTTGCCACCTCTAGTTACTAATAATATTTTATTTTTTTAATTTTTTTTTTATTAATATTTTCTTTTCCTTTTCTTTTCTTTCTGCCCATCGGCCACATGCAATGGCTAGGTGGGCCGGCCTCACTTGGGCAAGAGTTACCGTTGCCCACCACAGGTGAGCTCCAACTGGGCTAGAGTGAGCTCCTGCAGCTTGGCCCTGGTCATGCTCCCGTCGACGTCGAGCACGGTGACCAAATCCATTGGCGTGCAGCTGCACTTCGATCCTGCAGGGGCTTTCACCCACAGAGCCACCACGCACGTCTCATATGATTTGGTGGCCGATATGACGGCGGATTCTGACAAAAGCGTGACCTCGATTTGGGTTGCCTTTGACTTTGCGAAGAACCTTTGAAATTATTCGCCTTCTTCTGATTCTATTATGGGAATGAATCTCGAGACGACAATGGCTCGTGATCATCATATTGGCTTCTCAAACCGGCTGAGTTCGGCATCCTCAGTGAGGACGATTGAAGAAAGAAGAACGAAGGGAAAAGTCGAGAGAGGAGAGTTGGGAGAATTTTCTGTATATTCTTATTAATTTACTCTGTGTACACATCTGATATTATAGTACAAAATATGTGCATGGAAAAGGCAATAAAATAAAATATACATATTAGATATGATATTGAATAATCTTGATCAATATTGAATGATCTTAATTGATTCAATAATATCTTTTTGGTATTCTGCGTATCTTTCAACACTCCCCCTCAAGCTGGTGGCTTGTAGATGTCCAAGATGCCTAGCTTGCTCAAGAGATACGCATGTTGTCTCTGACATAGGGGTTTGGTGAAGACATCTGCTGGTTGTTCTTCTGTTCCAATCCCTTGTGTCTCGATAATTCCTTGCTGAATTTTCTCCCGAGTGAAATGACAATCCACTTCTATATGTTTTGTTCTTTCATGCACAATGGGATTTGATGCAAGTTTGAGGGCTGCATCATTGTCGCAAAATAACCTTGTTGGTCCTTCAACTTGTACCCCAAGATCCTGAAGCAATCCTCGTAACCACACTATTTCACATGTAGTTTTAGCCATGGCACGATATTCTGCTTCCGCCGAGGATAATGAAACGGTTGCTTGTTTCTTCGCTTTCCATGAAAGTAAAGAATCCCCTAACTTAATACAGAAACCAGTTATAGACCTCCTGCTCATTGGACAAGTTGCATAGTCTGCATCACAATAGGCAGTCATCCTCATATCACACTTCCTGGCAAGAAGAATACCAAGTCCAGGACATTTCTTCAAGTATTTTACCACCTTCAATGCAGCATTCATATGAGATTGTTTGGGTTTGTGCATAAATTGACTGAGTGTCTGCACTGCATAACTTATATCTGGCCTGGTCATGGTCAAATATATGAGCTTCCCAACAAGTTTCTGATATCCCAGTGGATCCTTGAGAACGGAATCATCTTGTTGAGATAATCCAACATCATAATCTGTTGTGGTAAGTTTGGTATTTTGCTCTATGGGTATCACTGCCGGCTTACATCCCGATAAACCTGCTTCTGAAATAATTTCTAGAGCAAATTTCCTCTGACTGAGGGAAATACCTTGGTCTGACCGTGCAATCTCAATTCCAATGAAATATTTTGGAGGACCAAGGTCTTTAATGTGGAAGGTGGAATGTAAATATTCCTTGAAATCTTTGATAGCTACGTCATCGTTACCCATAATGAGTATATCATCTACGTATATCATCAAATAGATAGATGACGTACCTTGAGTCCATGTAAAAACGGCATAATCGAATCTGGACTGTTGAAAACCAGCAGCTATCAGAGAATCAGCAAATTTTGCATACCACTGTCTGGAAGCTTGCTTAAGTCCGTATAAGGATTTGCGGAGACGACATACTTTGTTCTCCCCCTGTCTCCGTAAACCTTGTGGCACGTCCATATATATCTCCTCGTCAAGATCTCCATGCAAAAAGCGTTGTGAACGTCCATTTGATGTAATGACCAGTTTTGGAAGGCTGCTACTGAAAGAAATGAACGGACAGTGACATCTTTGGCTACCGGGGAAAATGTTTCATGGTAGTCGAAACCCTCTCGCTGTGTGAAACCCTTTGCAACCAGTCGAGCCTTGTACCGTTCGATCGACCCATCTGCCCGATGTTTGATCTTATATACCCATTTGCATCCAATGGCTTTGCGATGCGAAGGAAGGGTAACAAGATCCCATGTGTGATTATCAATTAAAGCCTTCAATTCTGCTTCCATGGCTTTCTGCCATCGCGGGTCACTACTTGCTTCACCAAAACTAGTCGGTTCTGTCTCTTCAGAGATGCGTGTGATACAACATCTATGTGCGGGAGATAATTTGTCGAAGGAGACATAAGAGGAAATGGGGAAAAGAATACCTGGAGAATTCCTGACACCACAGATGTAGTCGTTTGTCCAAGTAGGTGGACGTGTGGCTCGACCGGAACGCCGTGGTGGTTCAACTTCTGTAGGTACTTGTGTATTTGGATCTGCCGTGGAAGATGAATGTGAAGAAGGGACGTCCTCCAAGCTTTCAGCCGTGGCTTCCATTAGTGGTGTCAAGTTGGTACTTGATGTAGGAGAAGTTCTTGTATCGACCAATGAGGAAGGAAGGCATATGCAGGATCACCAAGAGGTTCCTCGATAGAAGAAATATGAGAATTGCCATTGCTGGTTGTGTCTGACTTTTGAGAAGCAAATGGAAAGATATTTTCCTGGAATACAACATCTCTACTGACTGAAAATTCCTTCGTGGAAAGATCAAACACCCTGTATCCCTTTTGCAAGTTGGGATATCCCATGAAGATACAACTACGAGCTCGAGGACCCATCTTATCCCTAGGCCCCACAATAGTAGCATAGCATAGACAACCAAATATTTTCAGATGATCCAAATCCGGTTTCTTGCCAAAAAGCAACTCAAAAGGAGTTCGTCCATCTAAGATTTTGGACGACATACGATTTATCAAGTAGGCTGCAGTTAATACACAATCTCCCCAGAAATTGTCTGGAACAGAGGCTTGAAATTTCAAAGCCCGCGCAACTTCTAATAGGTGACGGTGTTTCCTTTCCACCACTCCATTATGTTGTGGTGTATATACACATGAGCTCTCATGCAATATCCCTTGTGAAGAAAATAAGGCAGCACATTCATGATTAAAAAATTCCTTGCCATTATCTGTTCTTATCCTTTGGACAGTTTTTCCGAACTGGTTCTTGGACAGAGAAAGAAAATTTCTTAATTGGGATAAAACTTGACCCTTAGATTGCATGAGGAAAAGCCAAGTGGCTCTGGAATAATCATCGACAATAGTAAGGAAAAAACGAGATCCATCATGATTTGGTGTACGATATGGACCTCATATATCAATATGCAATAAGGAAAGAATGTTCTTGGCACGACTTTGGCTTAAAGGAAACGAATTACGAGATTGCTTCGCAAGCGGACAAATATGGCATTGAGGATAAGGAAAAGAAGAACTATGGCCCAATCTGGAATGTGAAAGGAATTTTTTATCATTGATAGTCAGGTTACACAATGATTTATTACAAGGCAAAGTATGAAAATGTTTGGGCAAGCTTTTCCAGAAAAATAATCCTTCAGATTGATTACCCCAGCCCATCAGTTTCCCAGTCGAAAGGGCCTGAAACAAACAGGTATCAGCATTGAAAAGTACTTGACATGAATTTTCCTTACAGGCTCTAGACACTGAAATGAGGTTAAATTGGAAGTTCGGGACATAAAGCACATGACTTAGAACAATGTTGGAATTAAGAATGACTGTTCCTGTTGTTCTGACATGAGTGATATTCCCATTTGGTAATTGCACAGTAATAGGATTTTCTAATTCTTCATGAATATAAGTGAATAATCCTTTATCACATGCTATATGATCACTGGCTCCCGAATCGATAATCCAAGCATTTCTTGATATAGAATTTATCAGACAACAAGAAATACATGTGAAATTGCTCCCCCTTTTTTGAACATCCAATTTTTGTAACGCCTGCATTAATTGCTGATATTCCCCATGTGTGATAGGCTGGTCCGCTGATCCTGTAATTTGATAAGCAAGGGCAGTTGCTGACACATCTTTTCCCTTTTTTTCTTTTTCGCCAGGTCTGCCATGTAATTTCCAGCAATTTTGAATAGTGTGATGGGGCCGTTTGCAATAATCACAAAATAACTTTCCCCGATTTTTAAAATTCGGCCCATAAGCCTTTGAAAAATTCAGGCCGTTGGATCCTTTAGATCCGGATGAATCTCCGCCGTTCAGATCGGTCGGATAACGCGCGCCCTGTGGACCGTCAGATCTATCGGTCGGATAGCGCGCGCCTTGTGGACCGTCAGATCTCTGCCCTCGATCCTGGCCGTCCATTGAAGAGGCTTTAAATCCTCGCTTTTCGCCCGCAAACCCTAGCGACAGATCGCCTTTCTTTTCGCCCGCAAACCCTAGGGTTTTCTCTCCTCTTTCGGTTCTTGCCGCCAGCGCTAGGGTTTCGCTGGGCTTGCTGTCCGATGAGGAAAGTCTCTGGCTTTCTTCTTGCACAGCCAGTTGGAAGATCCGGCCGATTGTGGGTGCTGGCTCCATCGCCAATATCTGCGATCTAAAGGTAAGAAATGATTCGTTAAGAATCAGTAAAAATCGAGTAGCTTTCTCCCTGTCTCTCATCTCCTTGAATTGCCGAAGGGTTGTCTCGGGTCCTTGAAGTTTTTCTTCGGCGGCTTCGAGCTCGTTCCAGAGGGCTGACAGCTTGTTGAAGCACGCCGTCACAGGCATGTTTCCCTGCTTCAGTTCGCTGAGAGCTTGATGCAACGAGAAAATCTTCGCCCGATCCAACTTCCCGTACATCTCTCTAATATTGTCCCAAATGATTTTGGAATCTTCTGTTGGAGGTAAACCAGCGGCTATTTCTGGGTTTATATAGTTTCCTATCCACGTACGAACCAACTGGTTACATTTTCTCCATTGTCGTCTCATTTTGTCGTCGGTCGGAATCGGAACAGTGCCGTCAATAAAGCCCTCCTTATCTTTTGTGACGAGTGCACGCCGAAATTCGCGTGCCCAGGTTGAATAGTTTTCGGATCCTGTGAGAGGGTGACCAATGAGTCGCAACTCCGGTCCGTCGGCGGTGGAAACGTAGATCGCGTCGCCGGGTTCTGGGCGACCCATGGCGGCCGCGAAAGGAAAGGGCAAAAATCCGGGTGGAACTCCCGGGTAGGGATTCGGTGATTGACCCGGAATTCCGGGTTGAACTCCCGGGTAGGGATTCGCCGATTGACCCGGAATTCCTGAATTCGAGTCGCCTGACCCGTTAGGGTTTGCACCCGCATTCGAATTTTCTTCTTGATGGCCTGCCCCATTGATGGTTGGTGTCCCATCTTGAATTTGGCCTCCCGAAGCATGTGAGCCTGGCCCTGGCCCATAATACATTGGTATAGGCATCCACTGGTAGGATGGCCCCGATGTGGGCACCCCCAGATTGGTTTGCCAAGGAAAAAATTGCCCCACCGTGGGCTGATTAGTTTGACCTGTGATGACATGCACATGATCTTGTGCCTCTGAGGTCACTAAATCCACAGGTAAACGGTTTTGATCATCAGCCATGATGGTAAGGCAAACTCTCCTTCTTTTCCTTCGTCTGTGTTTTAATGCAAAAAAATCTTCAAGGTGCTGATTCCTACGCCGGAGTGCTAACGCCTTTTGCAGGTTAGCTTGTTTCACCCAACAGTAATCAGAGAACCAGAAGAAAGGAACAAGGCAGAAGAAGTGGATCACAGATGCGTGACCGAGCTCTGATACCATGAAAGAAGAACGAAGGGAAAAGTCGAGAGAGGAGAGTTGGAGAGAATTTTCTGTATATTCTCATTAATTTACTCTGTGTACACATATGATATTATAGTACAAGGTATATGCAGGAAAAGGCAATAAAATAAAATATACATATTAGATATGATATTGAATAATCTTGATCAATATTGAATGATCTTAATTGATTCAATAATATCCTTTTGGTATTATTGTTGCGGAAATAGATTAATACAACCATTTTATGATTTGCCATTCTTGTACACATGAATGCAAGAAAAAAGATTCATTTTAGATCAGGGAAATAACCGTTCGCGTCAATATTTCATTGATCAATCCCAACATCAAGGGAGGAAGAAGACAATCGCGTTGAAAGTCCGCCAAAATGTCCTTCAAAGGTTTCACGATGTCTTTCTGTTTTAGCTTTCGTGTTTATTTGATTATTATGTTGGTAGCTGCACCTTCGTATGTGAATCCCGTTTTCAGTTTCAACATCCCACTTCAAGCATCTATTGATAGTTACAGGTTTGGAAAGCCATTAGGCGTCGGACATGTGTCTGTACCGAACCCATCTGTTGAGAGTATTCCAACCCAACGGGAATGGACTAAGAACTCTAAAAATTGCCATTTATCTTGATCAACTGACACTTATCACAGTTCGGTCACCACCTGTCGACACCAACCACACGTGTGGAGTAGAAAGGTCGAGAACTCTAAATTGGCGTTTGAAAGTTGAGAAACAAGTTCGGAACTCTTGACTCTTACGAAAACTTTTGCTATATGAAGGGGTAATTTTACATTTAAATTTCTACCAAGTAAAAACGAAATTGGAAGTGGCGTGATGCATTGTTTAGAAGCATATTGTCGTTGAAGTAACCTCATAATAACAAAGTCCTATATTTTGCTCTTATAAATTGAAACTCCAGTAATGATTAGTTTTTCCCCTTTTCGTCGATAGCATTGTGAGAAATTGTCGAAGGGCAAAAGAAACAGAAATTTGGGGACACAAGTCTCTTACAATGAAGGCAAAAACCAAACACATTATATGACACGACGATCCCACTCAAGGGGATGATGTACTCCAACTTTCTCTGATTCTCTCCTGGGCATCTGTTACTCTGGATGATATTTCAGCCTCAGATCCACTCACGTGCAGCTCCTCCAAGGATGACAAGTCCTCGAGGCCTTTGACGTCGTGGATCCCCTGGCACTGATGGATTTCTAGGACCTTCAACATGGTGAGGTTGGCTACGTTCAACTCGTTGAGGAATTGCAGTTCTTCAGCGACAATCTCTTCAATGATGTCAAATTGGAGAGGCCTTCGAGATGCACTATCGGGCAATCCGACACGACCAGGACCTCTAGGCTTTGAAGCTTACGAAGCCCTTCAATTTCTTTAAGAGCCGAGTTCAAGAGCTCTAGCTCCGACAAATTAACCAAATTCTGAACAGGCAGCAAACTCCTCAGCGACAAACGAGCCTGGATCGACAAGAATAGCAATGATGAGGGAAACTCGAATACTCCTTCAAGATTCGCTGCCGTCAGGACGACTTTCTTGAGCTGAGGAATGCAGGCAGAGCCGTACTCAAATCCCAAATTGAGGATTTGGGAATGAGAAAACTCTAAGCTCTTGAGCTTCGGAAACTTTACGGTCCAAAGAGACTGCGGCTCGGTCAAAGTGGATTTAGGGTCAAACCCTGAAGGAGGAACTTTTCGCTCCTTGGGATTCTCATCGCCGAAGCTCAAGTCTTCCAATTCAATCAAGTTCTCAATATTTGGGATTATCCTCATCTTCTTTGAACTTATTCGCAGACAAGTCAAACTCGAGGGAAGCGCGGGCAATGTTTCAAGGTTGTCGCAACAAAGTAAATCAAGGGTCTGGAGACAGCTTAGCGACTGGATTGACTCTGGGAGGCTAGAAACACAACTATATCCTAGCATCAATATTTTCAAGCATTGTAGATTCCCAATGCCACTGGGGATGCTTCCCTTTAAATTCCTACACTGGGAGGCATGGATCTCTTCTAACTTCCTAAGCTCTCCAATGGCACTAGGAAACTCACTCACATGACAACGCTCCATCTTAAGAACTCTCAGTAGCTGCAGGTTTTTCATGGAGTTGGGCAGTTCCAAAATAAGTGTCCCCGATATATCCAACTCCGCCAACGAGCGCCCTAATTTGCCGATAGATTCTGGAAGTTTCTGTATTCCCCGGCAGTCCCTCAATGACAACTGTTGAAGTTTCACCAAACTTCCGATTGAATTGGGGAGTTCGAGGATCTTCGCATTGTCTAGCAAGAGCATTGAAAGAGCATCTGTAAAGCAAATGGATTTGGGCAGGCAACTTAGTGAGTAGCAGTTGGAGGCACTAAGAGTTTTGAGTTTGGTCATATGAGCAATCGATTTGGGGACTTCTTGAATAGAAGTGCCATCTATGAGAAGTTCTTCCAGCTTTTCCATGGAACCCATTTCTGGCGGCAACACACTAAGATTGCCGCAGGATTTCAAATTCAAGGAAACCAAGGATCTCAGATGGCAAATAGAAGGGTCTATCTTGACCAATTGATAACAGCCTTCGAGAATCAACATCTCCAACTGCGAGTAATGGGAGAAGTCTGGAGTTATCTGCATTTCATTGCACCCTGTGAGGTTCAAAACTTTCAATCTTGGCATCTGCATCCAAAATAGAATATATTTCAGATAAAATAAATTCCCGGTGATGAGTTGAACGAAATGAAGTATGTTCCATGTCACCTCGATTTTATGCCAACCATCCCACTTGTGAGTGACCTTGCTCGATGGTAATTCAAGAATCACTAAATTCTCGAGATGCAAGTTATTGGCTTCAAAGGTATTGGAGCACCCTGCCAAGTCGAGCCACCTTAGATTGGAGAGCAAACTCGTGAAATCTCCCCTGAAATTTGCATTGTCCAATTTGAGGAACCTCAGATTGTACAGTTTTCGAAAATCTTCTCTTGGTAATAAAACGATTGGACCTGTGGCGAGCTTAGCACTGAGGTATTCAACCTCTTCCGTTACCTGTAGATCGAAAGAAGAAAAATAAGCGATTCTAGTGATTAGAGTCAGAAAGGAGGTATGGCATACATAAAGTCCCCAAAAAAGGATATTTATACCGCTTTACACCATAAGGTATTGAGGGCTGCCTCGGGTTCCCACAGCCTGCTGCGCCTTCCACGGCTTGTACGTTCTTCCATGTGCACAATTTCTCGACCAAGGTCTCTAAATGAATCATACATCAAGAGCTCGTTGTTCTCTCTGATTTTCACCAGGGACATGCGAACGAGACTCATGATACCACTCCAAGGATCTAAACCGTAGTCCTCCCACATGTAGAAGGGAATTCTCTTGTCCTTTCCTATGAAGAAACAAGCTATATCGAGAAATATATCTTTTGGCCCTTGATCTAGAGCGTCATAGGGAGTCCTCAGCACTTGATGGACTATATTGTCTGGCCGTTCCTTTAGTTGCTGCAACATGTCATTCCACATTTTTGTATTTTGTTTGTACAGATTTGAACCCGCAACCTCAATTGCTAAAGGAATCCCTCCAATTAGCTGAACAATTTGCCTGGACACAGAATCATAGTCCCCATGGGGAGAACTTTCCCGAAAAGCATGGCGACAGAATAGATGAAGGGATTCAGCAGGCGCCATAGGCTTAACTTCATAAGTCGCAGACACTTCACGGATGTTAAGAAGATTGTCCTTTGTTGTCGTTACAATTATCCTGCTTCTCGAACCAAACCAGCTTACATTCGCAAGTGCTTTGTGTTGATCCTGTTCATTGACATCATCGAGCACGATGAGAACCCTTGTATTGCGAAACCTATGTTTGATGTAGTATTCACCTTCATTTAATGTGCCCAAGCTTATGGGTTCTTGTTTCAGCAGGTCAGAAACCAATTGGCTTTGTAGATGCTCCAAGGACTTGGTTCTTGATATCTCCTGGATGTTTTCCAGATAGCTACAGCCTTCAAACAAAGGATATAGTTGGCTGTAAATGCACTTTGCAAGAGTCGTTTTCCCGATCCCCTGGATGCCATGTATTCCGACCTTTAGGACCTGATTGCCATGTATTTTAACAGCTTGTCCGTTGCAGTAGTCAACATCAAGTGTTGTCATCATCTCGCGGACTTGATCATCGATTCCGACTAACATGGAAGGAGCAACTAGTTCAGCTTCCTTCAGCTGCCTAGTGACATACGAGACGAGGTCGGTAAGACTGCCATCCCTGACAATCAAAATGAGTAAATGAAAACAATGTGCAATCATGAGAAACTAGAGAAAGAAATAACAGAAAGGCAGAAGAATGAAGCAGAATACACAAGTCTGATTTATATCCAACCAGTGACCCACGAGGACAAGGCAGCGTGAGAAAAGTCTTGTACGACTATGATTAATAGATCCAATCACAATGAAGAATTGAGAGTATGAATTTGTGGAATTATTATATGATCCACATCTTAATCATGATTTGGGTCATCTATTTTAATGTCGGACCTAGTAATCCTACGAGATTTTTGTCGTCTCTAAAGACTGAGTAGTCACTCAAACGAGCTATTTCTATACAATAAGTGATTAGTTCTTCTATGAACTCAGGATTTACATGTGCAAATGCTCGCCATCTCCTCCATTCTAAACCCAGTTAATCTTAACATAAAAGTCGGTAAGATAGATGAAAAGGTAATCTCAGACCAGAGCGTGTCATGGAAATTACATATCGCTATTTTTGTGGAGATGGTATCCCTTTAACTTTCCGAGCCGATGGAGAGCAGATTTCCAGGAATCAACGACACTTTCACTGACGCTATGCTCAACGAAGGACCTCTCGAAGGAACCGTTGCAGTTGCGTACATTCAATGGGTCGACATAGTAGAAGATGGGGATGATGGTGTGTCGATTGTTGTCCATGCACTCCAACATTTGCTCCAATTCCATGAGGCAGCTCTCGCTGGATGCGAAGTCCTCGGAGATGACAGGAATTGATATCTTGGACTGCACAATCGCCGCCTTAAGTTCGGGGTGGATTTCTTTGCCTCTCTCCATCTCTTCCTCGTCCCTACACACACAAATCCCAACATCGGTCAACATGGTGTACAGGATATCTACGAAGTTCCTGCACGTGTCCGGGCCTCTGAAAATCAGGAACACATCGGAGGAACACATCGTATGGGATATCTGCGAAGTTTCTAAGCTAAGCCTTTTTGTTCCATCTGGAAGATCGGTTAGCCTCTGGCGGTTCTTTAGGGACAGTGTTTTCTGTTGCTCCAGCGATCTGATGGACTCTGGGATTCCAGAGCCATCCAGAGCGAGATATTTGAGAGACTTTAAGTACCCGATTGAATCAGATATATCGGTCAATTCTTTACAATCGCGAGCGCTAAGAGTTTTGAGCTTCATCATGGAACCTTCTTGGAAATTAATCCGAGAAATGGAAGTTCCATCGATCAGCAGCTCTTTCAAGCTTCTCATGGGACCCAAATCTGGCAATTCACGGAGGAGACTGCATCCCTTCATATTCAAAGAAACCAACTTCGTCAAGTTACCAAATGATGGATGGATAATTGCTAAATTAGAGCAACCTTCCAGAATAAGTCTTTCCAGCTCCATCGAAGCCAGAAATTCTGGAGTGGTGGTCAATTGGACACAGCCAGTGAGTTTCAAAACTTTCAACTTTTTTGCCTGCAAGATTGACAGGATTTGAAACATTACTTGTTTAGTTCCTGAGAAATTTGTCATCAATTGAAAAAATGCATTAAGATAATGAATTCATTCCATACCTGCTTAAGCAGCTCCCAACCTCTCCAGTCTCTGTCAACCTGACTCCCCGACAAATCCAGAATCACCAAGTTTTGCAAATTCAGATTTAGCGATTCAACATCAAAAATCTTAGGGCACCCTTGCCAATCAAGCCACCTTAAGCTTGTAAGACGATCCCCAAAGTTTCCACGAATATCAGCCCGATCTAGCTTGAGAAACCTCAAGTTCTGTAAACCGTCAAATTGATCACATTCAAAACTAATATTTCCTGCGGATCCATCACCAAAATAGAGCCCGATGGCTTGGACTTTCTCATTACCCTGTCAATCAAGCAAAACAAAATTGACTTTAATGTAGCTGTCTTTTAGCATCATCACACTTGACGAATAATTGAACGAGAAGGATCAATAACAGTATCAATTGGCATCTAAAGAAGAACAGATGTGGCGCAGTGCCCGCAGAAGTTACCTTCCTTTCTAAAAGTACATCCAGTGCCTCTTGGGGGTTGCACAGCCTACTGCGCTGGCAAGGTTCATTCTTATTTTCACTCCTGACAATTTCCCTGCCAAAGGTCTTCAGTATTCCACGCATGCGTAGTTCTTTATCGTCTCCAATTTCTACCAAAGACATGGCACGAAGAGATGGAATTGATGTTGAAGGAGAAAACTGAAGATCATCCCACATGTAATAGGGGATTCTCTTGTCCATTCCGTTGAAGAAGCATGCTATATCAAGAAATATCTGCTGTTCATTCTCATCTAGGGTGGTATAGCTCTTGAGGAAGGCTTCTCGAACACTGTCATCAGGAGATTCTTTCAACTGAATCAGTTTTTCCGTCCACACTCTTTTGCTTTTTCCAGACAGAAACCAACCTACCTCCTCGAGCGCCAAAGGAAATCCGTCAGTAGCAGCAACGATATTTGTTGACAGCTTCTCGAATTTCTCTGGGGGAGAATCCGTCTCAAAAGCATGCCAACAGAATAACTTCAGAGCTTCATCTTCTTTCATCGGTTCAAGGAAAAAACTTTCCACACCATTGATGTTTCTAAGGACGTCTTGTCTTTGGGATGTCACAATGACTGTGCTCCCCGGGCCAAGCCAATCAAGCTCTCCGACTAATTCGCCGAGCTGTACATGATCCTTCACATCGTCAAGGAGAAGAAGGACCTTCATGGTGCGAAACCTGCTCTGAATATGTCCCAGAGCATTGTCAGAACTATCGAACTCTGGGGCATTTCTCTTGTGGAGGTGGGAAATCAGTCTGTTTTGCAGAGACACGTTGCCATGATCTCTAATTTTTTCTTGGAACTTTTCCAGAAAGCTACAGGCGTCAAAAAGATGGTTAAGTTTATTATAAACGCATTTCGCCAGCACCGTCTTACCAACCCCGGGGATGCCATGTATTGACACCTTTTCACATGTGTCTCCAATTTTAATCGCTTCCCCATTGCGGTAGTCAACCTTCAGCTTTGCCATTATTTCTTGCACATGAGGATCGACTCCAACTAATTGTTTCGGCAACATTAGGTCCCTCGTCTTCAGCATCCGCTGAACTTCGCGGACAATTAGCTTTATGACTCCACCATGTGTCCTGCCAAAATGTATATGGAATAAAATGGACATGAAAGAGGAGGATTGAAAGCGGAAGAAAACCTATTTATGCATGATGCAGCCTTTGTCATCTTTATAATAACGAATATATTATTGGATATGATTTGAAACTAGTTAATCTTAAAGCTAAAGTAGGTAAGATACATGAGAAAACGTAATCTCAGAACAGAGCACGTCATGGAAATTACTGTTCCTGATTTTCGTGAAGATGGTATCCCGTCAAGTCTCCGATCTGTTGGAGGGCAGACTTCCAGGGATTAAGGATACTGTCATCTCTGCCGCGCTTCTTGTGCTCATTCAAGGCCCTCTCGAAAGGGCCCGTGCAGTAGCGCAAATCCGACGGATTGACATAGTAGAAGATGGGGATGATGGTGTGATTCTTCCCGTCCATGCACTTCACCATTTTCTTCAATTCCATGAGACAGCTCTTGCTGGACGCGTACTCCTTGGAGATGACGGGTATTGATATCTTGGACTGCTCGATCGCCTGGATCAGCTGGCGGTTCATTTCTTTGCCTATCTCCAGCTCTTCCTCATCCCTAAAGACGGAGATCCCAACATCAGTCAAGCTGGTGTACAGGAAATCCGCAAAGTTCCTGCGTGTGTCTGGTCCTCTGAAATTCAGGAATACTTGGTAGTCTGGCCGCGGAGACAATGATGAGGAAGGATTGCTAACGTGACTGATGTCCATTGTTTGTGTAGCAGATCTCAACAAAAACGTATAATGGCACTCTGAAACTCAGGAACTCTTTTCTTTTCTTTTTCTGGGGGTCAATAGACGCGTACGTACTTTGGATTGGACCATCCTCACACTTTATAGACCAGAGTCGACTCGGTTTTGGGAGAGCAAATCGACTGTTGACTGGCGGTTGGCAGTGGCGCTTGATGATCTTCATTTTAGGTCTGTGTCTCCGGATTAGATTTTGAACATTCCTTTCCCCCTTTTTGTTTTTATTTTTATTTTTATTTACTTATTTTTTGCTCGGGTTCCCCCTTTTTATTTAAGTTGTTTTGTTTTGCTTTTGTTCTTCATAATGACGACACTATTTATGAAGAAAAAAGAACAATTAAGTCCAAAAAGTATTCATTATTTTATTTGTGAGAAAAAAGGGAATATATTTTACCTTATCGTGCGGATGTCAACTCAGTCCTAAACTTTTAAATTTTGCTAATATAGTTCTAAACCTTTACATAAAATTTTAATAAAGTCTTTTCAATTAATTGCCACCACTTATTACTGATGTGGTGTCTAGTATTGTTGGCCGTCTTGCATGTCAAACTGAAGATGGGGTTTCTTCATCCACAAAGAAGTAGGACAATCTGTAAAGAAAGGAGAACTCCTACTTATCAATATCTTGGTGAAATCATGATTAACCGTTTAAAAAGCTTAAGTTGATAGATTAAGGATGATAGATGAAAAATAAATATATAATTGAAAAGGTGAATAGGACCTAAAAAGATTCGAATTCATGTAAGATTTTGTGAAATCCGTTTTAATACTGGGGTGAGATTTTATGGGATCACGATAAGTTATTCTAAAAATCTAACTTGATAGATGAAAGTAAGAATTACTATTATATTTTATCAGTTTTAGCAGTAATGATAAAGGGAGCTAGAGGAGCAAAACCACAATAAAGTTACCCTGATGGCTTGAAATCTGAAATTGCAGACCTGGTTAAACTACAACCTTTTCAGATTAATTTGAAAAAATTTCACGGTAATTATGATGGTTATGGTTCGACCAAAAAAAAAAGAGATTATGATGGTTATGGACCTTATGGTAGTCATGGTGGCTGCAGAGGCGAGGACGGCTACGAATTTCGCGAAATGTATGGACGTTGTGACGGATACAGCAGAGGAAGTGGCTGTTGCGGTGAAGGAGATCTTGGGAATTGTAGCTACACATGGCGCGATAAATTTCATTAATTTCACTTAGTATAACTTTTTTTTTTAAATGGGGTCATTGGTTGGCTTGTGAAATTAGATAGTATTTTTTAATAGATAAGTATATTGAAAATATTAAAAGTAGTCGTGAAAGTATAATTAATTTAAAAAAAAATTAAAAGATACAATTGAATTATAAATTTGTCAAATTTGTGGACGTGGCCTTTTATTACTTATTAGTACAGAAGTAGTTGATACGATCCCACCAAGCGTCAAATTGGAAAAGAAAAGGCTTGAAAATTTAAAAATAAAAAGGAAAAATGATAAAATAAAAATAAAAAAAAGAGAATAAAATTAAAAAAGGTGAGAATAAAAAAGAACTTCTAGCCGCCATAGCTGAATGGCCGAGTTCGACGAAGCTGGTGCGACCCAGGCCCCGAGCTCGAGCAAGGTTGAGCGGCTATGGCCGCTACTTCAAAGAAGCCCCAAATGCCATGGCCGCAAGCTCTAATCCCTTTTGCTCAATGAGCTCAGTGAAGCTCGAGCGGGCATGGCAACTTGTTCTTCACACCTCTCTCTCCCCGACCAAATTCGCAAATGTTTTCAGAGGCAATCCAATTTTCAGAGAAGCTGATTCGATCATCACCACCCCCTGAAAATGGAGGTGTATGGGCTGTATCCATCTCTCCCTTCTTCAGTCCTCATTCGTCGATCGCAAATTTAGAGTCTTTCGACAAGTTGGCGGAGGATTTCTAAAGGAAGCTGGCAATCCACGTCTCCGAAGCCAAGCCTGTTTGCTCTGATACTAAAATCAAATCTACAGAGCAAACGTTACAGCTTGATGAAGAAAGTGAAGAAGACGAAGATTCCGACTTCGAGTTCACTTGCCTCAATGCGGGTGGCTCGCCGGTCATGGCCTATGAAGTCTTCGATAACGGGTGATTCGCCCGGTTTTCACTCTCTTCAACCGTGACCTCATCTTTGCCGAATCTGAGCCGATCCCTTCACTGTTGCCGTTGATTCTTTGGCCACCTATGAAGGAGACGTTCATGGAAGCAGGCGTCGGGGTTGGGCTGGCTGCAGTGGACGTATTGCAACTGGACTGCGCGAACCGTGGAGGAGACGCCGCCCTTGCTGTGCAGTTGTCGGAAGAGCAACTCGACCGGTTGCCGCGGAGCAAAAGCGACAACAGGGACTCCGTCGTGATGCTGAGCTCTCATGCTTGAGCTTCGTGGAGCTTGGCCAATGGACTACGGTGGCTTTTTTTCTTCTTTTTTTTTTTTTTTTTTTTTTTTTTTTTTTTTTTTAAATAAATAAATATTAATATTAATTTTTTAAAAAAATTTAAAATTTGTTTTTCTTATCCTTTTTTATGTCATTTAAAAAAAAATTATTTATCATTATGTGTGTCTTAAAAAATGAAAGATAAATAAAATTAGATAGAGTTGACAAAGGAATTTGATTGCACAAATTTGATCATTTTAATATATTTTTCTGACAAATTTTAGGACGTCTAGTTCACTTATCCCTATTTTTCACTATACGGAAGAAGCAATGTTAGAAAAGGCAAATTACATGTCATGACATGGTCTTAAGGTTGTTAGAATGTTGTTTTTGCCCTAGGGATTCTTTGATCGTCAAAATCAAAGGTTTGTATAGCTGGACAAAAGCTGTGGTGATTATACAAAGTTCGTTTCGCGAGATTTTCGAAGATCAATCGAAATCCATGCATATTTTAAGTTAGTGACGATGGGTGTGATTTGAGAGCTCAGAATGTGATTCACGAGCTACAAGAAGCTAGTGATGGTTTCTGCGATTCCAAATTTTGAGAGGATTGCAAGAGATTTGCTTTATGATCAGATAATGCCACATTTTGAAAACTAACGAAGGTAAACACAGGCCGCAACTTGTAACATGCATGAAGCACAACGGAGAAAAACTCAATTTTTAATTAATTCAAAGGTTAAGCTCATTTCGAAAGAGAATCGCACAAATATAAATCCGGGAAAATTCCAAATAAGAACCCGAAGTTGACCAATTTTCTCAAATAAGGACCCAGAAATGAACTTTGTGTCGAGATAAAGGCACAAAGTGAATCCAGTTATCAAATAAACCCAGAAGTAGTTGAATCAATTCCAAATAGAACTTGAGCTTGGTCGCCCAAATTTTCGTCGGTTATCAAGCATGTGACATTTCGACGAATAGGAGTTTGGGCAATTTTGTCCAACAAAAATATAGGGAAAATTAACAAATCCTAATCCCTATTCATTGTACCCATCATCTGCAAAGTCAAAGACCGAAGTTCTCCCCATTCCTTGCACCCATCCTCTGCAAAGTCGAAGACCCAAATTCTCCACCGATTGAGGCATGAATTCAGAAATAAGAAGAAAACCATATGCTTCTTTCTTTGTTTACGGAGACCCAAATTCTTTGCCGATCGAGCAAGGCGAGGAGCGAGGAGAATCGAGTCGCGACGATGACCAGGCAGTGATTTGGTTGAGGAGCAACGGGGAGAAGAAAGAAGAAAACATAAACATCTAAATGAATAATCTAAACTTAATTAATTTAGGATTTTCCCTTTTTTTTTTTTCCAATCACAAACTTCTGACAAAATTGCCTCTATTTTAACCGCCGAAAAATGTCTGCCAGTTAACTAAGGTCTTCAATAGAGATTAACTTGATTACTTTGGGTCCTTATTTGACACAAAATTCACTTCAGTCGCCCTTATTTGAAACAATGGGCCCTTTGGGTAAGCCCTTATATATGACACAAAGTTCACTTTGGAGATCCTTATTTGAGAAAATAGATTCACCTCGGGTCCTTATTTGGAATTTTCCCTATAAATCCCGATGATTCACTAATACATTAATTGGAGAGCTATTTCAAAAAGTAAATAGAATCTCTATTGTTCGGAACCTAATCACCCAAATCTTGAAGAACGTTATTTAAACTATAAGGCAACTCAGGTAGGCTCTAAAGATTGTCGCATCTGGAGATGTGGAGCTCCCGGAGACAAGAAAGCCGGGAAATACTTGGAGGTAGGCTAGAAATTTGAGTGTCAGACAGTTTCAGGATTTCCAAACACGACAATCTCCATATGTCGTCGGGAATTTCCCCCTCTAAATTCCGGCAGGATGAGAAATCTATCTCTTCCAACTTCTCCAAATTCAGTATAGCTTTAGGAAACTCCTCTATGAAAGAACGCCTCATCCTAAACACTTTCATTGCTATCAAATCCTTGACTGATGGAGGTAACTCCTGAATCGCCGTGTTAGATAAATCCAGGTACTGCAGTGACCTGAGCTTCCCTATTTCATATGGAAGATTGGATAGCCTCCTGCAGTTCTTCAAAGACAATGTCTTCAGTTTCTCTAGCGATCCGATGGACCCTGGAAGGGTATGGATTTCAGAGCCATCAAGGGAAAGATACGTGAGAGACTTTAAGTACCCGATCGAATCGGATATTTCAGTTAGCCTTTTACAATTGCGAGCGCTGAGAATTTTGAGCATCGTCATGGAACCTTCTTGGACATCAATCCAAGAACTGGAAGTTCCATCGATCACCAGCTCTTTCAAGCCTCTGATGGGACCCCAATCTGGCAATTTACAGAGGAGACTGCATCCCTTCATGTTCAAAGAAACCAATTTCTCCAGATCACTAACTGATGCATGGATATCTGCTAAATTAGAGCAACCTTCCAGAATAAGTCTTTCCAGTTCCATCGAAGGAGGAAATGTTGGAGTGGCGATCAATTGGACACAACCAGTTAGTTTCAAAACTTTCAATTTCCTTGCCTGCATGATACATAGGATATGTTAGTGAATGTTTAGTTCCTGAGACATATGTCGCCAAAAGAGAACATATAAAGATGGTAAATTCATTCCATACCTCCACGAGCAGCTTCCAACCTCTCCAGTCTTTGTCAACCTGACTCCATGACAAGTCAAGAATCACCAAGTTTTGCACATTCAGATTTAACGATTGATCGTCAAAAATGTTAGGGCACCCTTGCCAATCAAGCCACCTTACATTCGAAAGACAATCCCTAAAGTTTCCCCGGATATCAGCCAAATCCAGCTTGAGGAACCTCAAGTTCTGTAAACCATCAAATTGATCACATTCAAGACTAACATTCCTCTCGGATGGGTCAGCAAACTTGAGCCCGAGGGCTTTGACATTCTTAGTACCCTGTCAATCAAGCAAAAAAATAAATAAAAAAATAAAAAAATGAACTTAAAAAAAAATTGGGGCTATCTTTTAGCATCAAACTTGACAAATAATTGAACGAGAAGGATCAATAACCGCATCATTTGGCACCTAAAGAAGAAAGGATGTGGCACGACGCTCGCAGAAGTTACCTTCCTTCTGGTTAGTACACTCAGTGCTTCTTCGTGTTTCCACAGCCTACTGCGCTCAGAAGGTTCATATCGGTTTTCATTCTTGACAATTTCCCAGCCAAACTTCTTCAGTATTTCATGCAGGAGTAGTTTTTTATCCTCTCCGATTTTTACCAAAGACCTGGCTTGAAGAGCTGGTATCATTCTAGAAGGAGAATACTCACAGTCATCCCACATGTAATAGGGGATTCTCTTGTCCATTCCGGTAAAGAAGCATGCTATATCGAGAAATATCTCCCGTGCATTCGCATCTAGGTCGGCATAGCTCTTCTCCAAGGCCGCTTGGACTCTCTTATGAGGAGATACTTCCAATGCAGTCAACGTTTCCCTCCAAGCTTTCTTCGATTTTACAAGAAACAGAGATGAACCTGTCACCTCGAGCGCTAAAGGAAGCCAGCCAGTAGCATCAACGATAGCTCTTGACAGTTTCTCGAATTCCTCAGGGGGAGAATCCGTTCCAAAAGCATGCCTACAGAACAATTTCAGAGCTTCATCTTGCTTCATCGGTTCAAGGACAAAACTTTCCGCACCATTGATGTTTCTAAGGACATCTTGTGTTTGGGATGTCAGAATGACCCTGCTCCCCAAGCCAAGCCAATCAAGCTCTCCGACGAATGTGCTGAGCTGTTCGTGGTCAGATACATCATCAAGGAGAAGGAGGACCTTCATGGTGCAAAAGTTCTTCTGAATATAACGCAGAGCTTCCTCAGAAGAATCAAACTTTCCAGCATTTCCTTTATCAAGGTCGGAAATTAGCTTGTTTCGTAAAGACAAGATGCTGTCGTGATGTTTAATTTCGGCTTGGATCTCCCCAAGAAAGCTACAGGCATCGAACAGATGATAAAGTTGATTATAAGCATATTTGGCCAGAACCGTCTTACCCACCCCGGGGATCCCATACATTCCTAAGACCGTCACACTTGTGTCCCCAATTTCAACCGCTTGCCCTTCGTGGTAGTCAACCTTCAGCTTTGCCATTATGCTGTGCACATGACAGTCGACTCTGACAAACTGTTTCGTCACGATTAGTTCTTGCTTCTTCAGCTTCTGCTGAACTTGGTGGACAATTTGCTTTACGACTTCACCATGAGATCTGCCAAATGTATATGGAATAAAAAGGACATAAAAGAGGACGATTGAGAGCGGAAGAAAACTTATTTTTGCATGATGCTGCCGTTGTCACTGTTATGATAGCGAACGTGTGATTGGATATCGCTTAAAACTAGTTAATTTTAACGCAAAGATACATGAGAAAAGTAATCTCGGGCCAGAGCGGGTCAAGAAAATTACCCTTCATTTTTTTCATGGAGATGGTGTCCTTCCAACTTTCCGATCCAACGGAGAGTGTCATCTCTGTCGTGCTTCTCCTGCTCACCCAAGGCCCCTGCGAAAGGGCCGCTGCAGTCGCGTGCATCCGACGGGTCGACATAATAGAAGATGGGGATGATGTGATTTTTGTTGTTCATCATGCACTTCACCATTTGATCCAATTCCGGGAGACATCTCTTGCTGGACGCGTACTCCTTGGAGATGACGGGTATTGATACCTTGGACTGCTCAATCGCCTGGATCAGCTGGGGGTCGATTTCTTTGCCACTCTCCAGCTCTCCCTTGTTCCTAAACACGCAAATCCCAACATCAGTCAAGCTGATGTACAGGAAATCCGTGAAGCCCATGTGCATGTCCGGCCCTCTGAAGCTCAGGAACACTTCATAGTCTGGCTGTGTAGACACTGATGAGGAAGGATTCGTAACATGACTGATGTCCATTGTTTGTGTAGCAGATCTTGAGAGAACGCGCGAAGGAGCTCGGTCACTACGAACGCGCTGGTACTTCGGATGGACAATCCTCACAATTATAGAATAGAGTGGCTTTGGTCTTCGGGTGAACAAATCGACAGTTGACTGGTCGGTGGCGGTGGCACTTGATGATCTTCTCTTTTAGTTGGTTCTGCTCTGTATCCGGATTAGTTTTTGAACATTTTTGTCACTCTTCTTATCTAGGTTGTTTTTTTGTCAACTCTTTTTCATTCCAACTGACGACACTATTTATATAAAAAGAACAATAAAGTCAAAAAGCCTATTCATTGTTTTATTTGGGGATATGTGTACCGAAAATTTTAAAATTTGTCATGAAAATGCAATTAAGTTTTAAAACTTACTAAAAACGTAATTGAGTCATAAAATTTGTTAAATAGGTACAATTGAATTCTCTCATTAATACCGTCCAACTTGACTAATAGTAAATTAAATTAAGAAAAGCTAAATTAAAAAGGGGAGGGGGTGGAGCTGGAAATCAGCGGCAAGGGTTTTGCAGCCTTAAACCGATGACTAATTTCTTTTGTTAGTCAGACTAAAATTGCAAAATCAATAAATGTAAAAGTTATTTTAAAATAGGGTAAAATCACCAATTACCCCAAATTATGCCCATTGTGACATATATACTATAAAAAAATTTTAGGACATAGAAAATCCTAAATTTGTCCTAAAATTTTTTATAGTATATATGACACATTTACCCTCCATCAAGGTTCCATCAATAAGCACTCTACCAACATAGATGTTGGTAAGAAAACGACATTGACATGGCGCCCATGTGGCTTAAGTGAAATTAAAATGACGTTATTTTAACTGAAAAATTATCGATGGAACCTTGACATAAGGTAAATATGTCACATAAGTATAAATTTTTTGGTTCTTATGTCACAAGAAGAAATTTAGGTTTTAATGTGTTACAACAGACATAGTTTAAAATTTTCTAATATCATGAAAAAAAAATCGGGATATAAGTATCACAATAGACATTGTTTGGGGTTTTTTTAAATTTTTTTTCCTTTATAATAATATAAAAACAAAGATAATAAATAAACTGGATTTGTTCAAGAACTTGAACTAAATGTCATGTGTGTGTATCTATATGTATATATATTAGACAATACTGTATGTTTTCATATGCACCGACAGTGGACACCAGTGAAAATTTTCTTAGTTAACAAGAGACTCATTTTAATGCATCCGATACTCCAAGATCAGCATTTGAACTTAGTTGATAACTTCAATCACCATTGTGAATTTAGGATTTTTGGGCTAGCTATATTTCGTATTGTTCTCTTTTATTAATGAGTCTAGCCTTGGATTAATAAAAAATTTAAGAGTTTTTCTCTGTCGCGTTTCAACTTTCAAGAGTTGTAACTTGTGTTTACCCATTTCTATTGCATCAATTTGGTATCAAAGTGGGAAGATCGTGGGAACAATATGCCTGGTAATAATGGCTTTGGGGACAATCATCTCACCAACTAAGATTGAGAGGTGTAAGATCTTTGACGTTGGTTTTAGAGTATCTCAACAATCTATGAAACGATGATTGAATGTAACGACTCATATGTCAATTCCGGCAAGGGCGAGCCTCGTCCAGCAATCTCACTAAGCAATGGCTAGGTCGAGCCTCGACAGTGGTCAGTGAGGGGGAGCTTCACTTAAGTTAGGCGAGGTCAACCTCACTAACTTTTGCCTTTAGCCTGTTATTGAGCCCCGGCGAACGAGTAGAGGAGTAAGAAGGGAAGGAAAAAAAAATGAAAAATTGGCCACGTCAACATTAGCCGCGCCATATAAAATAATCAGTATCCACATCAGCGAATTCTGGTAAAAAATGGATAGATAAACTCAATTGGCAAATTGTAAAAATATTCAGAATAATTGGCAAAACAAAAGGTCTACGACCGAAATATTATCTAGAATGTAATTATCCAAATCTCTAAGAAGACAGTCTAAAATATTAGTTAAATTAATAAAAATTACAACGGACAACAACACATGTTTCCCTCCCTTACCAAAAAAAAACAACACATGTTTCCCTCCCTGTACCCCACTCTCTCTCTCTCTCTCTCTCTCGTCTTGTCCTCTGTTTTCCCCCACTCCCTCAATCATTACATGGGGAGCGAGAGTTGGCAGATCCGAGTGCAAGGGAACATTAATCAAACTAGCGGGCGACTGGGGTGGTCTCTGAAGAATGTCGCATCCGACGATGTCGAGTTCCTTCAGACTGTGAAGGCAGTGAAAACTTTCAGGTTGGCAACGAATTTGAGTGTGGGATAGTTTCAGGATTGTCAAAGAGGACAATTTCCCAATGGCGAGATCCTGAATACACCCCTTCAAACTCGCGCAAGAGGAGAAATCTATCTCCTCCAACTTCTTCAAATTCAGTAAAGCTTCAGGAAACTCCGCTATGAAAGTACCCCTCATTCGGAGCACTTTCATAGCTTCCCAATCCTCGATTGGAGGTAATTCCCGAATCACTGTGTCAGATAAATCCAGGAATTGCAAGGACTTGAGCTTCCCTACTCCATTTGGAAGATGAGTTAGATCACGGCAGTTCTTCAATGACAGCGTCCTCAGTTTCTCCAGCGATCCGATGGACTCCGGGAGGCTTTTGATTCCAGTGTCGTCAAGGGCGAGATACACGAGAGACTCTAAATACCCAATCAAATCGAATACCTTAGTCAGGTGTTTACAATTGCGAGCACTAAGAGTTTCGAGCTTCTTCATGGAACCTTCTTGGAAATCGATTTGAGAAATGGAAGTTCCATCAATCACCAGCTCTTCCAAACCTGCCATGGGACTCAAGTTTGGCAAGTTGTTGAGGCGATTGCATTGCTTCATATTCAGAGAAACTAACTTGTTCAGAGAACTGAAGGATCGATAGGTGAACGCTAATCTAGAGCAACCTTCCAGAATAAGTCTTTCCAGCCTCATTGAAAGAGGAAATTTTGGAGTGTCAATCAATTGGAAACAATCAGTTAGTTTCAAAACTTTCAGTTTCCTTGCCTGCAAGATAAATAGGATATTGTGGTAATTGTTTAGTTCGCCAAATCCTTCCTCAAAGGAAAAAAATGTATGAAGATCATAATTTCATTCCATACCTCTTTAAGCAGATCCCAACCTTTCCAATCTTTGTGAACCTGACTCCCCGACAAATCAAGAATCACTAACTCTTGCAAGTTTTGCAATTGAACGTTAAAAATCCTCGGGGCCCCTCGCCAATCGAGCCACTTTAAGCTCGAAAAACATTTCCTAAAGTTTCCCCGAATACCAGCCTGATCCAGCTTGAGGAACCTCAATTTCGATAAACTCTTAAATTGATCGTATACGAAACTTTCATGTTCTTCCGATGCATCACCAAACTTGAGCCCGAGGGCTTGAACTTGGTGAGTGCCCTGTCAATCAAGCAAAACAAAATTAACTGGAAAAATAAAACTGTCTTTTAGCATCACACTTGACGAATAATTAAATGAAAATAATCAATAACAGTATCTATTGGAATCTAAAGAAGAAATGATGCCGTGTGGTGCTCGCAGAAGTTACCTTCCCTTCTTTTAGTATCTGCAGGGCTTCTTCGTGGTCACACAGCCTACTGCACTTCCAAGGTTCATGGGGGTATTCATTCTTGACAGTTTCCCGGCCAAAGTTCTTCAGTATTTCATGCATGCATAGTTCATTATGCTCTCCGATTTTTACAAAAGACCAGGCGTAAAGAGCTTGTATCGATTCAGAAGGACAAAGATCAAAGTCATCCCACATGTAATAGGGGATTCTCATGTCCTCCCCGGTGAAGAAGCATGCTATATCAAGAAATATGTGCTGTTGACTCTCTTCCAGGTTGGTATAGCTCTTCTTCAAGGCTGCTTTTAGTCTCTCTTGAGGACCTTTTTTTGATGCTTTCAATGCTCTCAATGTTTCGTTCCACTCTTTCTCTTCTTTGCCAAGAGAAAGAGATGAACCTACCAGCTCGAGCAAAAAAGGAAGCTGGCCAGTAGCATCAACGATTTTTGTTGACAGCTCCTTGAATTTCTCGCTGGGAGAATCCGTTCCAAAAGCATGCCTACAGAATAATTTCAGAGCTTCGGGTTTTTCCATCGTTCCAAGGACAAAACTTTCCGCACCATTGACTTTTCTAAGGACGTTTTGATTTTGGGACGTCACAATGACCCTGCTCCCCGGGGCAAGCCAATCAAGCTCTCCGACTAATTCGCTGAGCTCTTTGTCATCTTTCACATCATCAAGGAGAAGGAGGACCTTCATTTCGCGAAAGCTGTTCTGAATATGAATCAAAGCTTTGTCAGAACAATCAAACTTTGGGGCATTTCCTTCACGGAGATGGGAAATTAGTTTGTTTTGCACAGACACAATCCCGTCATGCTCAATTTCGGCTTGGATCTTCTGACAAAAGCTACAGCGATCATACAGACGAAGAAGTTCATTATAAACATATTTCCCCAGGACCGTTTTACCAACCCCTGTGATGCCAGATATTACTAACACCTTTTGGAGTGTCTCGTCAATTCTAACCTCTTGCCCATGGCGGTAGTCAACCTTCAGCTTTTCCATTATGCTTTGCACATGACAATGGACTCCGACTAATTGTTTTGGCACATTTAGGTCCTCCTTCTTCAGCTTCTGCCGAACTTCATGGGTAATTCGCTCCATGATCTCCATAAACTTCCTGCCAAAATTAAACGGAATAAAACGGACGGGGAAGAGGAGGATTTAAAGAGGAAGAAGGCCTAGTTGAGCTTGATGCAGCCTTTTCAATATTTATAATGAGGATTACGTATATGGATGTCATTTAAACCTAGTTAATCTCAACGTAAAAGATGCACGAGAAAAGTAATCTCCGACAGAGTGTCATGAAAATTACACTGTATTCTTTTCGTAGAGATGGTATCCGCTAATACTTCCGATCTGTTCAAAAGCATGCTTCCAGGAAGCAATGCGCTCGTCATTGACGTAGCTGTTGTTGCGCCCATCCTTGTGTCCAAGCAAGGACGTTGCGAAGGGTTCATTGCAGTGGCGTACATCCGATGGTTCAACGTAGTAGAAGATGGGGATGACGATGTGTTTCTCCTTGTCCATGCGCTTCAACATATGCACCAATTCCATAAGGCAGCTTTTGCTGGACGCGTAGTTTTTGGAGATGATGGGTATTGATATCTCAGACCGGTCGATCTCCTCAATGAGCCCATCGTTGGTATTTTTGCCTTTCTCCAGGTGTTCCTCGTCCATGAAGACGTTAAACCCAGCTTTAGTCAACCAGAAATACAAAAGCCTTGCAAAGATGTCGCGCGTGTCCACCCCTCTGAAACTCAGGAACACATCGTGGAGTGGCCGTCTAGAGATTGAAGAGGAATGATTGGGAACGTCAGTAATGTCCATTGTTTGTGTAGCAGATCTGGAGACGCGTCCGAAGGAGCTCTGTAACTAAGTATGTGCAAGTACTTAAAGTCGGCCATCCCCACACTTATGGCGAGAGTTGGTTTGGTTTTTGGTGAGCAAATCGACTGTTGACTGGTTGGTGGCAGTGGCACTTGATGATCTTCTCTTTTGGTCGGTTCTGATCCGTATCCGGATTGGTTTTTGAATTTTCGGTCTACTTTCAAGTGTTTTTATTTTTTACTTCCAAATGACCAAACTATTTATGAAGGGATAAGTACTTTAGAGTGCCAAAAGTTATGTATGGCACTTACTTTAGTACCAATTTTTTTTTTTTTTTTGGATTACTTAAGTGCTAATTTTTTTTTTTTAAATGATCATTTAAGATTCAACTCCGATCTCAATCGTCGGAAATCTGACATGGTTATATTTTATTAATTTCTTAATTCTCCGTGACTCGCCAACATACCTAATCAGTATATAACCCATAAACAACGTTATCTCAAAGTTGTAAATAGTGATTAAGTGTCAAATTTTGTTTAAAATGATCACTTTAATGTCGTCGTTGTTAAAAAACGATCACTTCAATGCTAAGCACGCCACATGGAAATACCATGTGGACTGGAGTTTCTAAAAAATTGTCAAGTCATAATATAATTTTAATTATAAATGCCACGAAATCGGTTTAGCAAGAATTTTCGTCATTGGCACTTAAGTGATCGTTTTCCTCTGGTTGACACTTAAGTGAACCGGTGAAAACTTTTGACACGAAAATGAAAGACCGTACACAACTTTGACACTTTTAGTGTACTTATCCCAATTTATGAAAAAAGAACAATAAATTGCAAAAACTTACTTATTGTTTTATTTGTGAGAAAAAAGAAGGACGACAGCTATTGATTATACAATAATAGCAATTGCTCTATATTTAGTCTACTATTTTCACTCTTCAAAGGAAAGAGTCCACGACCTACTATTTTAACAAAAGGACTTATAGTGCCCAAATGGAATCAAGCGCCATTGAACCAATCAATTGTCATGCATATGCCAATCAAATTACATAATATCTACAAGCATGCATCATAAAAACTTTTTAAGAATGCGATTGCGTTGTATACTGAACCAAAAACTTGAGCAATCATATGAAGGATGACAGTACCCAAGTGTCTTACATGCACCTACCATCGTTCTGTTTGGCCTTTCAAATGCTCCAAGTACTTTTATGCGGCTAATGAACAAATATTTAGGCCTTTCAATGGCAGATTCGTTGTTTTACATTCCAATGACATGCTTGTATACAGTAAGGATGAGGAAGAACATATGACACGTCTCCTGTAAATGTTCCAGGCTTTGAGAGAGCGAAAATTGTTTGCTATCTCAACAAGAGTCACTTCTTGACTGACAAGGTAATTTTCCTTTGCTATTTGATGACTAGCCTAGGAATAGAGATTGATCCTAGTAAGATTGCTATCACTTCATGGCGAACGCTGCTAACGCTCCATGAGAATCGAAGCTTTCATGGCCTTGCCTCTTCTTTCTACAGGAGAAAATAAAAAATTTCAGTTCCATTGTGGCACCAAATACTAAATGCTTAAAGGAGAAAGACTTCAGAGAAAAGAAAAGGCGCAAAGAGCTTCGAGTTCCTGAAGAACGTAATCATTGAAGCTCTAGCGTCAGCGCAACCGAGACATGGTTTTTGAGGTTCATCGCGTTTGGAAAAATTTGAAGATGAAAATAATATCAATAAATATGAGGCTTGAAAACATTATCCTTAAGGATAAATTCCACACTTTGTCGTATGAAACTTGGTGTAATAGGCATTGCTTCTAGTAGGGAAAAGTATCCAAAAAATCGTATACTTATTGCATTTGTACCAATCCAATCATAAATCTTAAACATTTTCATATTAATATCAATCAGTCCATCCAATTACTTTAGATCGGAAATCGCTAACATGGATGTTGACAGTTTACGTGCCACCTGGCGACCGATGTAGATATTTTTAAATATTTTTATTTTTTTCTTTTCCTTTTCTTGTTGCCTGTGGCCGGTGGCTGGCCACGAGCCATTGTCAGTGAGGGCTGGCCTCACCTGGGTGAGTGTCGGCCTCATTGGGCTGCTTCATTGGGCTGCTAAGCAAGGGCGAGTGCCTGCAAAGCCTACCTCGCCTAGGCCATTTAGTTATCTTCCTTGTTCTGAACCTCAGATCCGTGAATATGCTTGTGAGAAAATCATTTAGGATCTGAGCTAGTTTCTGACGATTTAGATTGTTATTGTTGATTTATCGATTTCTAGATAAGAAAGTTACATCAGTTCCAAATCCATGCTCTAAACTTGTGATGTACATTAGCTGTTTGACAAAAAGTTTCTGAGATTTTTTTAAAGAACTTCTGTTACTGTTCGATAGAGACACGTACTAATCCATTTTAGGTTATAGGAATGTATCCTTTGTCAATGATCGAGATTTTGATATAAAATCATGGTTATCAAGGTCAAAATCTGAATCCACTTTTGTTTGTCATTTCTCTGCTGCTGTGTTGAAAGGTGCATTCCGGTGACGGGTGGTTTTGGTTGCCAACGAGGATATGATTTGGGAGTTACTGATTCAAGTCCTTATCCATGTGACGTTCATGATAAATGCTTTCATTGTTCTAGCATTGTGCTTCCTTGCTCTTCCTGTTTCTGTGAATTTTGCAATGATGTGGTTGCGTATGTGATGTGGCTGAGGAGTGCATGACAAATCAAAATTTCTGTTCTAGTAATAATTTTTTTATTCTGGGAAAAAGCCACCAAAAATCTCAAACTTTGCCCAAAGTGACAAATTTACCCCAAACTTTTTTTTGTGACATGAAAAACCCCAAACTTTGCAAATTGTGACACATTTACCCCAAACTTTTATTTGTGACACAAAAAACCCTGAACTTTCATTTGTGTGACACATTTACCCCAAATCATAGGGGCATTTTGGTCTCTTTATTTTTTTTACTTTTTTTTACTTTTTTTAAAACTTTTTAAACTTTTTTTTTATTTGTTTTTTTCTTTATTTTTTTCTTCCCTCTCGCGGCGTCCGGCGAGGGCCGCCCTCACCGGCGTCGGGCGAGGGCTCCGCCATGGTCGGTGGAGGGAAGAGAGAAGAAAAAAAGATTTTAAAAAAAGAAAAAGAAAAAACAGAAAAAATAAGACGAAAATGCCCTTAATGGGGGTAAATGTGTCACAATTTGCAAAGTTTGGGGTTTTTCATGTCACAAAAAAAAGTTTGGGATAAATTTGTCACTTTGGGCAAAGTTTGAGGTTTTTGGTGGCTTTTTCCTTATTTTATTCCAAACTTGTTTATGAAAAGAAATCTATTTGGTGACGTAATTTCATTGTTCTATTTTTGAAACAAATTTTTATTTCAAAAATAAGTTTGGAATAGAAATGAGAAAAAGAACTCTTCTTATCACTCGTTCTCTCTACTAGTCAACCATCCACCTGCCATCCGCCACCACTGTCACGTCCCGATCCTCGAGCGGGTGCACATCCCTTTGCGGTCGATACAAATGCGACGTTCCCAAGATGCGTCGCCGACCCATTCATTTTAAGCACATGTGGAAACGAAACAATAAATCCCCTAACGGTAACTATCTTAGGATAGAAAAGCGGGGACAACAGATTCACAAACAAAACATGATTTTATATACACACTGAGTCATATACAAAAATCTATAACCAAAAGACTTCAAAAGACTAGTTCTCAAAAAGAGGTTGTCCTATCTGACCTACACTTCAAATCCCCTCAGTTCGGCTCCAAATCCTCCGCTCTACGGCCCTGAAAATTGAGCCCACGACGGGGTGAGATATAAATCTCAGCAAGTTCACGATCTAAGCCTCGATTTAGAGGGTAATACGCCTAGAGGCATCCTAACCACACAATCATACAACCATAGAGACTTACCTCATTTCAGATCCTCCCTACAGGTTAGTACAATTTATATCACAGATAGCACGAAAGCATGAGTAGCAATCAAGCTCATCAACTGGAACGCCACACTCAATTTCCAAACAAGAACATGGGTCCTGATTATAGGGCCAAATCGTTATGACACGTTCCATACCATGCCACACAATTTTGTCCCATAATCCGGCCCATCTATCTCAATCAATCATGTGTTCCAGTTGATTATTACTACCCGCATAGGCAGTTTTACTCGACACACATCGGTCCTCTGGCGTAGCCAAGTTCCGTCTCACTCCTTTGAGCACGGCTACATCCTCCGACACACACCGGGGACGGCATTCCTTACGGTGTTTTCCGAAGGAGCTTCAGTCCAGAATCTATTGCAACCGACGTCCACTGACACACACCGGGGATGGGTTCTCTTAACCTTTAACGTCCACCGACACACACCGAGGACGGGTTCTCTTAACCAACACACGATCATTCAATTCTAGCCAAGGACATTGTGCTTTACACTCACATGCCTCAATTAAGATAACGACCATGGCATGTTTCCTTCGTATTAAAAACACTCTATGAAAATATCGTGTGTGGGTACACGGTCAGATCGAACCCGAAAAATTAATATTCTCCTTTTTAAAATCCCACTTTGTTTTATATAGTATATAAAATCATTTTCGGTGTTAAAACCTGACACCCGAGATTTTCTGAATAAATAACGAAATTCACAAATTTTGGAAGAATTGACCAAAATTTCAATCAGCACTCAATTTGCACAAATTAACACCCAATTGCATGAACTAAACACATTATTGCAATCAGCACGAAATTACAGTCACCGACTATCCCGATATAATTTTCGAAAAATAAATAAATAATTAAATAATTACCAAAATCAATTAAATAATTCAATTTAAATTCCAAAAAGGCCAACTTAGGCTGTAATTGCTAAATTAACCGCCTAAACGGGCCGAGAAAATTCCCGGACCTATCTAGATAAATAGCACATCCTATCTAGGCTTTAATTAATCTAATCTAACCACCTAACATGCATAATTGAATAATTAAATCACTAATCTAATCTAACTAACCACCTAATCCCTAATTAACTTAAGCTAAACACCCCTTAAACGTCATTAGCATCCTAAGTATAGTTTAGTGCATAAACTCACCGGTTTAGCGCGAAAACCGGTTCACCGCGACGGCGACGGGACAGCGGCCGAAACTCGGGCCAACGGAAACATCGACGGAGGCTTGGATCGGGCCGAAAACGGCCCAAGACGGCTCAACAAGGCTGAGCTTCAGTCTTGGTTCTATGGCTGAGTTGCAAGCTTGGCTTAGCGGTAGAACCGGGCTAAAGATGCGGGCTAGTGGGCTCAACTGACAGGCTGAGATGTGTGGTGATCTTTGTTAGTGGACGTGAAAGGCAACTGCAGGAAATTTGGTGGAGACGCAAGGGCTGCTTCGGTCACTGCTAGGGGGAAGAAATCGTGGGCCTGAGTGGAGCTAGGTTGCGGACGTGTGGCAACGTGAGGAATATTCAGTGGAGATGGCTTCGGTGGCGGAGGAACAAGCAAAGGTGGAGCAGTTGGTGTGTGTGTGGCGTGAAGCGGTGATCGATTAGAGGAGGCAGCTAGTGTTGAAAACGTGGACCGAAATTGCAACAAGGGAGAAATATTTGATGGAGGTTGCTTCGGTGGGATGGCAGAGAACGTGGGCTGCAAAATTCGAATGAAGGAGCTACAAGTTCGACGGAAATGAAGGAAAAGCAAGAACAGACGGGGGCGATGGAAGTTGGCATGCCGAGGAAGAAGAGGGGGAAGGGATGAGGGTGAGAGGGGGACAAGGCCTTGAAAGTCAAGCAAAATATCCTATTTCCATTAATACTTGGTCTCAAAAGTCTTCATGCAAATCCCCTTATGTCCCTTAATTCTTTCTAACAAGATAAATCCCCAATTAATCAACTTTAGTGCCAAATGTTGCAGCTCTCATCCAAGGCTCCGAATTTCACAACTTTGGGACTTCAATTTATTCCTCAATTTCCCCAATTTGATGTCCAATCTTGTTGCAGAGGAAGGCTACACCATTCCCACACTTGTCCTCACAAACTAGTCCATTTTTTAAGGCCAAAATTCCACTTACTTTGGCCCCTTCGAATCTTTGTTCTTTTCCAAATTGTCCGAATTGATTTTCCGTAAAAATCCCGCACTCGCCGAAAATTCTTCAGAAGATGAGTCAATGTTCCTAAAATAAATCGTAACATGACAAAACTTTCAATTTCTAGAATTAGGTTCAAATTCGCAGTTAATTTCAATCTAACGCGATTTCAGCGTAACTTAACCTACCGAGTAGCTTTTAGGAATTTTTAGTGCAATTGACCTGTGGTCAATTATTTTCGAGTCACATTGTGCATCTTCGGCACATTGGCGACTTTCGGTTGTCGTGAAAATCTCGAGGTTTCAAATACGGGCACAGGGTACAAAAATGACAGAAAAATCAGTTTAGTGTCGTTCGACGAAAATTTTGCAATTAGGTGGAATCACCCACACACTAATCACATATCTCAATCGAATCGACCTATCTCCGGTCTCTGATCGATTTTTGACTGTGCTGTAATGACCCTTGCAGATCAGTATGGTCGAGCAGTCGATTCCCCGTACCCATAGTCTTTGGTTCATAGGAGTAAAGTAAACCTCCCGTAGCTTTACTTGGGTTTCTAATCGACCCACCAAAAATAGATTAGTGGCGACTCCTAATTAAAAATCAATCGCATGTTAAAGTTTGAACCTAAGTCGTGAATTGGTATGGACTTGGCAGAGCCCGAGTTAAGTCTAAGCTTAACAATCCATTAGCCAAATCATAGGTGGTTCACACCTGAAAAATTGGTCGCGACAGCTTGGCGACACCACTGGGGACTTGAGTTGAAACTCTTAGTGGACTTAGGCCAATTTCTTTTTGAAAAAATATTTTTGTTTGGCAGCGAGGATTCCAGGTACGTCCCTAACATTTAAGGTGTTAAATGTTTGTGCAAGATGTGAGGTATAAGGGGAAGTGTTTGCTAACCTTTATTTTGTAAGGAGGTGTAGGAATGTATGGTTTACTTTCATAAACGAAGTGTTGTTTGATATAAATTGTTGTGCATGCTTTGCATTTACACTACACTTTTGCACACACAACCTGCCGCCGGACTTGGGCCGCATAGGATCATCTAGGATGGTATTGAGATGAATGCCACTCTGATCGCATGCTCGCGGTACGAGTCGCCCATCTCGATCTCGAAGTTTCTTTCATGGTGTCAAGAGTACCCACCTCGGTCCGCATGCTCGCGACCCGGGTCGGCTCTTTGACTAAGCTGGAGTCATGAGGACCCAACATAGTCCACAAGCCCGTGGCTAGTCTGATCATCCTTATGACTCCACCTTGATAAGCCTTATAGATTAGAAATCGAGCCACTTATCATGCGCATGTCTATGTGATTGCCCATCATTGGTAAAGTAAGTTCTCTAAATTTTTGGCCTTTGCAATTTACTTACTTCATCGCATTATTTTGTCAGTCCATAGCATTAGGATTGTCTTGAGTCTTAATCAATATACAATGGGGACTTTGGACATTCGAATTATTCTCCCTCCAAAGGAAGAGCTTAGCACTTGGTGGGACAAGTTAGATCAAGATGGCCGTCAGTTCATAGAGTCGCAAATTGGTCGCCTACTTTCACTGCTGCGCATCAACATCCATGGCGGCCTCATCCAAGCACCCACCCATTGTTGGTGCCTCGAGACCTCTACCTTTATCTTCGACGGTAAGCATGAGCTCACTCCCACCTTGGAAGAATATAGCATTGCCATAGGAAAATCCATGAAAGCTAAATTGATTAGTCCGCCTATCGGAATAGATCCTGTTATGGCTTTATCTGATTTTTTGAGAATTAAGGAAGACGACATAAGAAAGGTTTTAAAGGCTCACCGCAATGCATGTCCTTTATCTTTTCTGAAAGAATGTTTTGAAAAAGGCATCTCATTTCAAATGCGTAGGGTTTTCCTTTTAGCTTTCTTTGGGTTTATATTATTTCCTTACTGCAAGAATGCTATTAACCCTTTGATTGCTCAATTAGTTAGACAAGTGTTGGAAAGAAAAAATTTTGTAAACACTGTCCTGATTGAAACTTTTCTTTCTCTCACTCGATTCAAAAGAGGTGGTGATAAGACTCTCCATTCCTCTCTTGAACTTTTACAAATCTGGTTCCTTTCTCATATAAAGGGATTTGGTGGTTTAATGACTATACATGATGTTAGTAATTCAAATCACCCTATTATGAGATTTGAGAACAACCAAAAGCATGCACCGGATTACCATTATTCTAGGTGGCTAGCTTTCATGAAAAAACCAACTTCCAAGGGTTTCTTATGGCATGCTAAATGGTTCCAAGTTCGGGTGGCGAGACTCTCGTGTGGAGGTGTTGGCCCAATCCCTCTATTAGGATTCACTGGAGCATTGGAGTACTATCCAACTAGAGTGACTCGTCAGTATCAAGTCGTGCAAGAGCTTCCCCCGGCGTTACAAGCGGATCCGCTCCAAGTCAGCTTTGTTAATGGAAGCCAAGGCCATGAAGATTCCATTCTCACTATCAAATTGATGTGGGACATGTGCCATCCACGAAAACTCAAATGGCCCGAAGAAGAGTTGAAGGGCAAAGAAAGGAAGTACTATGCCTCGACTAAGTACATCCAACAACACAAGATTCCTGAGGAGCTGCTTCCGAAGATACCAGAGGTGTCGTTGAAGATCACCAACCATGCTAAGAATAAACGCCTCAAAAAAGTTGCTGAAAAAGCTCAAGAGGAAAATAAACGATTGTGCCAAATGGTGTCCCGAGTGTATATTGATCAAGCTAGATGAAATGCTTGAATCAATCTTGCTATTTTCATTTCTAGATTAATGTTTAGGAAGTTGAGTCATTTACTTTCCTAGTTCACTTATTTAGGGCATTTCGATTTTCTATTCTGTTTGGTTTGTCAAAAGCTCTATTAATGAATAAAAGTTCTAGAACGTTGCCATGGATTGACGCATTCCACTTGAGATACTTATCTTCCTTCATTTCTTCATAAATTAGGTGATAACGGATCCTCCACGCTCTCCCATCATCACACGATTAAGAGCTAGAATGGCCGACCAATCCGAAATGCGTGATCGTGTCTCCACTATGGAAGGTCAACTCCAATAGTTAGTTGCCTCCATGGAGCTTATAACAACTCAAATCCAATCCCTCCAAGTGAATCTGGCTCCTGCACTCGCTCTCCCTGAGATAGTCGTCTCGAAGCAGGAAAACAAAGCCCAAATAGGTGATGACGATATCCCTGACCTAGAAGATGACCCTTCGCCGATTAAGGTGCAAAAGGCTAAGCTTGACAATATCCCTAAGGCGAAGCATGATGAACGCTTCACAAAGCTGGAGGAAAAATTGAAACAACTGCAAGAGTCGCAGAATTCATTCCCGTTCGACCTGTCTGTGTATGAGAAGGTCAATATGCCAAAGAAGTTCAAAATGCCGGATTTTGAGAAGTACGATGGTACTTCCTGCCCAAAAGCTCATTTGCAGATGTACCACGTGCGTATAGCCCAATATGTTAAGAACGAGCCCCTCATAATCCAATCGTTCCATGCGAGTTTGACTGGACCTGCACTGAACTGGTATGTCATGAAGAATGTGAACCTTCTCGACACTTGGAATGAAGTGGCTGACGCATTTTTCAAGCAGTACAAGTTCAACATGGATATTGCACATTCCCGAGAGGATCTTGAGAGGATGGAGAAAAAGAGAAACGAGTCGTTCAAAGAGTATGCCATGAAATGGCGAAACCTAGCGGCTCAAATCACTCCCGAGCCTACTGACAAGGAGTTGATGAAATTGTTTATCAAAACCCTCCCGTCTGAATTCCGTGACCGGATGGCCAGCACGTACGTTGAAAACTTCAATCAGCTTATTCCTGTGGGAGAACAAATCGAGATGGGGATAAGGGTATGATGGTTTACTGAACCATCGAGTAGAAGATTCTCTGCCAAAAAAGAGAAAGAAGCTGCTATAGACATGAATGTGGCTTATGGCCAAGAAAGAACCAATCGTGCCCCGGCTATCCAGATGAATCAAGGGCAACAACAAACCGCCGGCCGTCAATCATTCGCCCAAGCAAGAAAGCAATTCACTCCTCTCCCCGAATCTCCATCCCAAGTGCTAACAATCTTAAGAAAGAAAGGTTTGCTTACTAGTG
This sequence comes from Eucalyptus marginata, assembly GCA_014182565.1. NCBI lineage: Eukaryota > Viridiplantae > Streptophyta > Magnoliopsida > Myrtales > Myrtaceae > Eucalyptus > Eucalyptus marginata. Next base: position 51,054,564 of record CM024589.1, on the reverse strand, counting down.
AGCCGAAGCGTCCTAACCGTGAAAGTGTTCGAGGCTACGACCCGATGAAAAAGTGTGACTACCATAGCGGTGAACTGAGGCATTCAACTAATGAATGTTTCACCCTCAAGCACAAGATCCAAAACCTCTTGGACACGAAGGCCTTCTCATTTCAAACTGCTCGGCCGAACGTCCAGAAGAATCCACTACCAGAGCATGAGGGTACAGTCAATGCTATCTTGGAGCCTGAAGTCGGTCGGATCAAGAACTCAAAGGTGCATGTGGCAGATGCCTACAACGGGCTGGTGAGAGCTGGATATTATCCAGATCATGAGGATGTTCCTCTGTCACTGATGAAGGAAAGAGTCACTAGGATGGTGGATGACGGCATCATCGTCTATGCTGACCATAATTGCATAGTTTCCACTATTTTCCACATCATTATTGATTGGGAGGAGGAGCAAGCTGCGCTCAATGCTAATAAGGAAGAAGTTGATCCTTCGTTCCTGGACATGCCCCCACTTGAAGATGCATCCGACAGAGAGATAGTGATTGAAATGCCTCAGCCGTATGAATATGTCAACAATAAGGCGGTCCCCTAGTCCTATGATCTAGATTTTGACCTCGTCACAAGGTCTGGTCGAACTTATCCTCAAGCCAATGCTCAGCCCGCGAAACCTGTCACCGATGAAAAAGTTAAGGAGTTTTTGGCCGTGATCAAAGCAAGCGAGTATAAGGTGGTCGAACAGTTACAAAAGATGCCCGCCTAGATCGCTCGAACTCCTGCTTACATCCCCTATGCATCAAAAGTCACTGATGAAGGTGCTAAGTGAAATTCATGTGCCGGAGACGGTCGAGGCGGACAAGCTAGAAGATTTTGTGGGATCGATCCTTCTCAAGGACATGATTGCTTTTTCCGATGATGAGTTCCCTCTTGAGGGTAGGGGGCATAACAAGGCACTTTATATATCTGTCAAGCACAAGGCTTCTCATGTGTCTCGAGTGCTCATTGATAATGGGTCTGCCCTAAACATATGTCCACTGGCCACTCTTCATCGCCTCAAGGTAAACTCATCCAAGATACATGCTGCAAAGACTTCCGTGCGAGCTTTTGATGGCACGAAGAAGGAGGTGCTTGGGGAGATTCACCTCGACGTGCAAATAGGGCCAGTGGTTTTCAATGTTCCCTTCCAAGTAATAAATATCCCCACTGCCTTCAACTTTCTGCTGGGTCGTCCCTGGATTCATATTGTTGGAGCTATACCGTCAAGTCTGCATCAAGCTGTGAAGTTCGTGATCAAGGGGAAATTGGTCACTGTCTATGGCAAAGAGGATCATCGAATCTACCATGAGACAGCTATACCCTATGTAGAGCCAGACTCCGAGTTCGAGTCAAGTTACCACTCATTTGAGTTGGTGTCCACCATACATGCATCTCAAGACTCACCGCCACCCACTCCTGAAATTTCAAATGCTGCCCTTATGGTGGGAAGGATGATGGTTGGGAATGGTTTTAGTCCTGGTAGTGGCCTTGGAAGTAATGGTCAGGGGATTCGAAACCCCATTAAAGCACCTCAGAGGTCCCGTGCTGTTGGATTAGGGTACCATGGAAAAGGTGGGGAAAGTTCTGGAGGACAAAGACAGGAAAGGCGGAACCCGCCACCTGACCAAGGGTGAGGAAGGCAAAACCCATTACCCCCGAACATTCGCGAGACATTCCCTGGTCCTTCGATAATGATGCAGGATGAAGCAGAAATAATGGACACCCTGGGGCAACCAAGCGGAAAATTCGACTATCTGGTGAAATATTCGGCTGCTCCCAGTTTCTACATTGATCCCCGTGACATTGTCCCAGATGGATGGGGTGGCATAGATGATCTGACACCATCGGAGACAGAAAACCCTGAAGATACATTGGAAGGAATCACTAGTCTCTTCGATGACGTCTTCATAGGGACCATTGATGAAGGACCTCCGAAGGAGATGGGCTCTGGCCAACAAGAGTAACTCATTTATGCTTTCTCACATTCCCCTGCGCGGGAATTTTTATCGCTTTCTAGGGCTTGTTTTTTATTTCTTCTTTTTCGCTTTCTTTTTAGGGCTTGAAAATCGCATTTCCATTCAATAAATGTAATTAATTGATGAATATCAATAAAATTACAAGTTTTATTTTGAGGGCATGATGAGGTATACCAAACCAGCCCGGTGATGATATCCAGCCGATAAAAGAAAAAGAAAATCCAAGGAGAATTATGAGGTCTGGGCTTCATCATGCTTTCTCGTGTCAAAATATTTCAAGAAAAAATGTTTTTGCCAAGGCTTTTTCAAAAAAAAAAAAAGCAAAAAAATATAGATTACTCTGTTTGTCTTTCTATTACTTCATGTTTCAGGAACAGTCTTGTGGCATACAAAGGTATGGAAACGATCCAACCCAATGCACAAATGCTGACATTGATGATCTCGAGGACTTGATTGAAGATTCCATTGAGGTGCAGCGAAGCTGGGAACAACATGAAAAAGCCAAGGCTCTCACATTTGAGCAGATTGTCACTATTAATTTAAGTGACGTTGAAGAAGCTAAGGAAGTTAAAATTGGGGCAAATCTCCCTAAAGACGAAGCTGAGCGCCTAATTCACCTACTGAAAGAATATCAGGATGTCTTTGCATGGACCTATGTTGACATGCCTGGTTTATACCCATTGATTGTTGAACATTGCTTGCCTACTAATCCGGACGTGCCACCTAAGAAGAGCAGATTGCGGAGAACTAAGCCCGAGCTCTCGAAGAAGATAGAGGAGGAGGTGATGAAACTTCTGAATGTGGGATTCATTGAAGTCTCACAATACCCTGAATGGGTGGCTAACATTGTGCCGGTAATGAAGAAGGATGGTCGAGTTCGAGTTTGTGTTGATTATCGAGATCTGAACAAGGCGAGCCCAAAGGACGATTTCCCACTCCCTCACATTGATGTCCTCATGGATAGTACCGTCGAATTCGAACTATTCTCGTTTATGGATGGATTTTCCGGATACAATCAGATAAGGATGAAAGAGGAAGACAAGAAGAAGACTGCATTTATCACCCCGTGGGGGACCTTTCATTACAAGGTCATGCCTTTCGGACTCAAGAATGTAGGGGCAACTTACCAACGAGCCATGGTAACACTATTCCATGATATGATGAATCAGGAGATTGAAATCTATGTTGACGATATGATTGCAAAGACCCGGCCCGGAAGACGCCATATGGAAACCCTGAAGAAATTGTTTGACCGACTTTGTGAATTCAAGCTTCGGCTAAATCCCGCTAAATGTGTGTTTGGGGCAACATCCGGTAAATTACTTGGATTCATTGTAAGCAGTAAGGGGATTGAGATCGACCCATCTAAGGCTAAGGCCATATGCGAGCTACAACCTCCATCAACGGTGAAAGAAGTTCGGAGTATTTTGGGAAGACTGAATTACATGGCCCGGTTCATTTCTCAACTATCTGAAACTGCTAAGCCATTCTTCAAACTCCTAAAGAAGAATGCATGAATCAACAGGGATGACGAGTGTCGAGAGGTGTTGACACATAATTTTGACCATGCCACTCACTTGTTCATCACATGAAAATTACATTAAGCATTTCATAGCATTGCATTTAGGATTAAACTTTTTTTTTAGAAAATAAAATATAGGATAATAAATAAAATAAAACATTTGGGTTTGTGGAGGGAGATTTCAAAAAAATTTTAAATAATGAAGCATTTTTCTTGTTGAACACATATCTTCATTTCAAAATTTAAAAAAAAAAAAAAAAAAAAAAATTAGACGGTTGTGTGATTTTGGAGCCTTTTTATTGTTAGATGGTTGAGTGAATATTTGCGAATCTTCAACAACTTTAAACTTTTCCACTATAAAAGGCAAGGCTTCACAACCGAGCAAAGGGGGGTTTTTTCTTTTCGTCGCCATAAAAGGGAAAAACCAAAAGGGTGAGATGGCCTTCCGTTCTTCTTAGCAAAAAGCAAAAAAAAAAAAAAAAAAAACACACAAAAGCAAGTGAAGAGTAAAAGCTTTTGGGGCGAGAGGCCAACAGAGGAGAGAGAACACGGTAAAAGCGAAGCTTTTGGAGCAGAGGCCAGCAGAGGAGAGAGAACACAGTAAAAGCAAAAACAACACTGTGCTTCTTCTTCGGTGGACCACTGACCTCCCTTTTCCACGTGCCCACTGCATTTCCACCCGTTGTCGCCGTGCCTCGCCGCGCCACTACCGGAGCCCTCTCGACGTGTCACCAATCGACCCACAGGAGCCCGCACCGTGAGCCCAGCGCCGCATGAAGCCGAAACTCACTGCGGCCTGCGCCCTCACATCACTGCTCATCCCCGATCCGAGATCCTCTACTCCGCCGCGCCAGCACCACCGTTCTCGCCACTGTCCAGTCGCCGCTCATTTAGCAAGCCGCGCCTCCACCCGTCCGCGGCACCTGCATCACCACCGAGCCTCTGCCGGATGCCTCGCCGCTGCACCCCCGACGTCCTGCCGACCCGCGCCGCTTGCCGCCCCGAAGCCAGCCGCGACCGCCGCCTCCGGCTCGAGCTCCGCCAATGCGTCCCCGCCCGAGTGACGCCATTCCGCCATCAACTACGACCCGAGCACTGCGCGAGCCCTCGCCCGAAGCTCCACCACCGTCCGGTCGCCTCTCATCCGCATCGCACGCCTCGGCCCGAGCCACCATTCTTTGCGATCCACGATCCCGTTGTTTGCTAGTCATCGACGCCGCGCCTCCCCGCACTCGCTGTCGCCTAGTTCTCACCGGAGCTCCGACGCCGGTTGTCTCCTTCGCCCGCTCGAACGCCGACCATCCTTCGTTTTCTCTGTGCAGGTCACTTGAGACTTGAGAGGGGTGAACTTGGCATCGTTCCTTGCTGGTTTCCACCTTGGAAATAATTTTTCCAAGCTAGGTAAAAGTTTTAGACTAAATTCAAATATTCAGTTTCATAGGTTGTGATTATGACTTGATTTGTTCTAATTTATTTTTATCATTATCCAATTAAAAAATTTGTCATATTAAGTCACAATAATAAAAATATTGAGGCGCGAGACGTCGGGTTAGATTTTTATTATTTAGACTTTTCATGGCAAATTCTTGAATTGCTTTGCATTATTGATGCCCATTAAAATAATATGTTGTTGATTTACATTGATGATTTTTTAAGTAGGATACATATTTTGGTGCATTATGGTTATTTGTTCATCACATAACATGCATTATATGTCATATTTAGAACTTAGATACTTAGGTCCATACGCATCTCATTTTTTTAAGCAACTCATTTTAGTTTTTTTAGATTCATATAGGATTAGGTTAATTTTCCTTTAATAAACTAAAAAAGAATAAAAAAAATGTTATTTAGGTTATATAGATTTCATAATGTACACATTACATGTTGCATTTTAATTAGTGGGTCATAGTTTAATGTTTTTAGTATTCCCATCATGTAGTCTTTTTAAATATAAAAATAGAAGTTAAAAAAAAAAAAAAAAAAATTAGCACTGCATCATTTCGTACTTTTTTTTTTTAATAAAAATTATTAGGTCATTTCGAAACAAAAAATAAAAAAATAAAACACAAATGTCATTTACTTGGTTAATTAATAGGCTAGTTCATAATTAATCCCATTTCATATCATTATTTTTAATATAGATTGCACATATATAAAGTATAATTTATCAGGGTTACATCATAAAAAAAAAAAAAATCATAAAAAGAACATGCATATAGAATTATTATGTCATTCATCCCATATCATGAAACGCATGCATATTTAGGATTATATAAATTAGATTGCATACATATAGTGATAGTTCAAGTTATGCCATATAAATTGCATCTCACATATCATTAAAGTAAAATTCATGCATATCAAATTTAAATTAAGATTACATTTAATTAGATATCATGTCATTTAGAAAATCATGTTTAGGGCATGCATTTTATTAGCATTTTTGTAAATGTTTTTTTAGAGATTGGATCTTAATAAAGTTGTAGTTTATAATTTCTTATGAATTTAGCATTTTGATTTATTGAATGTTATTTCATTGATTGTGCACCCGCATGACCACCATTTGCATGTTAGTATCTTAGGTTAAAATTAATCAATAATGCCTACAAAATATTTTGAAATTAAAAAAATAAAAGGTACCGAAAGGGCGTTAGATTAATCTAGCGTAACCATGTCCCCGGACCTATTGAATCTCTAGTTCGCAAAAAGTAAAGTATTCTCCCATACTTTATTTGGGTTTCTAATCAACCCTAATTGGTTAGTGGCAACTCCAATTTGAAATATAATTGCATGTTTAAATGGGTTAATTAGTATCAAGTCGCGATTGGTAGGACTTGGGAGGGTTCGCACCAAGTCGTCGGACTTAGTAATCCATTAACCTAGTTTTAGGTGATTCACTCAAAAATTAGGTCGCGATAGCTTGGCGACTCCACTGGGGACAGAGTTAAAACTCATAGTGGACATATGCCTGTTTTTTTATTTTTTTATTTTAAACATTTTGTTTGGTAGCATGGAAACAAGGTACGCTCCTAACATGAAGTGTTAAATGTTTTTGCAAAAGGGAGGTATAAGGGGAGTAGTGCTTGCTGACTCTTTGTTTTGTAGGAAGGTGTTGGGATTGAATGTTTTTCTTATATATTGAAGTGTTGCTTGTATTATAAATTGTTGTGCATGATTTTCAAATTGTTTTAGCACTACACATTGTACACACAACCTGCCGTCGGACCTGGACCGCATTTTAGGATTCTAGGATGGTGTTGAGAAATGGACCAACCTTGAACGCGAGGCCGTGATGTAGAGGTTGCCTTTCTCAACCCCGAAAATTTTTCTTGGTGTCAAAACGTTTATCCTTGTTCACGAAACTGCGTGACCATGGGATTTTCTTTTGACTGAGCTAGAGCTAAGAGGACTCGACATTTGTACGCAAGACTGCGACTAGTCGGCCCATCCTCTTAGTTCTAACTTGCTAAGCCTTGTAGTTTAGGTGTTAAGCCTCACATCTCATGCGCCTGTCTATGTGGTTGCCATTTTTCTTTGTGAAGTAAGTATTCTTACCTTATACTATGCAATCTATTTACTTTATTGCACTTTCTTTTGGTCCATGACACTAGGTCGATCGTAAGCCTTAATCTATATTCAATGGGGAGATCCGATGTTCAATTCGTTCCAACTCCTAAGATTGAGCTCAAAGGGTGGTGGAATAAATTAAGTAAAGAAGGTCAAGATTATGTGGAGTCAATATTGGGACGGCTCATCCCCCTTTTGGATATTGGAGTCCATAGTGGTGTTTTGCAAGCTATCTCACACTTTTGGTGTCCCGAGACGGCTACCTTTATTTTTGGTAAGAATGAGCTAACTCCAACGCTGGAAGAGTATAGCGTTATCATAGGAATGCCCCCTTGAGATTGAACTTGTTAGGCCACCTCTTGGTATGGAGCCCACATCGATTTTATCTCAATTTCTAAGAATTACAACTGATGAGGTTAAGAAAGTTTTGAAAGCTAATTGTAATGCATGCCCATTCTCCTTTTTGGCCGATCATTTTTCAAATCAATCTTCAATGTGTCAAAAGGGTAGGATATTCATCTTAGCATTCTTTGGATTTATAATCTTTCCTCATCAACAAAATGCCATTAATCCTTCAATTGCATGGGTGGTCAGACAAGCATGCGCCGGCATGAACTTTATAAACATGATTTTGGCCGAGACATTTTTGTCCCTCAACCGTTTTAAACAAAATGGAGGAAAAATCATGAATGCCTCTCCTGAACTTTTACAAATTTGGTTTCTTTCTCACATGAAGGAGTTTGGTAGTTTCATGCGTCGAGGTGAAATTGATGATTCTAATCACCCAATAAAGAGATTTTCAATCTTAGAGAAAAAGTATACCGGAAAGTCATTTTCCGATTGGGTAACTTTTCTAAAAGATCCAGATCTCAAGGGCTTCCTATGGTATGCTAAATGGTTCCATGTTAGCGTGGCTCGTTTTTCTCACAAGACAGATAATTCAGTTCCATTGATGGGAATCACTGGTGCAACATCTTACTATCCTTATAGAGTGGTCCGCCAGTATCAAGTGCTCCAAGATATCCCGCCTCCTCTCCGAATGGACCTGTTTCAAGCTCGCTTCATGCGCAAGGATCATAAGTACCTCGATGAGATCGAACGCCTTGAAAATGCATGGAAGGAATGCCATCCGGAAAAGATAATGGTGCCTAGAAGATTGAAAGGAAAGGAGAGGATTTTTCATGCCTCGGATATTATATCCACCATCACGAGATCCCTCAAGCTCTACTTCCCGTGATACCTGAAGTGACCATGAAGCCCACTCGTAAAGCACAAATTGAAAATCTTGAAGAAACGGTGGAAAAGAAGGAAGCTCGTATTTCCGAGTTGGTTCGACAAAACAAGAAGCTTCGAAAGACTGTGATCTCCCAATTGTATATAGAAAATAGTCGCTAGATTTAGGAGTTTAATTCTGGCTTTAGGGTGTTATTTCAATTTCTTAGATTGATGTTTTAGGAATTTAATTTCCTAGGGAGTTCTTTTAACGTTTTAAGTTGATGTCTTTGGAATTTGATTTCACTTAATAAAATAAACGATTGACCGTTGTCATGGACCAATCTCGTTTGTTATGATGCTTACTGTATTATTTTACATTGACAGGTAACAACACGGCTCACCCAACATCGCCAATCCGTACTCGTTCTAGAGCAATAATGGCTTATGACACCGAACAAGTGTGTGTTGCTGAACAAACTCGTATCGCCGCCCTCGAAACGGAAATGAAGCAAGTCCTGAATGTCCTTGAGTAGCTCTCTAAACAAATCGATTCTCTCCAAGCAAATACTGTCCCATCAGTTCTGCAAGTCGAAGTGGTGTTACCACAACATGCTCCCATGGCTGATCCAAAAGATAAAGGCAAGAATGTATCCACAAGTGGCCTATCAAGCTCTAATGATGTCTCTAGGGAGAAAATTACTGATACGCCTCAAATTGTTGTTGATGAGGAGATACAAGTGATACAGCCAATTGTACCGAAGACTGAGCAAGAAAAACGCTTGGCGAAAATCGAGGAGAAACTTAAGTAGCTGCAGGGTGCATTTAGCCAAGACCCAATTGATCTGTCCCATTATGCAAAGATCAAGATACCAAAGAAGTTCAAAATGCCAGACTTTGAAAAGTATGATGGCACCTCTTACCCGAATATCCATTTGCAGACTTATGTGGTTAGGATGACCCCATATGTTGATAACATGCCCCTGATGATTCAGCAATTTCAAGCAAGCCTGACAGGACCGGCATTACAGTGATACATTATGAAGAAAATTAATCTCCTAGAGACTTGGGAGGATTTGACTGATGCCTTCTTCAAGCAATATAAGTATAATATTGATGTCACTCCATCTCGAGAGGATTTACTTCGCACTGAAAAGAAGAAGATGGAATCTTTCAAGGCCTATGTCACGAGATGAAGGACTATAGCTGCTCAAATTACTCCGGAGTCGACTGAAAAGGAGCTGATGGATGAATGAAGACACTTCCGCCTGAGTATCGAAATCGAATGTTGGGATCAACTGTCGAGTCGTTCAATCAGCTAATCCTTGTTGGCGAGCGAATTGAAGTAGCATTGCGTGATGGATGGGCATCTGATCAAACCAGCTCCTATAGGAGAATCTCAACCAAGAAGGATAAGGAATTTGTAGTGGAGGTTAATGCAGCTTATGTTCAGCCACCTCGCCCAACTTCGAACACTCAACAGGGAGGAGCACGACCATTCTTTGGCCAGCAGAAGAACTCTTCCAAGCGTCAATTTACGTCTCTTCCTAAGCCATTATCCAAGATTTTGCCGACCCTTCAGAAAAAAGGATTACTCGCTAAGGAGCCTAAGCGACCTAATCCCAAGCGTTTCCCCAACTATGATCCGTCCAAGACATGTGCTTATCATATGGGGGAGGTAGGGAATTCTATTGATGATTGCTATACGCTGCAACACAAAATCCAAAATCTTTTGGATGCTAAGGTGGTCTCATTCCGCGATGCACAGCCGAACATCCAAAATAACCCACTCCCTGACCACCTAGAAGCTGTGAATGCCATTTTCAGTTTTGATGTTGAGCCCACTATGTTTCAGATGATGCATGAGGAAGCAGAAGTGATGGACACCCTGGGGCAACCAAGTGGCAAATTCGATTACTATGTAAAGTATTCGGCTCCTTCTAGCTCCTACATCGACCCACGGGATATCATCCCAGATGGATGGGGTGGCATAGATGATCCCGCACCTCCAAAGATTGAGAGCTCTGATGACGCACTCGAAGGAATGACTGAATTGTTTAGTGTTTTCCATCGACAAAGCTCGAGAGTAGGAGAATTTTAATTATTTGCATACTCCTCTGCGCAGGAGTCTTTATCGCTTTTCGTATTTGCATATTTGCATTTTCAATTCTAGGATTTCCCTCATTTCAATAATGTAATTTGCTTTTTATCCAATAAAATACATGGAGATTTTCATGTTTTAAGGGCATGTTGAAGTACACCAAACTAGCCTTGTGATGAAATCCTACCAAAAGAAAACGGCAATGAGCTAATTCGAAATTTGGGCTTCTTCATGTTCCCTTTAAAAAATTTTCAAAATAAAATAATTTTCAGCATGCATCTAATTTACCTTGTTTGTTTCTTTTAATTATCTAATCCATGTTTCAGGTGCTTTGATCTTAGTAGAAATGGATGGGCGTGAATTCATGAATCCTGTAAACTCTGATGCAGGGGCAAAGAATGGATGTGAACGACGGTGTCTTATTTTTGTAAGGACTCTCTATGAGCTCCCTTACAAAGAGAGGGCAAGATATGGACACATAATAGTTTTGACTTTATGAGCATGCCCTCTTTATCATTATAGAATGCTTTCACATGATATTGTGCAATTCGTCAATTCCACTTGAAATTTATCAAAATGGATAATTCAATGAAAGATGTTGAGTTACTTGAGCATGCTAAATGAGGTGTGAAAGGCAAGCCTAATCCCATACACAGTCCCCTGTCCATACATTATGAGGTGAGTATGGAAACATTTTGTATTTCAAGGTGAAGAGTTTTCTTGCGAAAAGTACGACAGCTAAAATGACGAGAGGCGTTCATTTCTCTATCCCGAGGTGATCCATTGCTTAACCATTTTGAGCCCATACACTTATGGATATTCTTTTCAAATTACCCCTATCAAGAATTACCCCACATCGGGGCAATTGGGAGATAAAATGACATCATGAAGCGAGGAAAATGAATTGAAATTTTCTTGCTCTCACTTGTATCAATCTTCAAGTCATGCTATTACATTGAATTCATGTGGTAATTTAAGTGCCTTAGGATGACGAAGAGTGTTTCTTTCACTATCTTAACACTTATATCCTTTGCATAGCCCACTTGAGCCTGCGATTTCATTTCTTTTAAACCCAGTTGATGATCATCCCCCGCACTGGGGCAAGGCAAGAGACATATCAAGATCCTGGAAGGTTCAAGTGTCATTTAAAGTATACTTGACACATGCATTGTACGCAAGAACTGAAATCAAAATAGAACTAAGGGGCATGAAAAAGTAGTGTGCCTAGTAAAAGCAAGGCCAATGCCCGTGAAAAAGAATAGAGAAATGACTGATGAATTGGGGGGCATAAAAGAGGTGTGCCTGATAAAAGCATGACCGATGCCCATCATCAAAGAAAATGACTTTCAAAAAAAATGTTGAGAAAAAATCTCCAGTTGAATAATCATTGGCATCAGGTGATAAACTCTTGAGCCAATAGAGAAATCTGTCAAGAAGACAATCCGTGGCGAAGAAAACTGGTGGCAATGTCAAGATGATCACCAATTTTGACCCCTATACACATCTTGGAGCCTAACGATCCTTTCGTTTCTCAACCCATGAACCCAGCCTATGTTACGTCCCTTGCAAAGTCTCTTCAGATTAGGGCACTTGAATTAACCTAGGGGTTCACATGTTTTAAGCATTGCTCATAGAAGTGCGAGCAAGATTATTTCTTTCTCATTTTGCAATGTTCTTGACTTGTAAACCCGGAGATGATTATAGAATTGTTTTTTTCAATTGCTTTGACTCGAAGAGTCCCTTTGTTAAGCCTTTGACCAAGACCACATTACAGTCCTTGTCAAAGACCTCTTAGATTGGTAAGGTCGTACCGCTTGCAAGAAAATTCGAACTCTTGTCAACAAGATGATGATAAAATTGAGTGATATATTCCCGCATCAATGGTCGGGACAAATAACCCCTCTTAAATGAGAGCGAGTGAAAAAGCCTTTTCACACCAAAAGTGTCTCATTTAGCATGTTCAAGAAATTCACGTTATAATTGAATCGTTCCTCAAAGACCAAAAAATTATCTTTGAAACCCTGAGTTTGTTCAGTCATCTTTGTACTTGATGAGAATTCCAAGTACCCATTTATAAAATGTTTTCAAATGTCTAGCGTGAATTCCAGATATTTGAAATTTTAAACGCTTGATGTGACTTCCAAGTGTTTGTCTTTTCAAACATTTGATGTGATTTCCAGATGTTTAGTAAAATTTCAAATGTCTTAAATGAATTTTTCCTCAAAGACCAAAAAATTGTCTTTAAAACCCCGAGTTTGTTCAATCATCTTTGTACTTGATGAGAATTCCAAGTATCTATTTATAAAATGTTTTCAAATGTCTAGTGTAAATTCCAGATATTTGAACTTTTAAACGCTTGATGTGATTTCCAAGTGTTTGACTTTCCCAAACATCTAATGTGATTTCCAGATATTTAGTAAATGTTTTCAAATGTCTGACATAAGAATCAGATTTTTGAAATTTCAAGTACATGATGCAATTTCCAGGTGCTTAAGATCTGATGAGAATTCCAGATCCCTAAAAACTTTGAGCCTTTTAATTATCTGAAGGGATCTGAAGGGAGTTCCAGATGATTATCAGGTCTCATTGGAATCATTTCACACCTAAATCCCCAAACAAGTATGGCAGGTACGTGCTCTTCTTTGCATTTGCATTTCATTGGTCATAGACACATAGAGATCTATGTTCTTGACCAAATCGTTGCATTTACATTACATCCTTTATTCTTTAAAAATAAAAAAAAAAAAAAAAAAAATCATTGTAATTAACATTTGCATATTCATTTTGCATTCATTTTACATGGTTTAAAATTTAGGTGTCATTTATCTTTGAAGGAAACCTCTACGAGATTCCCTTCAAAGAGGGGCAGCTGTTGACACATAATTTTGACCATGCCACTCACTTGTTCATCACATGAAAATTACATTAAGCATTTCATAGCATTGCATTTAGGATTAAACTTTTTTTTTAGAAAATAAAATAGATGATAATAAATAAAATAAAACATTTAGGTTTGTGGAGGGAGATTTCAAAAAAATTTTGAATAATGAAGCATTTTTCTTGTTGAACACATATTTTCATTTCAAAATTTTTTAAAAAAATTTTAGATGATCGTGTGATTTTGGAGTCTTTTTTTTGTTAGATGGTTGAGTGAATATTTGCGAATCTTCAACAACTTTAAACTTTTCCACTATAAAAGGCAAGGCTTCACAACCGAGCAAGGGGGTTTTTTCTTTTCGTCGCCATAAAAGGGAAAAACCAAAAGGGTGAGATGGCCTTTGGTTCTTCTTAGCAAAAAGCAAAAAAAAAAAAAAAAAAAAAAAACACAAAAGCAAGTGAAGAGTAAAAGCTTTTTGGGGGCGAAGCCGGCAGACGAGAGAGAACAAAAAAAGCGAAGCTTTTGGAGCAGAGGCCACAGAGGAGAGAGAACACGGTAAAAAAAAAAAAAACACGTGCTTCTTCTTCGGTGGACCACCGACCTCCCTTTGCCGCGCACCCACCGCATTTCCACCCGTTGTTGCCGTGCCTCGCCGCGCCGCCACGCCACTGCCGAAGCCCTCTCGACGCGTCACCGATCGATCCACAGGAGCCCGCACCGTGAGCCCGGCGCCGCCTGAAGCCGAAACCCACTGTGGCCTGCGCCCTCACATCATTGCTCATCCCCGGTCCGAGATCCTCTACTTCACCGTGCCAGTACCACCGTTCTCGCCACTGTCCAGTCGCCGCTCATTCAGCAAGCCACGCCTCCACCCATCCGCGGCACCCGCATCACCACCGAGCCGCCGCCGGACGCCTCGCCGCTCCACCCCCGACGTCCCCGCCGACCCGCGCCACTCGCCGCCCGAAGCCAGCCGCGACCGCTGCCTCCAGCTCGAGCTCCGCCAATGCGTCCCCTGCCCGAGTGATGCCATTTCGCCATCAACAGGCCCTCGCCCGAAGCAGGCCTGCAGCACCTGCAGCAGGCCCTCGCCCGAAGCTCCACCACCGTCCGGTCGCCTCTCATCCGCGATCACACGCCTCAGCCCGAGCCACCATTGCTGCGATCCACGATCCTGCTGTTTGCTGGTCATCGACGCCGCGCCTCCCGCATCCGCCCTATTCTCACCGGAGCTTCGACGCCGTTGTCTCCTTCGCCCACTCGAACGCCGACCATCCTTCGTTTTCCGTGCGGGTCACTTGAGACTTGAGAGGGGTGAACTTGGCATCGTTCCTTCTTTGGTTTCCACCTTGGAAATAATTTTTCCAAGCTAGGTAAAAGTTTTAGACTAAATTCAAATATTCAGTTTCATAGGTTGCGATTATGACTTGATTTGTTCTAATTTATTTTTATCATTATCCAATTAAAAAATTTGTCATATTAAGTCACAATAATCAAAAATATTGAGCCGCGAGACGTCGGGTTAGATTTTTTATTATTTAGACTTTTCATGGCAAATTCTTGAATTGCTTTGCATTATTGATGCCCATTAAAATAATATGTCGTTGATTTACATTGATGATTTTTAAGTAGGATACATATTTTGGTGCATTATGGTTATTTGTTCATCACATATCATGCATTATATGTCATATTTAGAACTTAGATACTTAGGTCCATACACATCTCATTTTTTTAAGCAACTCATTTTAGTTTTTTAGATTCATACGGGATTAGGTTAATTTTCCTTTAATAAACTAAAAAAGAAACCACTGGGGGTTCGCCTCAGTGGCCACCCTTCCATCTTGGAAGGGGGAGGTTGGGGGTTCAAATCCCCACCTTCTCAGGGGGGATTGGGGTGGGGACGATTTCATTTCAGGAGTGGGTTTCGACTCCCACGCCCTGCAAGGAGGCAGGTCAAAAGTCTGAGAGTGAGTGTTAGCGTAGGATTAGCGTAGGACCGACCAAAAAAAAAACTAAAAAGAATAAAAAAAATGTTATTTAGGTTATATAGATTTCATAATGTACACATTACATGTTGCATTTTAATTAGTGGGTCATAGTTTAATGTTTTTAGTATTCCCATCATGTAGTCTTTTTAAATATAAAAATAGAAGTTAAAAAAAAAAATTAGCACTGCATCATTTCGTACTTTTTTTTTAATAAAAATTATTAGGTCATTTCGAAACAAAAAATAAAAAAATAAAACACAAAGGTCATTTACTTGGTTAATTAATAGGCTAGTTCATAATTAATCCCATTTCATATCATTATTTTTAATATAGATTGCACATATATAAAGTATAATTTATCAGGGTTACATCATAAAAAAAATCATAAAAAGAACATGCATATAGAATTATTATGTCATTCATCCCATATCATGAAACGCATGCATATTTAGGATTATATAAATTAGATTGCATACATATAGTGATAGTTCAAGTTATGCCATATAAATTGCATCTCACATATCATTAAAGTAAAATTCATGCATATCAAATTTAAATTAAGATTACATTTAATTAGATATCATGTCATTTAGAAAATCATGTTTAGGGCATGCATTTTATTAGCATTTTTTGTAAATTTTTTTTTTTTAGAGATTGGATCTTAATAAAGTTGTAGTTTATAATTTCTTATGAATTTAGCATTTTGATTTATTGAATGTTATTTCATTGATTGTGTACCCGCATGACCACCATTTGCATGTTAGTATCTTAGGTTAAAATTAATCAATAATGCCTACAAAATATTTTGAAATTAAAAAAATAAAAGGTACCGAAAGGGCGTTAGATTAATCTAGCGTAACCATGTCACCGGACCTATTGAATCTCTAGTTCGCAAAAAGTAAAGTATTCTCCCATACTTTATTTGGGTTTCTAATCAACCCTGATTGGTTAGTGGCGGCTCCAATTTGAAATATAATCGCATGTTTAAATGGGTTAATTAGTATCAAGTCGCGATTGGTAGGACTTGGGAGGGTTCGCGCCAAGTCTTCGGACTTAGTAATCCATTAACCTAGTTTCAGGTGATTCACTCAAAAATTAGGTCGCGACAAGAGGCGCTCAACAAGTTGAAGCAGTATGTGATGAATCCACCAGTTCTTGTCCCACCATCGCCAGGGTATCCCTTGATTCTCTACCTCACCATTCATAGTGAATAATTGGGTGCGATGTTGGCTCAGGAAAGTCGTGTTGATAAAAACAAACGAGCCATTTACTATTTGAGTAAGAAGTTCACTATATCAGAGTTGAAGTATTCTGATGTTGAGAAGACTTGTGCCGCATTTGTATGGGTATTGTATAGATTGCGACAATACACATTGCATTACCAGACATTTCTCGTGACAGAAAACGACCCCATCAAGTACTTACTTGATCGGCCAGCTCTGGTGGGTAAGTTGGCCAAATGGCAAATTTTGATTTCCGAATTTGATGTGCAATTCATGCCACAAAAGTCGGTTAAGGGTCGAGCGATTGCTGATCTATTGGCCGAGAATTCAAGCGTCTCTAACGACGATGACAATTTCCTTGATGACCGTGTCTTGAGTGTAAATGAAGACTCATGGAAGATGTTCTTCGATGGAGCCGTAAACTTGCGGTTCGGTATTGGGGCGGTTCGATATCCCAGATGGACAGCACTATCCGGTAGCTGCAAAATTGACATTCCCATGCACCAACAATGTGGCCGAGTATGAAGCTTGCATCCTTGAACTTCAAGCCGCAATCGAGATGGGTGTGGCCAAGTTAATGGTATTCGGAGATTTTGCACTAATCATACTGCAAACTGTAGGTGAGTGGAAGACCAAGGATGCCAAATTGCTCCCATAGCACCAGTATCTGGAAGGTCTCGTGAAGCAATTCAAAGAAATTTCGTTTGAATACTTACCAAGGTCTCACAATCAATTTGCTGATGCACTCGCAACTTTGTCATCTATGTTGCAAGCCGCTGACGGATTAGAAGTCGAGCCATTGAAAATAGAAGTTTTGCCGAAGCCGGCTTACTGTATGATCATAACTGAAGAACCTGATGGAAAACCATGGTATTACAATATCATGAACTACATTAAAAGGTAGGAATTTTCTGAAAGAAGCACTCCCGCTAATAGGAAGTACATCACGAAGGTGGCCTCAAAACTCTTTGTCAGTGGCGAGAATCTTTACAAGAAATCCTATGATTTAGTCTTGTTGCGATGTGTGGGGATAGCAGAAGCCACTCAAATCATGCAAGAAGTGCACGAAGGGATATATGGCCCTCACATGAATGGGCACATGATGGCTAAGAAGGTTATGAGATTAGGCTACTACTAGCTCACACTAGAAAATGATTGCATCAAGCATGTACGAAGTTGTCACCACTGCCAGATTCATGGTGATAAGATAAATGTTCCTCCAACTGAGTTGCACCAGTTTTCTGAGCCATGTCCTTTCTTGATGTGGGGGATTGATATGATTGGCCCAATCAATCCTAAGGCTTCAAATGGGCATCGATTCATTTTGGTGGCGATAGACTATTTCTCCAAATGGATCGAAGCTACATCCTTTGTGAATGTCACCGCCCGCAATGTTGTGAAGTTCATCAAACATGACATAATTGCTCGCTATCCATGAAGCAATTGTCACTGACAATGGGACGAACTTGAACAATAAACTCATTGACGAGTTGTTCAGCGAGTTCAGGATGAAGCATTTGAATTCATCCCCTTACCGCCCTCAAATGAATGGGGCTGTTGAAGCAACTAATAAGAACATTAAGAAGATCTTGGCTAAGACAGCCGAGAATTATCGAGATTGGCATGACCAGTTACCTTTTGCACTAATGGCATACCGGACATCGATCAGCACTTCTACTAGGGCAACCCCTTTTGCTTTGGTGTATGGCATGGAAGCAGTTCTACCCGTGGAGGTGGAGATTCCTTCTCTGAGAGTTTTATCCCAAGTGGACTTGTTTGAGGCTGAATGGATGCAGCAAAGACTTGAGCAGTTAAACTTGATAGAGGAGAAAAGATTAAAGGCTCTTTGTCATGGCCAAACTTATCAGCGGAGAATTGCCAGATCCTTCAATCGAAAGGTACGACCGAGACATTTTGAGATAAATGATCTTGTTCTGAGGAAGCTGTTGCCGATTTTTCCAGATCCTGGGGGCAAGTTTGCTCCGAATTATGGCGGCCCATATGTGGTGAAGAAGGTACTTCCTAGAGGTGCCTTGATTTTGGCAGAAATGGATGGTCGTGAGTTTTCCACTCCAGTTAATTCTGATGTTGTCAAAAAGTATTACCCATGATAGAATTTGCCGTGTCATGTCGTGAACTGTAAGTATTTCTATGATGAATAAAATGCCTCAATGAGTTGAATTGTTCAAATTTGTCATAAATCTTGCATTTTTCTTCCTTGATGAATTGTGTGAGATAAATGGAATGTGTCAAATGGAATACCTTGGAATGATGAAAGGCAAGTCTTATTCCATACACTAATCCCTAGTGAGCTATGTGGAAAAATTCCATGTCCGTAAGAAAAAGGGTGATCTCGCAAAGGGTACGCCATCCAAGGTGATGAGAGGCAATTTCTTCCTCTACCCGAAACACTACAGGTATACCCATCGTTTAGCCCTTTGAGCCGACACACGTGAAAAGTTTTTAAATCATCCCTGTCAAGGATCATCCCACATTAGGACAAAATTTGGGATGAATGATAAGAATTTTCTTACTCACACTTGCATTAATCTTCGAGTATTGCTTTCGCGTTGTAACTCATACGATAGTTTAAAGTGCCCTGGGATGATGAAGAGCAGTTATTTCTCTATCCTATACATTTTTATCCATTGCATAGCCCACTTGAGCTTATGAATTCATTTCATATTAAACCCAGTTGGTGATCATCCCCCACACTAGGGCAACACAAAAACATCCAAGTAGCATGAACTAGAATGTTGACAAAATGGAGACTCTGTTCAAGGAAAATAAGTGCAAAAAATAGGGAATGAAAAAGCAGTGTGCCTAGTAAAAGCAAGGCAAATGCCAAAACAAAAAAAAAAATTAAACTCTTGATATAATGAGTCGTATCCCCAAAAAGGCGATACTAAAACTTAAATGCTGTTGCAATCAATGGAGATTTGATGAGGAAAAATCTTCGATAGTGGAGAAGGAAAGTGGTGGGAATGTCAAAATAATCACCAACTTTGACATTCTAAACACTTTTTGAGCCTAATAATCTTTTCATTTCACAGCCCATGAACCGAACCTACGTTACATCCCTTGCAAAGTCTCTTCAGATTAGGGCACTTGAATTAACGTAAGAGTTTACATGCTTGAAAGCATCACTTGAAGAAGTGCGAGTAAGATAATTTTTGCCTCATTTCGTGTGTTTCTTGACTTGTAAATCCCAAGACAGTTGCGAAATGTCATCTTTCAATAGCTTCGACTCAAAGAGTCCCCTTTGTTAAGCCATTGACCAAGCCGACAGTACGGTCCCTATTAAAGACCCCTAAGATTGGTGAGGTCATACTACTTGCGAGATTGCTCAAACCCTTGTTTGGCATGATGATGGTGAGATAGAATGATTGTCAAGATCCTACATCAAAAGTCAGGATAAAACAGCCCCTTTTAAAGAGGAAGAGTGAAAAGTCCTTTCAGACTGAAGGATCCCTCATTTGACACATCCATGACGCTCATGCGTTTAGATTGGAATCATCATTCGAGATCATTCCTATTGAAATTAGGATGATGCGTGGTTGATAGAAATCATTACGCATGAACCTTACTTGAATTAATGCTTGTCTGTGATTACAAATGCATGTTGCCTCTCATACAATCATGTTTTGCAGGAGACATGTCCCCAAGGAATAGAGATGTCACCAGGTAAGTATATCTCTATACCTCAAATACTTGTCGCTGAACAGGTATTCCTCTTTTAAATACACTGACACTCGATTGAGTTGTCCCCAAATATTTTTCTTTAGATTGCAACGTTGGGCGACCGAAGAATGGTTCAGGTCCTAGCCAAGCCAAAACCTCTATTTAAGTGACCGTAGAATGGTACGGGTCCTAAACAACATTTATTTCTCTAACAGGCGACCGTAGAATGGTACGGGTCTTGGAAAAACAATTTTCTTCGTCAAGGCGACCGTAGAATAGTACGGGTCCTGGAAAGTGAATCTTTGTTTAGGCGACCGTAAAATGATACGGGTCCTAGACAACACCTATTTCCTCATTCAGGTGATTGTAAAATGGTACGAGTCCTGAAAAATGAATCCCCGTTTAGGCTATCGTAGAATGGTACGGGTCCTAGACACAACAAAACACACTGTAATACTTGGCGACCGTAGAATGGTACGGGTCCCTGGACATGTAACACCAACTATCTCGAATTACTCTATCCTCCTTGAAGGTAGGTTATTCCGTGTAAGTTCATTTATCATGCATCATATAAAATGCATTCAAAAATGGAATTCATTTTCCAACAAAAATCATTCATTGCATGTGGATGACGAAAATTTATGTCTCAATTTATCTTTGAAGGCAACCTCTACGAGCTCACCTTCAAAGAGGGGCAGCTATTGACACCTAAATTTTTGGGGTTGATTTTTAAAATAATAATAATAATAATAATAATAATAATAATAATAATAATAATAATAATAATAATAATGAATAAAAACACACACATGGCATATAGTTTAGAAACATTTTATTTTATTTTTATTTTATTTTTATTTTATTTTAGGCCGCCGGTGAAAGGAAGATTTTTCACATATTCTGTTCAGATTTTTTCATATTTTTAGCTAATATACACTAGGGGGTGTATTTTGTGCAAAGAGGGAATTTTTCTGGATAGAATATGCGAGAAATACAAAAGGGAATATTGTGCGAGTTGTGTATATTTCAACAATATATTTAGGGATATCGTGCGCAAACAAAATGGAAAAAGAATATATTGTGAAGATACATTTTTTTTTTACCTATAAAAGACATGGTGCGCGAATTAATTTCGGGGGTTTTTTTCCATGGGGTGAAAAAGTACACAAAGCAAACAGTGAAAAAGTGAGGTAAGAGAGAAAAATTGGAAAAAAAAAAGGGAAACCCCCCGCAACTGTTCATCTTCCTCGTGGGGGTGTCCACCGCGCCATCCCGCTCGCCGCAGCTGCGATCCCCAGCAGCGCCTCCTGCCGTCGCGACCCAGCCCCGACGGTTCCCGATCTAGCCGCGACCGACGTTGACTGGTCCTCCGTCTGCAAGCCCCGTGCTTGAAGCTCGAAGCCGCCGACCGTTGCCGATTCGCTCCGCGAGCAAGCACCCACCGCCGCGTCGCCTCAACGCCTTGCTTCGCTCCGATCTGCCGCATTCGAGTTTCCCCGACGTCGTCGCTTCGGATCCGCTCACCCTCGCCCAAATCTGCCTCACAGGAACGCGACGCCGCCCCGTCGGTCTCGCTGCGCCGCCCGACACCACCTTCGCCTCGCCTCCGCCCCGCTCGAGGTCTCCCGCCCGTGATCCCGTGCTTTGCCCGCGTCGCCTCGCCTTCGCCGGCCCCTCGCCGCCTAGAGTCCCGACGCCACCGATCCGGCGTCCCCGAGAACCCCCGCCGGAACCCTCGCGGAAACTTAGCCGGCGACCCTCCTCCTCACCGACCGGCCGCCCCTTTTTTTTAGAAAAAAAAAAAAGAAAAGAAAAACCCAAAAATCAATTTAGGTAAATTTTTTTCTTTTCTTTATTTTTCTTTTGTTGTTTTAGTATTTTTATTGTTATTTCATTATTTTCTCTTTTCAGTGTAATTATCCCTTTTATGTGAAATTGAAATTGCATGATATGAAATTGCCTTGAAATTAGTGATTGTTAGCCCGATTTTCATGCCCGAAATCCGACTCGCAATTACTTAAAAAAAAAATCGCTAATCCAATCTCCCGCCCGAGATTCGATTTGTGATTTATATGAAATTGGCCAACCCGATCTCATGCGCGAGATATGGTTCGTCAATTTGGGTATCGATGTTGCTTGATTTGCTATGGTGTTATTTAAATTAATTTAAAAAAAAAAAAAATCAATCAAAAAGATGTAGGTTAGAATTAGGGTTTGCATATTTAGAATTTGAAATTTTATTTTAAATAAAAAAATCAATTGACTTAGGTTGTTAGTTTTTTTTTTTTCAACTTTAAATTGCATGTTTAATTATTAGGCAATTGTTAATTTCGAAAATTAAAAAAAAAAAGGAAAATTAGGGTTAGGTTTGCTTTTCTTATTTTGCATGTTTAGGATAGAGATTTTATTTTGAATCATGAAAAAAAAAAACAAAAAGAAAGTATATTCATTTAGAATGTTAGTTTTTTTTTTATTTGATTTGCATGTTAAATTTTAATTTCGAAATCAATAAAAAAAACATCATGTATATATCATATAGGATTAGGGCATCTTTTGCACGTTATTGCATATTAGGGTAAGATTGCATGTTTAATTTTACTTCCTAATTAATTTTAAGTTTTGATAGATTTTTTTAGATAGATTGCATTCTAGGATTATTTGGGTTAAGACAATATTTTAATTTAAATTAGGATTTAGTTTAACCTAATTCCTAATATAAATTGAATAGGATCTTAATCTAGCTAGATAATTTTCACATTTTGTTTTAATTCCGAATTTCTTAAAAAAATACAAAAATGCTTTAGGCTAAATTAGTTTCATTGTTTAGGATAGAATGCATTCTTTTAGGAAAAAGAAAAAATATCATATGCACGTCATTAGGGTTAGATTCATTAAGAGGCATGTCATTTAGTATTTTTTTTGCTAGGCCCATTTAATTAGAAATTACATGTCATTAGAATTAGGTCATTTAGTTAATATTGCATTGCATATTGCATGATTTTCATCAATTAAGTGAAAACAAAACAAAAATTACGTGTTAATTAGAAACCATATCTAGAGTTGTTGATGTGGATTTTAATTTAACATGCAAATACTTTCGTTGCTTTGAGGTAAGTTTGTTTTTACAATTTATTTATTGTTTATCTGGGTGTTGAATTGGTGGATTGCGCACCCGCATGATCACCTCACATGTTAGGGAAATAGATTTAAAATCAATTCAAGTCTCGCTTTGCCAAACATTTTTTTAAAATAAAAGAATGGTACCGAAAGGGCACTAGAAAAATCTAGTAACCAAGTCCCCGTACTCCATAGTCTCCGGTTTGTAGGAGTAAAGTAAACCTCCTGTTGCTTTACTTGGGTTTCTAATCGACCCACCAAAAATAGATTAGTGGTGACTCCTAATTAAAAATCAATTACATGTTAAAGTTTGAACTTAAGTCGCAAATTGGTATGGGCTCAAGTTAAGTCCTATGAAGCACGGACACGTTGTCCGTGCTTCCGTGTAGTGTCCGACATGTGTCGGAGCGTGTCGGACACGTTGACACGCTCAGACACGCGGTCAACGCGTGTCGGATTTTCCGATACGCGGTCAACTTTGTCGACACGCATGTCGACGCCTGTCCGGAAGACTGATGGAGGGTGGAGGCGAGGGAGGGCGAGGGAGTAGAGGCCGCAAGCGCCGGCGAGACAAAGCAGAGGCCGCGAGCGCCGACGAGATGAAGCCACGAATGGACCACCGCGACGGCGAGAGATGGCTAGAGAAAGAGCCGAACAGAGAGAATGAGAAGAGAGAAGGCAAACTCCCGCTGGCAAGACGAAGCCACGCAACGAACCACTGCGACGGCAAGAGACGGCCAGAGAGAGCAGTGAGGGCCGCCACTGTTGCGATGGATTGGCGACGAGAGGAAGAGGAGAGGAGGGAAGGGGGTCGTGCGGCGAGTGGCAAGGAGGATACGAAAAGGAGGGCTCGGCGGCTCGCTAGGGTTTTTCATAAAGAAATCCAAAAAAATAAGAAAGGAGGTCTGATGGCGTGAGAGAGGGGGAGGGAGTGACAGCTCACCTGTCACTGTCAAGTGGGGGAGGGAAAAAGTAAAATAAACTTGGGGTGGAGGGAAAAGGACGAACGAAAGAAGGGGTGGATTTTGGGGATTGTTTTTTTAACCGGAAAATAAATAAATGAAATTAAAAATGATTTCGAAAAATAAAAATATTAAATTTTGAATAATGATAAATTTTGGTTATTGTAGAAAATCATGGATTTATTTAAATAAATTGATTCTAATTTCTTATTAATTATTAGTTTCATCGATAACTTTTGTTAAAATTAAAAAAATGTTTCGCATTAATTATGAATATATCTTTCGAATTTCAAATGAATTGATTTGTTAATATTATTAGTGTAAATTTATTATAGGCTCTTTTTTTAATTAATATTTATTTATGAATTTGAATCAAATTAATTAAAAATAAAAATATTCATTTAATATACAACGTGTCGCAACGTTTCGGAATTCTCTATTTTTTAGAAATGACGTGTCGACGTGTCGTGTCGCGTGTCGGTGCTACATAGGTTAAGTCTAGGCTTAACAATCCATTAGCCAAATCATAGGTGGTTCACACCCGAAAAATTGTCGCGACAGCCTTTATCAAATACGAATTTTTGCTCAGAAACTTATCTTAAAATAGAAATAGAAGAAGCTATTTCTCTTCCGTAAATCAATTTTCGGCCGTAATGATTATCATTCGCACCCTAACTATTTGCTTCGACAGATGATGCAATAGCCGATGATCTAGTAATGGTCTGGTGTTGAGTGAATAACAGTATTGGTTTGGTGATAAAGGGACGTTGATGGTGTTCAAGGACCGGAGGATAGCGGCACCAAAGTAAGTTGCTCATTGTATAGGAAGAAGATGATTGAAACAAAAATAGAAATAAAGAATTATAGAAAATAACAAATATTAATAAATTATTAAAAATTATATAAAAATATCAACATCAGCACTCACCATGCCTTGTAGGACCTCCAGCATCCACATAAGCTATTTCAGGCCTAAATTAGTCGGATGGATTGAATTGGTACCAATGTGAAAAATGTTTAGAACTAAATTAGTCTAATTGAATGGTTTATGATTGAATGGAATAGGTTTAAGACTTTTTTGATACTTTTCCCATTCCCAATATGTACTAGACCTTCCTCTTTACTCTGCATTGAATATTAGATTAAACATGAACAACAAAATTATATGTAAAACCCAGCAAAAAAAAAACAAAAAATGAAAGAAAATGAAAGGAGAAGAGAGAATTTGCATATTTAAGTGTCTCTGTTAGATTGTAGTCGGAGGTTCTATTATTGGCAAATGTAAGAGAAGGTTGGTATATAACAAATTAAACCAATCGGCTTTAATATTTGAAAAACAAACCTTTACAAAACCATTACAAAATTTATTGTATGATAATGGTTTTCATGGTTATCACAATTTCAATCAAAACTGCTACAAAGTAATAATTTTCAAAACTCTCAAAACTGATGAAATATCTAACTATTGCGATGCTTCAAATGTTGGCATGGTGTTTCGCTCGGTCGAGAAAGCCGTCACATTGCCTTTTTAGGTGAAAAACTGTATGATGCCAGTATGTGTGTATTTATATGTGCGTGCTCTCAGTGATTGGAGCCAGTATTTGCTAACAAAAGAACGTGTTTTGGACTCTGACCATGAGGAACATAAGCACATGAATTCTCGACAGAAGCTTAATTGCTCACGTGGAGCTTGGAGTAAATTTGTACATTCTTTTTTTGTTTCTACTCAAACATTAACCTTGCGATCTCGCGCTCAAAATCGAGTCAAGGATGCTTTAAGCCACCAACATACGTTCCTCTCTACTATGCAAATCAAGGTTATTGGATTTGAAGTAGTAAAAGATATGTATGAAGTCTAGATTTTGGAAGTTAAGGGTGCGTTTGGTAACATTTCGTTTAAAAATTGTTCCGGAAACGAAATAGAAAAAAGTGTTTCGTTCCTGGGAACAATTTTTGAACAAAAACGCGTTTGGTAAACTTGTTCGGGAATAAAAATGAACAGAAACACGTTTGGTAAATTTTTATTCTTTTTTATTTCTTTTAATTTTTTAATATTTTTATTTTCTTTTTCTTTTTTTCTTTTCTTTTTTTCTTTTTTTCTTCTTTTGGCCGGTCGCCGGCCTCGCCCATGGCCTGGCGACGGCCGACGAGGGCTGGCGGCCTCGCCCAACCACGGCAAGGCTCGGCCCCCGCCGAGGCTCGGCCTCGCCTTGGTTGGGCGAGCTCGAGCCGCCTGCATCCGGCGAGCCCGAGCTCGCCCGCCCAAGGCGAGGCCCGGCCCGCAGGGCCGGCGACGCCGGCCTCGCCCGGGGCCGGCGACGCCCGGCAAGGTCGCCGGCCCTCGACGGGCGTCGCCGGCCCTCTTTTTGGTCGCCGGCCATGGCCGAGGCCGGGGACCGGCCGAGAAAAGAGAGAAAGAAAAAAAAAAAAAAAGAGAAGAAAAAGAAAGGAGAGAGAAAATGTGTTTTTAATTTTTGTTCCGTAAACAAGAAACAAGTTTTTCTTGTTTCTTGTTTCGTTCCAAAAGTGTTCCCTGAACAAAAAATAGATTTGGAACAAAAAAGAAACAAACGCTTTGCTGCTTTTTTTTTGTTCCCCGGAACAAAAAACACAAAATTTGTTTATAAATAGAAAAAGAAGTATTAACAAACAGGGCCTAAACTCCTAAAATTTCACATTGCACGGTTTCGCATTCATTGGTGTGTTCTCGCAACGTTCATTGCATCAAGCTATTACCTTTTTAAGCCCATGATGGTGGACTGGCGGGAGTCATTTCGCTCTTGACAAGACTTTGGCGCCTGCTAGGGAGAACTTTCATTGGCCATAAATGGAAATATGAAGCGGCTCATTGAATGATGCAAAATTTGCCCCTTTGCAAAAGCTGGAGGCTAAAGCACTGTTTTTTACTTGCCATTACCTATTACACAAGCGCCTTTGGGAAGATACGAGTATGGACTTTTAATGAGTTTGCCAAATACTCAACGCAACAAGGATTTAGGTTGAGTTTCATTCGCTACTTTCAATGGGCTTTGGGGGAATGAGTTGAAAGGGGTTTTCCGAAATTTAAATTGCGTTTGGTAAATTATAACTTACAAGTCTTTTGTAAAATAATTATGGGCTAAATACTATTTGGAAAAACTCATCTTGCAAAGGACTTTAGCTGCATTTTTCTTTTGTTTTCTTTTTTTCTTTTTTTTTTTTTATTAAAAAACACAAACCCTTCACCGGTGAGCCAGATCTAACATTCGCGACCATCGTTTGAGGCGGCACAACCTCAAGCAACCCTTGGTGAGGACCACATGAGATCGCACGATTCCAACTAGAGGCCGCCTAAAGTCATGCTACCATCAACAACAGCTGCTGCCAGCCTGAGCCCTTCATCAAAGCTGGCACTTGAGTCGCACAACCTCGTCAACCTCTTGTTGGCTCCTCACTAGCCTCTCACCGGCCATTCACAACCAGATCTAGCCTTGCCTGCTGTCCTCACACAAAGAAGATGAATAGTAACAACGAGAGTAGAATGAGAAAATGAAAAAATTGGTGAGAGTAGTTTTGGAAGAAAAAAATTATTTAACCTTAGAAATAACCTTCCACAAATGCCGAAAGCCCAACGCAAGGCTTTCAGCTTTGCCAAGGCTAACATTTGGCCAAAGAAGTCTCCAAAAAATGGGCCAAATAACCCATATTTTCTCTAAGGGGCTTTGGAGAAACAAATGCAATTAGTCATGGTTGTGGTTGATCGATTTTATAAAATGGCAAATTTTGTACCATTTAGTAAGACTCTTGATGAGATACATGTTGCTAGCTTTAATTTCATTAAATTTGGCGCCCACATGTTGTTCCTAGGACAATTACTTCTTATCATTATGTCAACTTTACGAGTCATTGCTACATTATGGTGAAAAATGAGGACTCAATTTCAATTTCGTTCTGCTAGTCATCCTCGTACTGATTGACGAACAGAGGGATGTTAACAGAATTTTGGGCAATTTATTAAAAAGATTTATTAAAAGACATGTTAAATAGTGGAATTTGTTAGGGCACACATGGTGATCATTTTGTTTCTCTATTTTTTCTATTTTTTATTCTTGATAATAAGTTTGAAACAGAAATCTATTTGCTAATGTAATTTAATTTTTCTATTTTGGAAAAAATTTAGCCTAGAAATAGATTTAGAATAAAAATAATAAGTAAAATTTCTTTACTAGTCTATTTTTGGAACGAAAACATAAATAAAAACTCTTCCCACTCGCCGCCCTCACCACCCATGGCTATCGCGCGCAGGCCGATGCACAATTTCTACATCAACGCTTTCAATTAAATAGACCAATGTCATATTTAGTAACCGACCAAACAACGTCTGATCTATTCTTTTATTCCCCAGAACAAAAATATAACAGAAATTCGTTTGATAACTCACGAGAACAAATTAGTCCCCAGGAATAGATCTCGAAAAAAATCTAGAAGTAAAAAAAAGTTGCCTCTTTCTTTCCAAGAACAATTCCAGAATCAAGCCCATTTTCTTTTTTCCTCTTTTCTTTTCTTCTTTTCATTTTCTTCTTCTTCTTCCTTTCACTAGTTGTCGGCCGATCGTCGACCTTGGCAATGGTTGGCGACCGACCAAACAAGGACCGGTGGCCTTATCGACCGAGCTTGGTCGGTGACTAAGGCCCTATTTGGTAACTTGATAGCTCACCGTTCACCCTTGTCGCCCATGGCTGCTACCCACACACTGATGTACGATTTCTACATTGACGCTTTCAATTAAATAGACTAAGGCCCTTTTTAGTAACCAGGCAAACAATGTCTGATTCTATTCTTTTATTCTTCGAAACAAAAATAGAACAGAAATTTATTAGGTAACTTATTTATTCCCGAGGATAAATTTATTCTTGAGAATAGATCTGGAACAAAATCAAGAAGTAAAAAAAGAAAAAAAAAAGTTGTCCCTTTGTTCTTAGGAACAATTCCAAAATCAAGCCCATTTTCTTTTTTCTTCTATTTTCTTTTCTTCTTTTTATTTTCTTCTTCTTCCTTTTGCCTGTTGCTGGCCAATCACCGACTTAGCAATGGTTGGTGACCAACCAAACAAGGACCAGCGGCCTCATCAGCCGAGCCTTGTTGGCGATTGGGTGAGGCTCGGCCTCACCTTGGCTATGCAAGGCTTGACCTCGCCCCCGGGGCAAGGATGAGCTCACCCAACCGTTGGCGAGACTCAGCAACCCTCGTTTGGCCAGTCGCCGCCATCGCCGAGGCTAGCAACCAGCGGAAGGAAGAACAAGAAGAAGAAGAAATAAAAAAAAAAAAAAAAAAAAAAAAAAAAAAAAAAAGAGAAAAAAAGTAATAAAATTATTTAAAAATTAAAATAAATTTTAAGTTACAAAAGAATTTGACGGTCATACCAAACGCATATCTATTCCAAGAATATAAATTATATTCAGTTACCAAACGCCTTCAAATGATCAAAAACTCGTCTAGGGAATAGAATCTAAAAAGAAAAAAATCATTTCTGAGCAAAAATTGTTCCCGATAGTAGAATAATTATCAAATACACCCTAAAGATGTTTTATCTCACGAAAGAGTAGAGCAAAATGAATAGAAAAGAGCATGGGAGGAAAATATTTAAAAAGGCCCATCAAACAAATTTCTGTTCTAGGAGCAGAAATTTTATGTCATTATTAAATGTGTATCTCTACATAGAACCTTGTCCAGAAAATAAAAATAAAAATATATATTTCTGATCAGAAATTATTTTTAGGAATAGAATGGTTATCATTCACAGTCTTATTAGCTCAAACTAAATTCGGCTATTATAATTCGGTGAGTGAAATTACAGGAAAAGGCCCATCTGAAGCTGTGCTTGGAAAGCATCATTTAAGCCGTCACCTACAAAGCGTCAATTTAGTGGAGACACTGAAAAAAGGGCCTAAGGAAATCAAACTAAGAATTTTGAAGCACATCGACAAGTATTGCCGTTGACGAAGGTGATCTTATGCTTTCATTTTCCACCGGATTATCGTGCGAAATTATCTCCTTGAGGGGATGATCCTTGTCAAGTTTTGAAGTACATTGACGATATTGGCTAGAAAATTGAACTTCCAGGAGAGCATGGTGTTTCTGGTACATTCAATGTTGCTGATCTACGACCATAGCATGAAAACCAAGAGCTTGGTGAAGATTGGCCTCAAGATTATCGCTTGCTATTATTTCGAAATGACGGAAATATATAGGTAATATTTCGAAACCTTTTTTGGAGATATCAAGATTTTCTAATGCTATTGGAATATTGGAATGATATATATATTTCCTCATTCTCAATATACTTATTGGTTTTCTTAGGATTATTTTATCTAGATTAGGAATTTAATAATGTTGTTGCCTATTTGAAATTCATACTTTTGATAAGTTATATCTTCTTTGCTTAGAGGTCACTCAAAGGGCTCTAGGCTCTCACCAATAAATACCCAGGACCTTTATTGAAACACAGTATAGTTGATCTCAACTATAAACTCTACTATAAACTCCTTCTCAAATAGTTGATCTTCCTTCATATCTACTTTTCAATCATTGCTTCTCCCTGCTTGAACCGACTAAGCACCTCATTGTTATGCTTAAAAGACAAATCCAGATCCTCCTCGAAACATCATCAACAAAGAACAATACACACCTGGCACCGCCCTTGAACATAACAGAGAGATCCCCATAAGTCTGAGTGCATGCAACCTAACAATATATGAGGTCTATTAAACACTGTACTAAAATTCACTCTCTACGTTTACTACTGATGTTGCAATGTTCACAGAAGTTCACCTTCTTAGTCCGGTGGCCTCCTAGTAGATTGATTAAGAACCTTCATCTATCTCTCACTCATGTGTACAAGCGTTATGCGCCGCAATTGAGTCATGTATTGATCTGAAGCCTTCGAGAATCTAGTAAACAAGCCATCAGTGTTGTTCCCTATAGGAGATATGACCTGCGGTCTATCTTCTGTTGCATCACAATGAGCATATCTTGAGAGACCTTCAAAACTCCACCTTCAACTAAGGCAGTATCCGAATTTGTCAAGAGCACTTATGAGATAAGGTTCTTTCTCATCTCTAGTACATACCTTACATCAATCAATCTTCTCAATATAACATCTTCCATCATAAATTGAAATGTTTTGATCCCTACAATTAATATTTTCTCCAACTTTGAGCTTCAAAATGGTGGCCAAAACAATTTTTTTCACCTTATGAGATTCTGTTAATCATGAGCCAAATTTGCTTCAAGACCAGTCTTAAATTCTTAGCTGTGAAACATCATGATTTTCATAGGAGGAATCAATTTTAAGTTTGGTCTTTTCCAGTAACAATTTTACAGTCCAGATCTCCCTAGTAGTAAGCTATAAAGGCCATATGATAAAAGACTCAACTTCAAAAGCATTAAATAAAAGGCCATTATGAAAAATGAAGGGCACTTTTACCGACAGTATTCTGATAAGTTAAACGGCGAAATTCTCGTCTGCTCAGGTCCTAGTCCAGGCATTTTTGTGTCTTGATTATCTACTTGCTATGCTTATGGATATGGCTTCTCCTTTACAATGCTCATGAAAAGTTGCATGATAAGAACATTCAAAATCAAACTCCCAATCATCGTCTGATGAGCTCATGGTGACTGCTAGCACATCATTAGGATTGCCCGAACTATTATCTAATATAATAATAACATTATCATCAGTGGTAAACTCCACCTCAACTCATTTACCTTGTTATTCAAACAATCTCTCATGTAATGTCCACCTCATTGCAAAGATTACATTGCTAATTTTGAAAGTTGGACCTTGATTTAAAGTAGCTCTCCATCTGCTACCTTTGGACCTTCTGCATTTGTCTCTACCTCGGATAACCAAACCTTATGCTATATCCTTCGCTAAGTTGCATGCTCCAAACTTCTTTTCCCACTCCTCAACAAACAAGATGGACTTTACTTCTTCCAAATATGCCCTTGTAGTATTGATTAGTAAAGTTCTCAAAAGAATCAGGTACAGACACCAACATCATGCATTGTTTCTTATAAGGCAAGGCCTCATCAACGTTCTTCAAGTCTATCATGAGTTTAGTAAACTCGTTTACATGAAATTTAATAGATATGCCTTCAACCACCCTACTAAAACATCATTTTCAGCATATACGAACGATTGTTCAAATCCCTCATTTAACAAAAGTGACTCCAATTTTGCCCACAACTTGCAACATCCTTCTCTTCGTCTTCGGCCACTTCAAGCAACACCTCATTTGATAGATTCAACAATATAATTATTGGTCGCTTTCATTGTTCCATCTACTGTGACGCCTTCGCCAAGTCTTGGGTTGTTATTAGGGTATGCATCTCAATGCTCTGCAATATAAAATTTTTCTTCCCCATCAACTTTTCAATCCCACCTTTAGCTCCTTATGCAATAGCAGTTTCTAGACAGCGATCACAATGGTAAAAGCTCCAAATCGACTCTAGAAACTCTCAATTTATCTTACCAATTGTTGTGAACATAACTCGATAGCTCACGGATCTTGCAATTCAAGTTTAATGCAAGTAAAAGAAATCTTCGACAAGACTGGCAAGAATAATACATAACACTAGAGATTTATGTGGTTTGCTGTGAGTATTGCTACTTATTGTACTAGGAGAGCTAACGATAAATAAATCCATTACAGAGTTATAATTGCTCAATCGTTCAAATGTTTCCCATTCCTAGGTCACACTCAAAGCAAACTCTCAAGTGTTATCTCACAATCTCTCACAAAAAAAAAAAAAAAAAAAAAAAAAACTCACTCAGAAAGCTCATGGAAAGAAAACTCTAAAGACTCCTTTTGTTTGCTGTAATGTGTAATAACCGAATAGAATTATATTTCATATATGTTCTAATGTGAATTATCAACTCAAATTAGGAAAATTTCATTTTCTTCCCTTTTTTTTATCTTTGATTCAAGATATATTTTTTTGGTCAAAATCTTTAATTCAAGATTAGATTCCACTAAATCTTGGACTCCACTGAATTTGCTTGGACATAAAGTCCAAGTCAAAAGACATTCAAAATCCAAATCAAACTTTCAACTGGGTTGAATTTCGTATGCGGGCTCAAACTCGAGACACAAAATAACAAAGGAAACATCAATTATGCACAAGTTAATCAAAACAAAACATCCTCGTAGGGAATCAATAGCATGTATAATGGCAAAATTAGGTGAAAACCTGATTGTATGGACTGTACGACCATAATTATTTGGAGATAAACAATTGATCGGTACGTTGAACCGCATTCCTCATTTGAATAAGTTCAAAGTTCTGATCTTATGCTGCATCTGATTTTTAAGTTCTATCAACATTATTATCAATATTATTAGTACGCTGGAGTGCCCTTTAATTAGAAAAAAATTAAATAAGGAGCCGATAAAGGCGACGGTGATGGCATAGAAATCGAAGTATGGCGACAAGAACAGAAGAAGTTTATTTATAATACGAACTTAGTCGAGGAGGGGGCGAGATATTACTCTTTTTAATCAAATTTCATAGGAATTATTGCATATTTTTCCACAAAACTTGTACAAAGCAGCAGACAACCTTACATCCCTTTCCAATCCTCATTATTGCATGGATATGCATGCAATGTAAAACAAAACTATCATCATAATTTTTTCTGCTGTCAGTGAACAATTGACGGGAGCAAACATTAATGGCCTGGCCAAGAATGTCTGAACACATGTACATGCATAAAGCCAAAGTCTCTGTCTGTCCAGGACGTGAAGACGCAATGCTACTGTTATCTCTATCATGCAACGTGCATGCTGGCATAAATTCTGCGCATCATGTAAAGATAGATGCGAAACAGTTCTTCAAGGTACGAAAAAGTGCATGCAGCGAAAAAGCCCAGAAAATAGCCATCAATATTGTTCACATGATAGATTTGAATGATCATAATGGAGAGACTATTGGTTAAGACTTGCCGCTCTTAAACGAATGATAGTAGTTCGTGATTAGAATTTTCACTGTTATCTCTACCACTCGTCATATAAAAGCTGGTACACTTGCATAGATTCTGCACGTCATGTAAAGTTGGACAAAAAACAGTTCTTTGAGGTACGAAAAAGTGCATAAAACCAAAAAGTCGAAAAATTAATCATAGATGTTGATCACATGGTTGGTTTGAATAGTCATGATGGAGAGACTAACGGGTAAGACCACCCATTCTTAAACGAATGATAGTCATTCTTGATTAGATTTTTCACTATTATCTCTACCATGCATCATATAAAAACTTGCACATTGGTGTACATTTTGCAAGCCATGTTAAGACGAACGCAAAACAATCTTTCGAGGTACGAAAAAGTGCATGTAATGAAAAAGTCCAAAAAATAACCTTGGATGTTGTTCACATTATAGGTTTGAATGATCATGATGGAAAGACTACTGGGTAAGACCTGCCGCTCTTAAATGAAGGATAGTAGTTCGTGCTTAGAATTTTCACGGGATAAGTACACTATCAGTGCCAAGACTTGTGTACGGCGCTCACTTTGGTGCCAAAAGTTTCCGTCCGATCACTTAAGTGCCAAATCGGAGGAAAAACGATCACTTTGGTGCCACCAGCGAAAGATTCCGGCCAAAATGATTACGTGGCTTTTAAAAAAAAAAAAATCGATAGGGCCTTTAAACAATGTCATTTTCGGTTCTCCTTAAGAAAACGACGTCGTTTTGCCGTCCTACATGGATGGCTTCACGGAAACAATGCCGTTTAGCTCACATGGGGATTGAAATTAGGGTTTCCGCCGCTCGGCCACCGTCGTTCGCCCGCCGTCACTCGACCGCCGTCGCTCGGCCACCGTCGCTGCTCGGCCACCGTCGCTCGGCCACCATTGTAGTTGCTCGACCAGGTGAGCGAGGAGAGATTGAGATTGTTGCTCGAGCAATAAGTTGCAGGAAAAATCAGAGGCGAGGGCGGAGGAGGAGGAGGAAGAAGATGGGTCGAAGGTGCTGCTGGTGCGCTGCTGCTGCTGGTGCATTGCTGGTGCGCTGCCGGTGCTGCTGCTGGTGCCGTGCTGGTGCCATTGCTGGTGTGGGTCTTCGAGGAAGAAGAAGACGAAGACGAGCCTTCCCTCTCTCTCAATTTGGGAATTAGGGTTTCGAAGTTGGGGGAAAGATGCCAAACGGCGTTGTTTTGGTGTTTTGATGCTGACTCAACTCTCCAATGAGCCATGTCAGCTTCAAAAATTAATTAAAAAAAAGGCTACGTCGGATTTCCGACCAATTTCATCGGCATTGGCACTTAAATAATCGTTTTTCAAAATTTTTGGCACTTAAGTGATCCAACGGAAACTTTTGGCACCAAAGTGAGCGCCGTACACAACTTTTGGCACTGATAGTGTACTTATCCCGAATTTTCACTGTAATCTCTACCATGCATCATATAAAAACTTGTACGTTAGCATAGATTTTGCACGTCCAGTAAAGATGGATGGAAAATAGTTCTTCGACGTATGAAAAAGTGCATCTAACCAAAAAGTCGAATAATTAATTGTAGATATTGATCACGTGGTAGGTTCGAAGGGTCATGATGGAGAGACTAACGGGTAAAACCAGTCGTTCTTAAATGAATGATAGTCGTTCGTGATTAGATTTTTCATTGTTATCTCTGTCATGCATCATTTAAAAACTTGTACGTTGGCATGCATTCTGCAAGTCATGTAAAGACGGACGCAAAACAGTTCTTCGACGTACGAAAAAATACATGTGACGAAAAAGTCAAAAAAATAACCTTGGATGTTGTTTACATGATAGGTTTGAATGATCATGATGGAGAAACTATTGGGTAAGACTTGCCGCTCTTAAACGAATGATAGTAGTTCATGATTAATTTTTTCACTGTTACCTCTATCATGTGTCATATAAAAACTTGTGCGTTGGCATAGACTCTGCATGTCATGTAAAGACAAATGCAAAACAGTTTTTCGAGGTACGAAAAAGTGCATGTGATGAAAATGTCCAAAAAATAACCTTGGATGTTGTCCACATGATAGGTTTGAATGATCATGATGGAAAGACTATTGGGTAAGACTTGCCGCTCTTAAATGAATTATAGTAGTTCATGCTTACAATTTTCACTGTAATCTCTACCATGTGTCATATAAAAACTTGTATGTTAGCATAGATTATGCACGTCCTGTAAAGACGGACGGAAAATAGTTCTTCGAGGTACGAAAAAGTGCATCTAACCAAAAAGTCGAATAATTAAATGTAGATGCTGATCACGTGGTAGGTTTGAATGGTCATGATGGAGAGACTAACGGGTAAAACCAATCGTTCTTAAATGAATGATAGTCGTTCATGATTAGATTTTTCACTATTATCTCTGTCATGCATCATTTAGAAACTTGTACGTTGCCATACATTCTACAAGTCATGCAAAGACGGACGCAAAACAGTTCTTCGAGGTATGAAAAAATGCATGTGACGAAAAGGTCCAAAAAATAACCTTGGATGTTGTTCACACGATAGGTTTGAATGATCATGATGGAGAGAATATTGGGTAAGACTTCCCGCTCTTAAACGAATGATAGTAGTTCATGATTAGATTTTTCACCGTTATCTCTATCATGTGTCATATAAAAACTTGTGCGTTGGCATAGACTCTAAACGTCATGTAAAGACAAACACAAAACAGCTTTTCGAGGTACGAAAAAGTGCATGTGATGAAAAAGTCCAAAAAATAACCTTGGATGTTGTTCACACAATAGATTTAAATGATCATGATGGAAAGCCTTGGGTAAGACCTGCCACTCTTAAACAAATGATAGTAGTTCGTGCTTAGAATTTTCACTGTAATCTCTACTATGCGTCATATAAACACTTGTCCATTAGCATAGATTCTGCACGTCCTGTAAAGACGGACGGAAAATAGTTCTTCGAGGTATGAAAAAATGCATCTAACCAAAAAGTCGAATAATTAAATGTAGATGTTGATCACATGGTAGGTTTGAATAGTCATGATGGAAAGACTAACGGATAAAGCCAGTCCTTCTTAAATGAATGATAGTCGTTCATGATTAGATTTTTCACTGCTTTATCTGTCATGCATCATTTAAAAACTTGTACGTTGGCATGCATTCTGCAAGTCATGTAAAGACGGACACAAAACAGTTCTTCGAGGTACGAAAAAATGCATGTGACGAAAAAGTCCAAAAAATAACCTTGGATGTTGTTCACAAGATAGGTTTGAATGATCATGATAGAGAGACTATTGGGTAAGACTTGCCGCTCTTAAACGAATGATAGTAGTTAATGATTAGATTTTTCACTGTTATCTCTATCATGTGTCATATAAAAACTTGTGAGTTGGCATAGACTCTGAACGTCATGTAAAGACAAACACAAAACAGTTTTTCGAGGTATGAAAAAGTGCATGTGATGAAAAATTCCAAAAAATAACCTTGGATGTTGTTCACATGATAGGTTTGAATCATGATGGAAAGACTATTGGGTAAGACTTGCCGCTCTTAAATGAATGATAGTAGTTCGTGCTTACAATTTTCACTATAATCTCTACCAAGCGTCATATAAAAACTTGTACGTTGGCATAGATTCTGCTCGTCATGTAAAGACAGACGGACAATAGTCCTTCGAGGTACGAAAAAGTGCATCTAACCAAAAAGTCGAATAATTAATTGTAGATGTTGATCACGTGGTAGGTTTGAATGGTCAGGATTGAGAGACTATTGGGTAAGACAAGTCGTTTTTAAATGAATGATAGTCATTCGTGATTAGATTTTTCACTATTATCTCTGTCATGCATCATTTAAAAACTTGTACGTTGGCATACAATCTGCAAGTCATGTAAAGACGGACGCAAAACAGTTCTTCGAGGTACGAAAAAGTGCATGTGATGAAAAAGTCCAAAAAATAACCTTGGATGTTGTTCACATGATAGGTTTGAATGATCATCATGGAAAGACTATTGGGTAAGACCTGCTGCTCTTAAACAAATGATAGTAGTTCGTGCTTAGAATTTTCACTATAATCTCTACCATGCGTCATATAAAAACTTGTACTTGGCATAGATTCTACACGTCCTATAAAGATGGACGGAAAATAGTTCTTCGAGGTACAAAAAATGCATCTAACCAAAAGTCGAATAATTAAATGTAGATGTTGATCACGTGGTAGGTTAGAGTGGTCATGATGGAGAGACTACCGAGTAAAACCACTCGTTCTTAAATGAATGATAGTCGTTCATGATTAGATTTTTCACTGCTTTATCTATCATGCATCATTTAAAAACTTGTACGTTGGCATGCATTCTGCAAGTCATGTAAAGACGGACACAAAACAGTTCTTCGAGGTACGAAAAAATGCATGTCACGAAAAAGTCCAAAAAATAACCTTGGATGTTGTTCACAAGATAGGTTTGAATGATCATGATAGAGAGACTATTGGGTAAGACTTGCCGCTCTTAAACGAATGATAGTAGTTAATGATTAGATTTTTCACTGTTATCTCTATCATGTGTCATATAAAAACTTGTGAGTTGGCATAGACTCTGAACGTCATGTAAAGACAAACACAAACAGTTTTTCGAGGTATGAAAAAGTGCATGTGATGAAAAATTCCAAAAAATAACCTTGGATGTTGTTCACATGATAGGTTTGAATCATGATAGAAAGACTATTGGGTAAGACTTGCCGCTCTTAAATGAATGATAGTAGTTCGTGCTTACAATTTTCACTATAATCTCTACCAAGCGTCATATAAAAACTTGTACGTTGGCATAGATTCTGCACGTCATGTAAAGACAGACGGACAATAGTCCTTCGAGGTACGAAAAAGTGCATCTAACCAAAAGTCGAATAATTAATTGTAGATGTTGATCACGTGGTAGGTTTGAATGGTCAGGATTGAGAGACTATTGGGTAAGACAAGTCGTTTTTAAATGAATGATAGTCATTCGTGATTAGATTTTTCACTATTATCTCTGTCATGCATCATTTAAAAACTTGTACGTTGGCATACAATCTGCAAGTCATGTAAAGACGGACGCAAAACAGTTCTTCGAGGTACGAAAAAGTGCATGTGGCGAAAAAGTCCAAAAAATAACCTTGGATGTTGTTCACATGATAGGTTTGAATGATCATCATGGAAAGACTATTGGGTAAGACCTGCTGCTCTTAAACAAATGATAGTAGTTCGTGCTTAGAATTTTCACTATAATCTCTACCATGCGTCATATAAAAACTTGTACTTGGCATAGATTCTACACGTCCTATAAAGATGGACGGAAAATAGTTCTTCGAGGTACAAAAAAATGCATCTAACCAAAAAGTCGAATAATTAAATGTAGATGTTGATCACGTGGTAGGTTAGAGTGGTCATGATGGAGAGACTACCGGGTAAAACCAGTCATTCTTAAATGAATTATAGTCGTTCATGATTAGATTTTTCACTGTTATCTCTGTCATGCATCATTTAAGAACTTGTACGTTCGCATGCATTCCACAAGTCATGTAAAGATGGACGCAAAACAGTTCTTCGAGGTACGAAAAAATGCATGTGACGAAAAAGTCCAAAAAATAACCTTGAATGTTGTCTACAGAATAGGTTTGAATGATCATGATGGAGAAACTATTGGGCAAGACTTGCCGCTCTTAAACAAATGATAGTAGTTCGTGATTAATTTTTTCACTATTACCTCTATCATGTGTCATATAAAAACTTGTGCGTTGGCATAGACTCTGCACGTCATGTAAAGACAAATGCAAAACAGTTTTTTGAGGTACGAAAAAGTGCATGTGATGAAAAAGTCCAAAAAATAACCTTGGATGTTGTCCACATGATAGGTTTGAATGATTATGATGGAAAGATTATTGGGTAAGACCTGCCGCTCTTAAATGAATGATAGTAGTTCATGCTTACAATTTTCACTGTAATCTCTACCATGCGTCATATAAAAACTTGTATGTTAGCATAGATTATGCACGTCATGTAAAGACGGACGGAAAATAGTTCTTCGAGGTACGAAAAAGTGCATCTAACCAAAAAGTCGAATAATTAAATGTAGATGCTGATCACGTGATAGGCTTGAATGGTCATGACGGAGAGACTAACGGGTAAAACTAGTTGTTCTTAAATGAATAATAGTCGTTCGTGATTAGATTTTTTACTGTTTTATCTATCATGCATCATTTAAAATCTTGTACGTTGGCATGCATTCAGCAAGTCATGTAAAGACGGACACAAAACAGTTCTTCGAGGTACGAAAAAATGCATGTGACGAAAAAGTCCAAAAAATGACCTTGGATGTTGTTCACATGATAAGTTTGAATGATCATGATAGAGAGACTATTGTGTAAGACTTGCCGCTCTTAAACGAATGATAGTAGTTCATGATTAGATTTTTCACTGTTATCTCTATCATGTGTCATATAAAAACTTGTGAGTTGGCATAGACTCTGAACATCATGTAAAGACAAACACAAAACAGTTTTTCAAGGTACGAAAAAGTGCATGTGATGAAAAAGTCCAAAAATTAACCTTAGATGTTGTTCACATGATAAGTTTGAATGATCATGATAGAGAGACTATTGGGTAAGACTTGCCGCTCTTAAACGAATGATAGTAGTTCATGATTTGATTTTTCACTGTTATCTCTATCATGTGTCATATAAAAACTTGTGAGTTGGCATCGACTCTGAACGTCATGTAAAGACAAACACAAAACAGTTTTTCGAGGTACAAAAAAGTGCATGTGATGAAAAAGTCCAAAAAATAACCTTGGATGTTGTTCACATGATAGGTTTGAATCATGATGGAAAGACTGTTGGGTAAGACCTGCCGCTCTTAAATGAATGATAGTAGTTCGTGCTTACAATTTTCATTGTAATCTCTACCATGCGTCATATAAAAACTTGTACGTTGGCATAGATTCTGCACGTCATGTAAAGACAAACGGACAATAGTTCTTCGAGGTACGAAAAAGTGCACCTAACCAAACAGTCGAATAATTAATTGTAGATGTTGATCACGTGGTAGGTTTGAATGGTCATGATTGAGAGACTATTGGGTAAGACCGGTCGTTTTTAAATGAATGATAATCATTCGTGATTAGATTTTTCACTATTATCTCTGTCATGCATCATTTAAAAACTTGTACGTTGGCATACAATCTGCAAGTCATGTAAAGACGAACGCAAAACAGTTCTTCGAGGTACGAAAAAATCCATGTGACGAAAAAGTCCAAAAAATAACCTTGGATGTTGTTCACATGATTGGTTTGAATGATCATGATGGAAAGACTATAAGGTAAGACCTGCTGCTCTTAAACAAATGATAGTAGTTCGTGCTTAGAATTTTCACTGTAATCTCTACCATGCGTCATATAAAAACTTGTACTTGGCATAGATTCTGCATGTCCTGTAAAGACGGACGGAAAATAGTTCTTCGAGGTACGAAAGAATGCATCTAACCAAGAAGTCGAATAATTAAATGTAGATGTTAATCACATGGTAGGTTAGAGTGGTCATGATGGAGAGAGTAACGGGTAAAACCAGTCGTTCTTAAATAAATTATAGTCGTTCGTGATTAGATTTTTCACTGTTATCTTTGTCAAGCATATTTAAAAACTTGTACGTTGGCATGCATTCTGCAAGTCATGTAAAGACGGATGCAAAACAGTTCTTCGAGGTATGAAAAAATGCATGTGACGAAAAAGTCCAAAAAATAACCTTGGATGTTGTTTACAAGATAGGTTTGAATGATCATGATGGCGAAACTATTGGGTAAGACTTGCCGCTCTTAAACGAATGATAGTAGTTCATGATTAATTTTTTCACTGTTACCTCTATCATGTGTCATATAAAACTTGTGCGTTGTCATAGACTCTGCACGTTATGTAAAGACAAATGCAAAACAGTTTTTCGAGGTACGAAAAAGTGCATGTGATGAAAAAGTCCAAAAAATAACCTTGGATGTTGTCCACATGATAGGTTTGAATGATCATGATGGAAAGACTATTGGGTAAGACCTGCCGCTCTTAAATGAATGATAGTAGTTCATGCTTACAATTTTCACTGTAATCTCTACCATGCATCATATAAAAACTTGTATGTTAGCATAGATTATGCACGTCCTGTAAAGACGGACGGAAAATAGTTCTTCGAGGTACGAAAAAGTGCATCTAACCAAAAAGTCGAATAATTTAATGTAGATGCTGATCACGTGGTAGGTTTGAATGGTCATGATGAAGAGATTAACGGGTAAAACCAGTCGTTCTTAAATGAATGATAGTCGTTCGTGATTAGATTTTTCACTGTTTTATCTATGATGCATCATTTAAAATCTTGTACGTTGGCATGCATTCTGCAAGTCATGTAAAGACGAACACAAAACAGTTCTTCGAGGTACGAAAAAATGCATGTCACGAAAAAGTCCAAAAAATAACCTTGGATGTTGTTCACATGATAGGTTTGAATGATCATAATAGAGAGAATATTAGGTAAGACTTGCCGCTCTTAAACGAATGATAGTAGTTCATGATTAGATTTTTCACTGTTATCTCTATCATGTGTCATATAAAAACTTGTGAGTTGGCATAGACTCTGAACGTCATGTAAAGACAAACACAAAACAGTTTTTCGAGGTACGAAGAAGTGCATGTGATGAAAAAGTCCAAAAAATGACCTTGGATGTTGTTCACATGATAGGTTTGAATCATGATAGAAAGACTATTGGGTAAGACCTGCCGCTCTTAAATGAATGATAGTAGTTCGTGCTTACAATTTTCACTGTAATCTCTATCGTGCGTCATATAAAAACTGTTTTTATACGTTGGCATAGATTCTGCACGTCATGTAAAGACGGACGGACAAAAGTTCTTCGAGGTACGAAAAAGTGCATCTAACCAAAAAGTCGAATAATTAATTGTAGATGTTGATCACGTGGTAGGTTTGAATGGTCATGATTGAG
Organism: Eucalyptus marginata; assembly: GCA_014182565.1. NCBI lineage: Eukaryota > Viridiplantae > Streptophyta > Magnoliopsida > Myrtales > Myrtaceae > Eucalyptus > Eucalyptus marginata. The sequence goes on along the minus strand of CM024589.1, from coordinate 51,011,325 downwards.
AGACTATTGGGTAAGACCGGTCGTTTTTAAATGAATGATAATCATTCGTGATTAGATTTTTCACTATTATCTCTGTCATGCATCATTTAAAAACTTGTACGTTGGCATACAATCTGCAAGTCATGTAAAGACGAACGCAAAACAGTTCTTCGAGGTACGAAAAAATGCATGTAACGAAAAGTCCAAAAAATAACCTTGGATGTTGTTCACATGATAGGTTTGAATGATCATGATGGAAAGACTATTGGGTAAGACTTGCTGCTCTTAAACAAATGATAGTAGTTCGTGCTTAGAATTTTCACTGTAATCTCTACCATGCGTCATATAAAAACTTGTCCTTGGCATAGATTCTGCACGTCCTGTAAAGACGGACGGAAAATAGTTCTTCGAGGTACGAAAAATGCATCTAACCAAAAAGTCGAATAATTAAATGTAGATGTTGATCATGTGGTTGGTTAGAGTGGTCATGATGGAGAGACTAACAGGTAAAACCAGTTGTTCTTAAATGAATGATAGTCGTTCGTGATTAGATTTTTCGCTGTTATCTCTGTCATGCAACATTTAAAAACTTGTACGTTGGCATGCATTCTGCAAGTCATGTAAAGACGGACGCAAAACAGTTCTTCGAGGTACGAAAAAATGCATGTGACAAAAAAGTCCAAAAAATAACCTTGGATGTTGTGGTTTGAATGACCATGATGGAGAAACTATTGGGTAAGACTTGCTGCTCTTAAACGAATGATAGTAGTTCATGATTAATTTTTTCACTGTTACCTCTATCATGTGTCATATAAAAATTTGTGCGTTGGCATAGACTATGCACGTCATGTAAAGACAAACGCAAAACAGTTTTTCGAGGTACGAAAATGTGCATGTGATGAAAATGTCCAAAAAATAACCTTGGATGTTGTCCACATGATAGGTTTGAATGATCATAATGGAAAGACTATTGAATAAGACATGCCGCTCTTAAATGAATGATAGTAGTTCGTGCTTACAATTTTCACTGTAATCTCTACCATGCGTCATATAAAAACTTGTATGTTAGCATAAATTATGCACGTCCTGTAAAGACGGACGGAAAATAGTTCTTCGAGGTACGAAAAAGTGCATTTAGCCAAAAAGTCGAATAATTAAATGTAGATGATGATCACGTAGTAGGTTTGAATGGTCATGATGGAGAGACTAACGGGTAAAACCAGTCGTTCTTAAATGAATGATAGTTGTTCGTGATTAGATTTTTCACTATTTTATCTATCATGCATCATTTAAAATCTTGTACGTTGGCATGCATTCTGCAAGTCATTTAAAGACGAACGCAAAACAGTTCTTCGAGGTACGAAAAAATGCATGTGACGAAAAAGTTCAAAAAATAACCTTGGATGTTGTTCACATGATAGGTTTGAATGATCATGATGGATAGACTATTGGGTAATACTTGCCGCTTTTAAATGAATGATAGTAGTTCATGATTAGATATTTCACTATTATCTCTATCATGTGTCATATAAAAACTTGTGCGTTGGCATAGACTCTGAACGTCATGTAAAGACAAACACAAAACAGCTTTTCGAGGTACGAAAAAGTGCATGCGATGAAAAAGTCCAAAAAATAACCTTGGATGTTGTTCACATGATAGGTTTGAATGATCATGATGGAAAGACTATTGGGTAAGACCTGCCGCTCTTAAACGAATGATAGTAGTTCGTGCTTAGAATTTTCACTGTAATCCCTACCATGTGTCATATAAAAACTTGTACATTGGCATAGATTCTGCACGTCCTATAAAGCTGGATGGAAAATAGTTCTTCGAGGTACGAAAAAGTGCATCTAACCAAAAAGTCGAATAATTAATTGTAGATATTGATCACGTGGTAGGTTTGAAGGGTCATGATGGAGAGACTAGCGGGTAAGATCAGTCGTTCTTAAATGAATGATAGTCATTCGTGATTAGATTTTTCACTGTTATCTCTGTCATGCATCATTTAAAAACTTGTACGTTGGCATACATTCTGCAAGTCATGTAAAGACGGACGCAAAACAGTTTTTCAAGGTACGAAAAAATGCACGTGACGAAAAATTCCAAAAAGTAACCTTGGATGTTGTTCGAGTGATTGGTTTAAATGATCAATGATGGAGAGACTATTGGGTAAGACTTGCCGCTCTTAAACGAATTATAGTAGTTCGTGATGAGATTTTTCACTGTATCTCTACCACGCATCACATAAAAACTTGTAAGCTGGCATTGATTCTGCATGTCGTGTAAAGACAAACACAAAACAGTTCTTGGAGGTACAAAAAAGTGCATCTAATAAAAATGTCAAAAAATTAACCATAGATGTTGATCATGTGGGAGGTTTGAATGGTCATGATAGAGAAATTATTGGATAAGATCGGCCATTCTTAAATGAATGATAGTCATTCATGATTAGATTTTTCACTATTGTCTTTGCCATGCTTCATTTAAAAACTTGCACGTTGGCGTACATTATCTAAGTCATGTAAAGAACGATGCAAGACAGTTCTTCAAGGTAAAAAAAATGCATGTGACGAAAAAGTCCAAAAAATAATCTTGGATGTTGTTCATATGATAGGGTTGAATGATCATGATAGAGAGACTATTAAGTAAGACCCGCCACTCTTAAACGAATGACAGTAGTTCATGTTTAAATTTTTCATTATTATCTCTACCACACATCATATAAAAACTTGTACACTGGCATAATTTTGCGCGTCATGTGAAGACGGACGCAAAACAGTTCTTCAAGGTATGAAAAAGTGCATCTAACCAAAAAGTCAAAAAATGAATTGTAGATGTTGGTCACGTGGTAGATTTGAATGGTCATTATGAAGAGACAATTAGGTAAGATCGGCCGTTCTTAAAAGAATTATAATCGTTTATGATTAGATTTTTCACTATTATCTCTTCAATGCATCATATAAAAACTTGTACTCTGGTGTAGATTTTGCAAGTCCTGTAAAGAATTCTTATTTTATATTGTTTTTGTTTTTGTTTTTGTTTTTTTTTAGGGGATGGGGAGGAGTTGTGAAACCCTCCCAAAATAGCAAGGCCACGACAAGAGTTTCGCAACTAGCAAGGGTCGCAAGTGACCCTTGCCAACCCAAAAATAATAATAATAAAGGAAAATTAAAATTCAAAAGATAATAATTAATGAATATTAAAAAATTATTCATGTTAGCATGACAAAGTTATGTAGGACAATCGCATCCACGTCGATTTTCCGACGAGATAAATCACCGATGACACTCAGTGATCAATTTTTCACAGTCGTGACACTTAACTATGCGAAAAGAATAATTAAAGCACTCGATTGAGCACTATACGAAAGTTATGACATTTACGCTATTCGTAGCCCTCACGTAAAGAACGATAGTTGTTCTGATATTTTTTTTTTATTTGGAGACTTGTACCTTGACTTTTTTAGCAAATCATTGATGGGCCCGATTACTTAGGTAAGATTGACAGTTCCTAAAATAATTTAATGGTTCTAGAACTAGATTTATTTATTTATTGAAAAAAACGCATTCGTTCTGAGTACCAATCATTAATGGGGTCATCACTCCGCTAAGATCGACGCTTCTTGAAAGGCTAGATCTTCTCCTAGATTAGGCTTTCTTTATCAAGACATGCTCATTCGACTTTTAAATTTCCAATTATTAATGTGCTTATCATTCAGTAAAATTGGCAGTTCTTAAAAAAAGTAATAAGTCGTTCTAGAATCAGATTTTTTATTTATTATTATTTGGAAACACGTAAATGATTAGTGAGTACAAATTATTCATAGGCTAATCGTGAATTCGACAGTTGTTGAAAAAATAGTAATTGCTCTAAAGCTCGAATATTTTTATCTAGAAGATACCAATCCTTAATAGGCTAGTCGCTCTGGTAAGACCGACATATTTTGAACGAATAATTGTAGTTATAGAATCAGAATTCTTGTATTTGGAAACGCGCATTTGACGTCTAAGCACAGATCATTAACCGAGACAGGACTCATAAATGGGGCTGCACTTAGCATGGAGTTTCCGAAGCCTAGCTGAATGCTTTCGTATATTCCGAGCAGTAGAAGCTTTCTAAAAATCAAAACGGTGATTTAAAGTGATGGGCCAAGTTCCATATAGAGTCATAAAACCAAAATAAATAACTATCTCATGCGCTAGCGCCATTCCGAGGTAACCTTTAGGAGTAATTCATCTAATTGGTTAGATATGAACAAACATATAAACCCATAACCAAACGAGACCCAACACAATAACGTTAGTTCATTGAATTATTGTTTTGGTTATGGGTCAAGAAGATTTTCTGTCTGCATCCAGATGGAGATAATGGGAGAACTTGTGAGCTGGACAAGTTAATTGCCCAAAGCCCCAAGCCCATATTATAGAGAAGTGAGAATTTGGGCTACTTTTACAGTCAAATCAGATCCATTTATGTTTAATTAACTCATTGCCTCTGTTCTTCAAGCCTGTAAGCTTAATCTAGGAGACAACTCTAAACCGTTGTGGCTAATTTATAACTAATAATAAAAAACACAAATCAAGCACAAAACAGGAATATGTACAACAGAAATAACGCGCCCTCCCGTGCCTTGAAAAAGTTGGGATAAACATTTTTTTATGGATAAAATCATTCAAATTCATAAGGATTTTAATGCGTTCCATTTCAAGAGAAGGTTATGCGTGTCGTTGTTTCTTATTTGGTAATAGAGATTCAAAGCTGTAAATTGATATCTTGCTTTTAAGATGGTTACGTGGGCCCCCACTAAATTTGCTTAGACATAAAGTCCCAAGTCAGAAGACAATCAAAATCCAGGCCAAACTTTAATCGGCTCGGATTTCGTATGCAGATTTAAACTCAGGACATAAATTAACAAAAAATATCAATTATGCACATGCTAGCTGAAGTAATATCGTGTTTCCTTGAGAGTTAGGAAATCATTGTGAAAACCACATTGCATGGACTGCACAATCATAATTATTTGGAGATAAGCAATTGATCGGCACGTTGAACTAGATTCTGCATTTGAATAAGTTAAAAGTTCTAATCTTTTGTTGCATCTAATTTTTAAGTTCTATCGATATTATTATCAATATTACTACTACATTGAAGTGTCCTCTGAAAATAAAAATTAAAATAAGGAGCCAATTAAGGCGACAGTGATGAGCGTAGAAATCGAAGTTTGGCGATAAGAAAAGAAGAAATTTATTTATAATACGAACTTAGTCATGGATTGGGCGAGATATTACATTTTTTTTTATTAACTTTCATATGAATTATTGCATATTTTTCAATAAAACTTACACAAAGCAGCAGGCCCACTGGCCGCCCTTTCCATTCGTCATTATTGCATGGATATGCTGCATTGTAAAACACAACCTTCCTCATAATTTTTTTACTTGTCAGAGGAATATTGGTGGAGCAAACATTAATGACCTGGGCAAAAATCTTTCAACACACGGACATGCGATGTTCTTTTTCTGTTCAGGAGATGAAAACGTGACATTCGTGTTATCTCTATCATGAATTTTTTTTTTGTCAGTGGACTATTGGTTGGAACAAACATTAATGGCCTGGCCAAGAATCTTTGAACACATGCACATGCGATCGCCTTTTTCTGTCCAGGAGATGAAGACGTGACATTCGTGTTATCACCATCACGAATGTTTTTCTTTTTCCGTCAGTGGACTATTTGATTGGAGAAAAAATTAATGGTCTGGCCAAAAATCTTTGAACATACGCACATGCGATGTCCTTTTTTTGTCCAGGAGATGAAGACGTGACATTCGTGTTATCTCTATCATGAGTTTTTTCTATCGGTGGACTATCGGTTGGAACAAACATCAATGGCCTGGCCAAAAATCTCTGAACACACGTACATGCGATCTCCTTTTTCTGTCCACGAGATGAAGATGTGACATTCGTGTCATCTCTATCATGAAATTTTTTTCTGTCGGTCGGAGCAAACGTTAATGGCCTGGCCAAGAATCTTTGAACACACGTACATGCGATCTCCTTTTTCTGTCCAGGAGATGAAGACGTGACGTTGATGTTATCTCTATCATGCATCATAAATAAAAACGTGTATGCTGGCATAAATTCTGCATACCATATAATGACTTCGAGGAACAGTTTTGCATCCGTATTTATTAGAGGCTCTTCTCGTATCTCGAAAAATTATTTTGTGTCGGTCTCTACATGACGTGTTGGATCTATGTCAGCATACACGTTTTTATTTGACACATGATAGAGATAAGATCTGTAAGTCTCCCCAAATAATTAACTACTCAAGAGTCAAATACATGTGTCCAAATAAAATAAAATAAATCCAATCATGAACAACTACTATTCGTTTAAAAACAATCATTGAACCTATCGGGTAAACAAGCCATGACACATGGTAGGGATAAAATAAAATAAAAAAGATTCAATCCCGAACGGCTATCATTTGTTTTAGGACTACCTTTCAACCTATTGGGCAAGATCGGCCATTCTTTAAAAAATGATAGGCGTTTGTGGGTAGATTTTTTTTTTTTTTTTTGACACGTGCATTTGACTCTTAAGTAGCTAATGATTCAATAAGACTGACAGTTCTTGAAAGAACAATCATTGGGTTAGAGATGGTCTTTTATTTTTTCTTTTTTGAAGCACGCATTTTGCTTATTAATGGTAGGACTAATAGTTCTTGAAAAAATAGCAGTTATTCCAAAATTAGATTTTGTTTTAATACGAAAACGTGCATTTGATCACGTGTAAGAGTGATAGTTTTCGAAACAACGGTACTTGTTCTAGAATTATATTTTTTTTATTATTTGGAAACATGGCACGACTTTTAAAGCAAATCATTAATAGGCCCAATTACTAAGGTAAGATTGACAGCTCCTAAAAGAAATGTAGTTATTCTAGAACTAGATTTATTATTTATTTATTCAAAAACACGCATTCCTTCTTAAGTACATATCATTAATAGGGTCATCACTTGGCCAAGATCGACACTTCTTGAAAGACTAGTTTTTGTTGTAGAATTAGGCTTTCTTCATCAAAACATGCTCATTCAACTTTTAAATTTCCAATCATTGGGGAGTAGATCGCACGGTAAGATTGGCAGTTCTTGAAAAAAGTGATAAGTTGTAAATGGGACTGCACTTAGCAAAGAGTTTCCAAAGCCCAGCTGAATGCTTTCGTATATTCCGAGCAATAGAAGCCTTCAAAAAGATCAAAAAATGGTGATTTAAAAGTGATGGGCCAAGTTCCAAATAGAATCATAGAATCAAAATAAATAACTATCTCATCAACTTGCACCACTCGGATGTAACCCTTTAGGAGTAATTCATCTAATTGGTTAGGTATGAACAAACAGGTAAACCCATGATCAAACCGGACCCAACACAACAACGTCAGTTCATTGAACTATTGTTTTGGCTTAGGGTCAAGAAGATTTTCTTACTTGCATCCGGATGGAGATGAGAACTTGGAAGCTGGACAAGTTAATTGCCCAACCCCAAGCCCCACGCCCCAAGCCCCAAGCCCATATTCTATGAAAGTGAGAATTTGGGCTGCTTTTACAGTTAAATCCGATTCATTTATGTTTAATTTACGCATTGTCTCTGTCCTTCAAGCCTGTAAGCTTAATCTAACGGATAACTCTAAACCATCGTGTCTAATTTATCACTAATATAAAAGTAAAACTAAAAACCAATCAAGCACAAAACAATAATATATACAACAGAAATAATGCGTCCTCCCATGCCTTAATATAGTTGGGATAAACATCTGTTGATGGATAAAATCATTCAAATTCATAAAGATTGCAATTCGTTCCATTTCAATGTTTATGGAGTAGGCTGTACATTTTCTCGTTGTTTCCCATTTGATAATGGAGATTCAAAGCCGTAAATTGATATCTTGCTTCTTAGATGGTTACATGGGTTAGAGTAACGGAACAGAACCCGCCCCATAGGCCCAATTTGTTGATTTGGATGGGTTTCGGCCTTTTACAAGGGAAGTAAAAGGAACTCGGGTGGAAACGAGTTAATCTTGTTCATAAGTTAGTCGAGCTCGGCTTACAAGTTACTGGAGCTTGGCTTTTGTCGAGGCGAACTAGATTCAAACAATGGAGGAACGGCTGACGGTTCGAACTTAGTTTCCTTACGATTCGCAGAAAATCTTTTCTGGAAAAACATTTTTCATTTTCCGGCATTTGTTTCGCTTAGAAAAATAAATCAACGGAAAACGTTTTCTTGGTCAACAAAAACTATGCATAGTTTTAGCATAATGATTTCCTCTTTCAAAAAGCCGCAAAACATTTTCCAACATATGATTGAGTATCAATGCTTGGACTTGAAACTCTATGTTTAAACACAGGAACTCTAATAACTCTAATTCCCAAGTCTCCAATGCTTGGGCTGGGTCCATCAAGGCTGGGACCGAGTGTCTGACGCACGAGCACAAGTCCATCAAGATTGGACCTCAGTCCATTGTGGTAGGTCTCAGGATCTCAGTTCCTAAGCTCGGCCCCCTCGTGCCTATGCCCAGGTCCACCGAGGCTGAGCCCAAACCACTAGTGCCCATACCCTATGCCTTGGCAACAAAGCCCGGGTCATAAAGGTCGAGCTAGGGCCTCGATGCTCGAGCTCTAGTCCCCAACACTCGGGTTCGGGTCCACAAAGGCCGTGTGTGAGTTGTCAACACTTGAGCTCAAGTCATTGATTAATGAAACATTCGTTTTTAAAATATATATTTTAAAAATCGAATTTTCAATTATTTTATTAAAAAATTTATATTATTAATATTAATATTTTTTATTTTTTAAACTCAAAATTTTAATTATTTTCATTTTAAAAAATTAACTTTTATTTTTTTCCGTTTCTTTTTTTTTCTTTTTCTTTTTTTTTTTTCTTCCTCAACCAATTGTGGTCCCAAAGCAACAATTGGCGACCAACCCCAAGTGAGGGACAAGCTCGCCGATCAAGCAAGGCTTGAGCCTTGCCGATCAAGTAAGGCTCCCAAGTTAACCTCCGACAAGCTCAAGCTTACTTGAGGCTAGTCACTGGCTATGGCCGTGGTTGGCAATTGACCAAAGAAGAAGAAAAAGATAAAGATAAAATAAAATAAAAATAATTAAAATTTTGATTTTCTACAAAATATATATATATATATATATATATATATATATTAAAAGGAATGCACAAAGGAATATCTCATTTTTGTGTTTCAGTCGAGCATTGAAAAATATTATCATTTTCTACGAAAATGGCTTTTTGAAAAGCATTTTTCAAAATTGTCATATTTTTCGCAAAACAAATGGAGCCTTAGACTCTATTCATTTCATGAAAAATTAATGATTTAGAAAACATTTCTCTCAAAATAATCGCTTATTACTTAAAATAATTATCCAAGAAAAAAATTTCATTATTGATGACAATTTATGTCTAAAAATTTTGTAGACAATGAAAAAAATTGTTCATTCATTTTTGTGAACAATATAAACAATCATTTTTAAGAAAATCATTTTCAAATCATTTATTTTTGCTGAATAAATAAAATCAAATTATGTTATCCTATCCAGTATCTAATGACATGTCTAGGTTGGGATAAACTCGAATATATCAACATAGTGGATAACTTATCCTAGATCTAGGGTGGCATAACAGATTGAATGTAAAAATTACAAACAAAGATTAAACAAAAATTGAGAACGGGGATGAAGGATTGCTTGTTTCTATTCACCCACTTGAAAACATGGCCATAGCTGTAATTAAGCGGCATACTTCACTTTGCAACGAGGGCTTTCCAACTAAAGTCAATGTGCTGCTCCGATCATCCAATTAACTTGTAACTGGTGATAAAAAAAAAAAAAAAGTCACGCTCTAGTATTAATTTTAGACCCAATTAAATTTTTAATTTCCAAGTTTTAGGTTAGCTTAAATATGGATTTAAAAGTAATGTCAAGTTGAGGGCTAATGGTCCTCAATTGGCATAAATTCTCTCAAACCCTTATCTCACGCAACGTTAAGATTTTCATTTTAATTTGAACCCTATGAGGATTCTGTATGAGGAGTCGCCACAAGGTTATTGGGTAAATTAAGTGTGGTAGGAAGTATACCTCACTTCCTATAGAACTAGAAATCTAGAGTCGGGGGTTGATTATGTTAGGACTAGAATTAGCACCTAGAGGGGGGTGAATAGGTGACTAAGGCGATTTTATAAATTTAACCGAATGCATAAGCAATTTCTCTGATGAGAGATTAAGGAATTAAAAACAATAATCGCTGCAAATGAAAGTAATGAAAGATAAAAGAATTAGGGATAGAGAATCAAGACTCCAGATTTATAGTGGTTCGGCTTAGACCAAGCCTACGTCCACTCTCCCTCTCCCACACGGACAGCCCTTCTGGCCGGATTTCACTAAGAACCAAAAAGAGTGTTTACAATCTCACGCCCTTGATTCCACAGTGTAGAGACTCTACTACACTTCCTCAAGGTCTCACCACACTTCAGTCTCTCTTTTGATTACATGTATTGCTCGAAGAATAAGATCACAAAATAAGAAGGAGATTCAGACTTTAGAATTCTTCTATCCGGCACCCTTCAACAACTTGAGCGTCTCTCTTAAATACTTCTTCATACCTTCATTACTGTTGGCACCTTCCAAAGAAGTTCTTTCAATCAACCCGTTGTACAGAATCAATTTAGAGAGATCTCGAGCTCTTTAAGGTAAGTGTTGAAAGCCCATCAATCCTGCTCGCCCATACAATCAGGATCTTGGTTTCCATAAGTAGAACCTTCCAAATATAAGTTGCGAATCTTAGAGAATCTAGATTTATTTGAATACGAATATAAGATCTTGTAGTGCGATTCCAGGTCGAGAGATATTCCTTAGCCGTTGGAGTCAAAACCTTATTAGATAAAATCATAATAGAAGTTTTAACTTGTCGGTCTGGAAACTATCCATGAGAGTAGACTTTGAAACTTGAGTCTTGATATCGTCAGACTTTGGTATTCAGACTTTGCCAGTAGAGTCTGCAAGTCTTCAGACTAGACTGATGGAAATGTTTTGTCGACTTCAAAATATTTGAAGAGAATTTATCTAACAATCTCCCCCTTTTTTATGGTGACAAAACTTTCTCCCAGATTTGAATACTATTGCCCCGCAATACAACATTTAAGCTAGCAATGATATCTCATAAAAGATTAGAGTAAAGATAGTATAAGTTGTCATGTACAGACTTGTCCTCGTGCACGAGATCTGCATCCACAGAAAACAAATTAGTCCTGTGCAGATATCAATCAACTATCTTTATCTATTTTAATAGCTTAAAGTAATGCAGTAAAAAGCAAGCATTCCAAAACTCAATATAAAGTCATAAAGTCAATCACAACCAAACAAAATATTAAATCCAAAGAGTGTTTAAAAAGTAAAAAGTGAAAGTTTGGAATGAAATGGAAATCTGCAAAGGCTTCTCCCCCTTTTTGTTATCATAAAAATGTGAGAAAGTTAGGGTGCGCGAGGAATGCGAACAAGTTGAAAGTCCTCCATAGACTTGACAGTTCCTTCCAGTTTCCTCAAATCCTCCTGTAGTTGAGTGAGAGTAGTGCCTTTGGCAGTGGCCTGAACTTGATGTTGAATATCTTTAATCTGATCATGCAAGAAGATGAACATGGCATGATTCTCACTCTGCAGTGTCGAAATTCACACCCTAAAGGATATATCGGCCTTTGAGCTCCAAAATGATTTCAAGCGGCCTTCCGAAATTGCCCGAATTGTCGGTTTGTGTGCTTGCATCAACACGGTCGATTGTGGAGTTAAGCCGGTGGAGTGAATATCGCGGGAAGATCAATGTTTGGAGATGTTGCCTCTCCCTCAGGAAAATGAGCAGCATGAACATCTTCTGTACCAAGAGGTGATCTACTAACACTTGCACTGGTAAATGTCAAGAGAAGAGGAGTACTTTCTCTTTGAACAGCTCCCCCTGTTTCAATGCCTTCGGAGGGGAGAAGTACTCTTCTTCCGAGAAGTTTCCTCGTGGCAACCGTTGTTGTTGATCCTCCTTTTCTGTGGAGAATGCTCGATCTTCTTCGGCATGTGATTCTGCCGGTTGTTCTTTGTGAGTCATTCATTTGTTTCTTCTTCTTCTTACGCTCCGCACGGATTCCTTCTCCTGGTTCCCTTTCTCAGTTTCCTTTGCAACTTGTTGTTCTGGTTTTGCTGACACAGGAGCAGAATGCTGAGAAACAAAGGCAGAGATAGGAATATCATTCTCATCATCTTCATCCTCCAAGATGATAGCCCACCTCTTCTTGATAGGACCAGTCATAGGATCCTTTCCTTTCCTCTTTGTAGCAAAGGAATCTGGTCTAGTCTTAACAAGGGTTTTCTCCTTGAACTGTTCAAGCTTTTTGCTGAGTTCTTTCAGACGCATTTTTGTAATCATCCTCAGCCCAATGACCATTTGATCAATAGTTTTCACGGAGAGAATGTGGGGAGGCTGAATGTTCAAATGTCTCGAAAAGACAGTGATGAGAGCGACATAAGGGAGTTTTCCCTTGTCCTTCGCCATAGACCTATACATGTGAAACATGATGGTATGGGGCAAGGAAAAGTTGAGACCGATCTTGATGGCATACATCAGTTTGGCTTCAGAGATGGATACATCTGTCTTCGATGTCGATTTTGGTCTGAGACAGTTGATCACGATTTTGTGAAGCAGAGTGTTTGTAGCATTCATCCTTGAGTAAGAGAGACGACCTTCTGCGATTCTGTCTCTCGCAAGCTCCAGAGTTGCATGGCTAATAGACACAGAAATTGATTGGAAAGCTCCTCTTTCCACACCAATAACATCAGCCAAAGTATCTGTGTCAACCACATACTCTCTATCTCTCACACTAAAAGAAAAACTGTTTGCATCAAGAAAACTGAGGTTAGAATAAAAATAGGCCGTCAATTCAGAATGAGCAACCTCGCTCTCAGTACAGAATTTATGAAGTTGAAGCTTCTCAAACTTCTCCCTCAAATTGATGCTCAATAGATCCAAAAAATCAAAATCCACAGTTCGTGGGTTCATCACCCCACGCTTCAGCAATTTTCCATACACCTACTTGTGTTCCTCCGATCGAAACAATTCGTCCATCTTTCCTCGAAGAGTTGCAGCCACACCCATCCTAGACTTAAAATGCACAAACATCTTTTCATCATCATCTTTCCCCTCAGGCTGATTTACACTACCAAAGCGAGGGTCACTCGGAAAGTTCGCAAAGGTCTTTGCCGCCGTTCCAACAGGAACAACACCCGATCTCTCCATCACAGTGAGAAAATGAGTTTCATTTTTATAGCATTTCTCTTTCAAGAACTCGTCAATGAAAGTCATTGCAGAACCTCCTTCCTTCAAAGCAGAATAAAGCCTACAAACAAATGCAGGCTTAAGAGACCTTACAGGTTCGACATCTTCAATGATTTCCTCTGCATGTTGAGGATGACGAACATGAGATCTAGTCGAAGAGGTGCGCTGTTGAGAGTGTTGGTGCATCTATTTGCTTGGAAAGTCACATTCTTCAGTGAGATCAAAGTGCGTAGGCCCCTCACCCGAGCCCTGTGATCCCCTGCTCGCTATTCTTGAAGATTTCCTTTGGTACAACATTGTCACTTTCTTGGAGGGAACTTTTGTTGGATAAATTCTCCTCAGAGATTTTGAAGTTGACAAAACATTTCTCTCGAGTCTAGTCGAAGACTTGCGGACTCTGCGGCAAAGTCGAAGATCAAAGTCGACGCTAACAAGACTCAAGTTTCAAAGTCTACTCTCATGGACAGATTCCAGACCGACAAGATAAAAAACTTCTATTCTGATTCTATATAGTTTTTATCTCAATGGCTAAGGAATATCTTTCGATTTGGATTCAGCACTACAAGATCTTATATTCGTATCCGAATTGATATAGATTCTCTAAGATTCGCAACTTATTTGGAAAGTTCTACTTATGGAAACCAAGATCCCGATTGTATGGGCGCGGGATTGATGGGCTATCTACATTTACCTTAAAGAGCTCGAGATCTCTCCAAATTGATTCTGTCCAACGGGTTGATTGGAAGAACTTCTTTGGAAGGTGCCAACGGTAATGAAGGCATGAAGAAGTGTATAAAGAGAGACGCTCGAGTTGTTGAAGTGTGTTGGATAGAAGAATTCCAAAGTCTGAATCTCCATATTATGTTTGTGATCTTATTCTTCGAGCAATACGTGTAATCAAAAGAGAGACCATAGAGTGGTGAGACCTTGAGGAAGTGTAGTAGAAGTTCTACATTGTGGACTCAAGAGCGTGAGGCGTAAACACTCTTTTTGATTCTTAGTGAAATCCAGTAGGAAGGGCTGCACATGTGTGGAGAGTGGACGTAGGCTTGATATAAGCCGAACCACTATAAATCTGAGTCTTGATTCTCTATCCTAATCCTTTTATCTTTCATTACTTTCATTTGCTGCGATTGTTGTTTTTAATTCATTAATCTCTTATTCGGATTTAATTGTTAAAATCGCTTTTGTCACCTATTCACCCCCTCTAGGTGCTCATTCTAGTCCTAACAATTGGTATCGAGCTTGTGTACTCGTTTATAAGAAGTGTCTTTACTTCGAGTAAAAGATCTATGGCTAGTATGTTACCTACGGGGTTGGTTGAAGGTCAAAGCAATACCAGACCTCCATACTTTGATGGAAAAGACTACAAAGCATATGGAAGAACAAGATGAAAGCATTCCTAAGATCGAAGGATCCTTTGGAATGGGAAGTGGTAGACAAAGGAATCATTCATGCTGCAGCATCAGAATCAGAGAGAGGAAAAGAAGTTGTTGATCCCACTCTAATGACTCAAGAAGAAATCACCAAGAGACAGACTCTTGACGCTAAAGCCATTTACTCCTTATATTGTGCTTTATCCCCTACGAGTATAATGAGAATATCTTCTTGTGGTACAGCAAAAGAAGTCGGGATAGGCTTCACATTACCTATGAAGGAAGCGATCGAGTGAAAGAGACAAGGATCAACATTCTTTTGGGACAATATGAAGTCTTTAAGATGAGATCGGGGAATCAATAGCGACATGTTTAGTCGCTTTCTGAAATTGTGAATGGTCTTGAATATCGGGGACATCCAATCTCGGGACATATGAAGGTCAACAAACTCCTACGAGGACTCTCTAAAGATTGGAATCACATAAAAACCTCAATAAGAGAGACACGAGAGGATTGCTCCACTCTCTGTAGACGAATTGGTTGGGACTCTTCAATCTTATGAAGTAGAGCAAACCAACGAAGAGGAAGATTCAAAAGGTGAGAAATCAATTACCTTAAAGTCTAATGACTATTCTGATGCTACAGATTCTGAAGAAGATCTAGATGATGAAGAGCTGGCACTTATGATAAAGAGATTGAAAGTTGAACGAGAAAAGGAAGAAAATTCAATTTGGAAGAAACGAGCTCACAAAGGTTTGAGAACAAATCAACGAGAGGAAGATGACTCTAACAAAGAAGTGACTTGCTTTGAATGCAAGAAAAAGGGACACATCGGACCCAACCGTCCCTACTGTTAAAGAAGAGAAAAGGAAAGGCGAGAAATACATGAAGGCACTCAAAGCGAGAGACACAGGTGATGCGAATGTGAAGAAAGTGATGATGACTATGCCAATATACGTTTAATGGCAAAATCGATCGGACTCGAGACCTTGATTCGAGATACGGACTCGAGACAGTGAACTCGAGGTTAGTAATCTAAGAATTCCTATCAAAGTTTCGAAATACATTGATGAACTTTGTCTTAGTCTAAAAACTTCTCTTAAGAGGATCTCCGAATTGAAAAAGGAAAATTCTACATTGAAGCAACGGGAAAAACTTTGGAAAGAGAAGTTTGAAAAGTTAGAAAACAACTTTACTGTCTTGAAAGAAAACTCAGACTCTGTTTCCAAAGAAAATAATCTTTTGAAAAATGATATTTCTAATATATCAAAAAGATTTTCAAATGGTTCTGAAAAATTGGATAAGATTCTTTCGATACAAAGACCCTACTTTGATAAGTTAGGTCTTGGTATGACTTCTGAAACTATTCCTCTAATTGATTTTCCAAAGGTGAAGGAAAGAATCAAACAAAGACCAACCATAATTGTTTATAAAAATCATTTTCAGAAAGTCTTTGTAAAACCTGTTGGCGTAAAATGCTTTAAAATGTTCCAAGTGTCAAAGCTCGAGAACATTTTGAGAAAGAATGTCCTTTGGTTTGGAGACTGTTAAAAGGAATTGGGCAAAGACTGTTTATTGCTCTAACTCTTCGGACCCAAGATGATGTGGGTACCAAAGAAAGCTTGAATTCTTTTTAATTGCAGGTCACTATCAAAAAGAAGATTAAATGGTATCTAGATAGTGGCTGCTCAAGACATATGACAGGAGACTCAAGTTGCTTCATAAAACTTGACCAGAAAGACGGAGGAAAAGTTTCCTTTGGAGGTAACAACAAAGGAAGAATCATTGGTCGTGGAACAGTCAAGATTGGAAGTCTGTCAATCAAGAATGTTTCCTTAGTTGAAGGATTAAATTACAACTTGCTTAGCATAAGCCAGTTGTGTGATACTGGATTCAAGATCAATTTCCAAGAAAGAAAGTGCTCAGGAATCAGTAAAGACTTTACTCAATCCTTTACTGGACGAAGACATGGAAATATCTATCTTACGGATGTAAATCATGAAAGATCATAGTGCTTGATATCGGTACAAGATGAAGCTAATCTATGGCACGAAAACTTGGCCATATCAATATGAAGCAAATCAGCAAGATCTCCTCCAAGAAACTTGTTCGAGGATTGCCTATTCTCAATTACTTAAAGTCGATCTATGCACACCATGCGTATTGGGTAAACGGGTTAGAAACTCTTACAAACCAATAAGTAAAGTTTCTACTAATCGTGTCTGCAGCTTCGCATATGGATTTATTTGGACCTACTAGAACGCAAAGCATTGGTGGAAAAAGGTTACGCCTAGTAATAGTGGATGATTATTCACGATTTACTTGGGTCTACTTTCTTTCAAGTAAGTCTGAAACTTTCTCTCTCTTTTCAAAGTTTGCTAAGAAGGTGCGAGAATGAGAAAGGTTACACTATCTCAAGCATTCGTACGAGACCATGGAGGTGAGTTTGAAAATCAAGACTTTACTAAATTCTCGTGATGATTCGGTTTTCAGCACAAATTCTCCTCTCCATACACACCCGAACGAGAATGGGGTTGTGGAAAGGAAGAATAGGTCTTTACAAGAAATGGCAATAACTCTTTTAATTGAAAGTAATATTTCTTCAAGATTTTGAAATTTGAAAATTTGTTTCGACTACTTGTTATATTATTAACAGTATTTTTAAGACCAATTCTTGAGAAAACTCCTTATGAAATTTTTAAAGAAAAGAAACCAATTGTTTCTTATTTTCAAGTATTTGGTTGTAAATGCTTTATTCTGAAGAATGCAAATGATCGAGTTGGTAAGTTTGAAGAAAAATCAGATGAATGATTCTTTCTTGGTTACTCAACTGCAAGCAAAGCCTATAGAGTATTCAACAAGAAGACTTAGACTGTGGAAGAATCAATGAACGTCAAATTTCAAGACTCTCCACAAGTTCTGCCAATACAGACTGAAGAATCAGAATCTGTTCCAGACTCTGCTAGATCTAACTCCTATAAAGCAGTCCAAAATCCAGATGCAGTACAACAAGTTGTCGATGGAGATTCAACTCAAGAAAATGATCAACAACCTATCGAGACCATCCGAATGCTTGGAAACACAAATCCAGTCATCTAGAAGAACTCATTATTGGGAACATTAATGAGGGAATTCGTACAAGATCCAAAAGGCGAGAAGAGTCTAGTGCGGTTGCACTTATTTCGAAATAGAACCCAAAAACATTGAAGAAGCCTTAGCGATGAAAGCTGGATTGAAGCAATGCAAGAAGAGCTCGAGACAATTCGGTATTAACGACGTTTGGGAATTAACTCCTAAACCAAAAGGTAAATACTGTTATTGGAACTAAATGGGTTTTCGGGAACAAAGTTGATGAAAAAGGCAAAGTGACAAGAAACAAAGCAAGACTCGTGGCTAAAGGATACACGCAAGAAGAAGGGATAGACTATGATGAGACTTATGCTCCGGTAGCAAGGTTAGAAGCAATCAGATTACTACTTGCTTTTGCATGTTATAAGAATTTCAGGTTATTTCAAATGGATGTCAAAAGCGCATTCTGAATGGATTTATTCAAGAAGAAGTCTATGTGGAACAACCTCACGGATTTGAAGACTCAAAGAAACCGGACTCGGTGTTCGGGCGAAGAAAGCTTTATATGGATTAAAACAAGCTCCTCGAGCTTGGTATGAAAAGGCTAAGTAATTTTTAATTCAAAGTGGTTTCTCTAAAGGAAAGGTAGACACTACTCTTTTTATTAAAAAGGAAGGCAAAAGCTTTCTACTCGTTGATTTATGTTGATGACATTATATTCGGATCATCTAATGAGACTTTGTGCAAGAAATTTTCTAAGTCTATGCGGGATGAATTTGAGATGAGCATGATAGGTGAACTATCCTTCTTCCTTGGTCTACAAGTGAAACAACTTAAAGAAGGAATCTTTATTCATCGAGAAAAATATGCAAAAGAACTTGTTAAAAAGTTCGGTCTGGAGAATTGCAAAAAGACTGACATTCCAATGTCAAGTTCTTTGAAGATAGACAAAGACGAAACAAGGAAGAAAGTCGACCAAAAATTATATAGGAGTATCATTGGTTCACTTCTTTATCTTACGCATCTAGACCGACATATTATTTAGTGTTTGCATATGTGCTAGGTTTCAATCGGATCCTAAAGAATCTCATTTAAGTGCTGCTAAACGTATCATTAAATATGTTGCAACTCTTTGCTAAGATTGGTCTATGGTATCCCAAAGTAGGAGACTTTACCCTTCTTGGTTATTCGAGACGCGAGATCTTGCGGGTTGTAGAGTTGAAAGAAAAAGCACTTCGGGAACTTGTCAATTACTTGGTAACGGGGTGGTATCTTGGTTTTCAAGAAAACAAAGTACCGTGGCTCTTTCAACGGTGAAGCGAGAATACATAGCACTTGGAAGTTGCTGTTCTCAAATACTATGGATAAAACAACAACTACGAGACTTTGGTATTGAAGACTCTTGCACAGAGATCAAATGTGACAATACCAGCGCAATCAATCTTACAAAGAATCATATCCTACATTCAAGAGCCAAACATATTGAGATTCGACATCATTTTATAAGAGATCATGTTCAAAACAAAGAAGTCTTGATACAATTTATTGACTCGAAGAATCAACTAGCAGACATCTTCACAAAGCCACTTGAGAAAAGCTTATTTGAGTCTATTCGCTCAAGACTCAATATTGTATCTCTTAAAGACTATTGAAGCTCAGACTCAGAATCTAAAAGTCTGACAGCGTATCAAACTCAAAAAGTTGTAGACTTGAAATACCAATCGACACGACTGTAAGTTCATTTACTTAAACTTTTATCTCGAAAAGGTAAGTTTGTCTGTTTATTTATGTATAATCATGTTTATTAAGGCAGTTTATCTTAAAAATGGTGGTTATCGATTTATTAAGGCAGTTATTTTTCAAAAGGAATTTCTTTTGCGACGATTCATTACCTCGATTCGATTACCTTTTATACTTCTTCTCCTTCTTCGTTTTAAACTTTACCAGAAACCCTAGTTCAAAAGCTTTTCACTCTCTCTGGAATTTCTCTCCTCGATTTCTACTTCTCAAGTTTTTAACTTTCTTGCGACACAAGTGTGAAAGTCCCATCCAAGAAAGCGACAATGTCTTTCCAAAGGAAATCTTCAAGAATAGCAAGAGGGGACCACGGGGCTCTGGTGAGGGGCCTACGCATTTTGATCTCACGAAGAAAGTGACTTTCCAAGAGAACAGACGCACCAACAATCTCAACAAGCGCACCTCCTCGACTAGATCACATGTTCGTCATCCTCATCATGCGAAGAAATCATTGAAGATATTGAACCCTGTAAGATCCCTTAAGCCCGCATTTGTTTATAGACTCTATTCTGCGTTGAAGGAAGGGGGCTGCAATGACTTTCATTGATGAATTTTTGAAAGAAAAAGGCTATAGAAATGAGACACATTTTCTCACCGTGATGGAACGATCGGGTGTTGTTCTGTTGGAACCTACTTGAGCAAAGACATTTGCAAACTTTCCGAGTGACCCTCGATTTAGCAAAGTGTAAATCAGCCTGAGGGGAAAGATGATGATGAGAAGATGTTTATACATTTTAAGCCTAGGATGGGTGTGGCTGCAACTCTTCGAGGAAAGAAGGATGAATTGTTCAGATCGGAGGAACACAAGAAAGTGTATGGGAAATTGCTGAAGCGTGGGGTGATGAACCCACGAACGGTGGATTTTGATTTCTGGATCTATTGAGCATCGATCGAGGGAGAAGTTTGAGAAACTTCAACTTCACAATTTCTGTACTAAGAGCGAGGTTGCCTATTTCGAATTAACTGCATACTTTTATTCCAATCTCAGTTTTCTTGATGCCAATAGCTTTTCTTTCAGTGTAAGAGACAGATAATATGTGGTTGACACGGACACTCTGGCGGATGTAATTGGTGTGGAAAGAGGAGCTTTCCAATCAATTTTTGTGTCTATGAGTTTTGCAATTCTGGAACTTGCGAGAGACAGAATCGCAGAAGGTCGTCTCTCCTACTCCAGGATGAATGCTACAAACATTTTGCTTCACAAGATAGTGATCAACTGTCTGAGACCTAAATCAACTTCAAAAACAGATGTGTCCATCTCAGAAGCAAAATTGATGTATGCAATCAAGATCGGTCTTAACTTTTCTCACACACACGATCATGTTTCACATGTACGGGTCAATGGTGAAGGACAAGGGAAAACTCCCTTATGCTTTGCTCTTATTACCAGTCTTTTCGGACATTTGAACATTCAGCCTCCCCACATTCTCTCTCGTGAAGACTATTGATCAAATGATCATCGGATTGAGGATGATTACAAAGATGCGTCGAAGGAACTCGGCAAGAAGTCGGAGCAGTTCAAGGAGCAAACCCCTATTAAGACCAGACCAGACTCTTCGCCGCAAAGAGGAAAGGAAAGGAACTGTGACTGGTCCTATCAAGAAGAGGCGGGCAATCATCTTGGAAGATGAAGATGATGAGGACGATATGCCTATCTCAGTCTTTGTTTCTCAGTATTCTACTCCTGTATCAGCTGTTCCAGAACAACAATTTGCAGAAGAAACTGAGAAAGGAAACCAGGAAAAGGAATCCTTGCAAAAAGAAGAAGAGAAAGAGAAAGAGAAAGAAAAAGAGAAAGAAGAGAAAGAGGAAGAAAAGATGAAGAGGAAGAGTCAGCTAGGACGAGACTCTCAGCATAAACCAGCAGACTCACAAGCCAAATCAGATTCTCCAGCGAAAAGGAGGATCAAAGCAACACCTTGTCACCGAGGAGACTCCTCGTAAAAGAAGAGTACTTCTCCCCTCCGAAGGCATTGAAACAAAGGGGAGATATCCAAAGAGAAAGTACTCCTCTTCTCTTGACATTTACCAAAGTGCAAGTGTGAGTAGATCGCCACCGATGCGAGGAAGATGTTTATGCTTTGCTCATAATCCCGAGGGAGAGGCATCATCTCCAAACATTGATCTCCCCGCCGATATTCACACCGGCTTAACTCCACCATTAGACCGAGTTGACTCAAGCACACGGACGAAAATTCGGGAGATTTCAAAAGGTTGCTTGACATCATCTTGGAGCTCAAAGGCCAAATATATGCTATGGGGTGTGACTTTCGGACTCTTGAATGAGAATCATGCTATGTTCATCTCCTTACATGATCGCCTTAAAGATGTTCAACGTAAGGTTCGGGACACAAAGCAAAAGGCACCGCTCTCGCCGAATTACAAGAAGACTTAATGAAGCCGGAAGGAACTGTCAAGTCTATGGAGGACTTTCAACTTGTTCGCATTCCTCGTGCTCCTTGATTTTCTTACTTTTAATGCCGACAAAAAGGGGAGAATACTTTCAGGGCGAGATTTTCACTCTATTCTCATTCCAAACCCAAACCTTAAACCTTCATTTCTAAACTTTTTTGGATTTAATAGTTTGTTTGTGATTGACATTTTGACTTTATCTTGAGTTTTTGAATGATTGCTTACTACTGCATTACCTTAAGCTGTTAAAATTAGATATAGATAGTAAAGTCTGCACTAACTAATGAGGTTTCGTGGATGCAGATCGTGTACAGGTGGTAAGTCCGTATGCAGGACATCGTGTACAAGACATCTTATACTATTCTTATTCTAATCCTTTATGAGATATCTTTGCAAGCTTAAAAGTTGTTTTGCGGGGCAATAGTATTCAAATGCAGGAAAGTTTTGTCACCATCAAAAAGGGGAGATTGTTGGATAAATTCTCCTCGAGAGATTTTGAAGTTGACAAAACATTTCTCTCGTCTAGTCGAAGACTTGCAGACTCTACCGGCAAAGTCCGAAGATCAAAGTCGACGCTAACAAGACTCAAGTTTCAAAGTCTACTCTCATGGACAGATTCCCACCGACAAGATAAAAACTTCTATTCGATTCTATATAGTTTTTATCTCAATGGCTAAGGAATATCTTTCGATTTGGATTCAGCACTACAAGATCTTATATTCGTATCCGAATTGATATAGATTCTCTAAGATTCGCAACTTATTTGGAAAGTTCTACTTATGGAAACCAAGATCCCGATTGTATGGGCGAGCGGGATTGATGGGCTATCTACATTTACCTTAAAGAGCTCGAGATCTCTCCAAATTGATTCTGTCCAACGGGTTGATTGGAAGAACTTCTTTGGAAGGTGCCAACGGTAATGAAGGCATGAAGAAGTGTATAAAGAGAGACGCTCGAGTTGTTGAAGTGTGTTGGATAGAAGAATTCCAAAGTCTGAATCTCCATATTATGTTTGTGATCTTATTCTTCGAGCAATACGTGTAATCAAAAGAGAGACCATAGAGTGGTGAGACCTTGAGGAAGTGTAGTAGAAGTTCTACATTGTGGACTCAAGAGCGTGAGACTGTAAACACTCTTTTTGATTCTTAGTGAAATCCAGCCGAAGGGTCATGTCGTGCGGGAGAGAGTGGACGTAGGCTTGATATAAGCCGAACCACTATAAACTGAGTCTTGATTCTCTATCCCTAATCCTTTTATCTTTCATTACTTTCATTTGCTGCGATTGTTGTTTTTAATTCATTAATCTCTTATTCGGATTTAATTGTTAAAATCGCTTTAGTCACCTATTCACCCCCTCTAGGTACTAATTCTAGTCCTAACAACTTTCACACTTGTGTCGCAAGAAAGATAAAAACTTGAGGAGAAGAACTTGAGAAGGAAAATCTCAGAGAGTGAAAATTTTGTGATCTAGGGTTTCTGGGTAAAGTAAAAAAGAGGAGAAGAAGGAGTATAAAAGGTAATCGATACGTGGTATCTGAAGCATCACAATAAGGAAAGAATAAAAATTCCTTTTTAAAAAATAACTGCCTTAAACAAATCGATAACCACCCTTTTTAAGAATAACTGCCTCAATAAACTCAATTAGAGATAAACAAGCAATCTTACCTTTTCGAGATATCAGTTTAAACGAGTAAATGAACTGTAATTGTAACAACTTACAGTCGTGATGATTGGTCTTCCAAGTCTGATACTTTGTCAGACATAGATTCTGAGTCTGAACTTCAACAGTCTTCAAGAGATAAAATGTTGAGTCTTGAACGAATAGACTCAAATAAACTTTTCTCAAGTGGCTTTGTAAAGATGTTCCCAGTTGATTCTTTGAGTCAATAAATTGTATCAAGACTTCTTTGTTCTGAACATGATCTCTTATAAAATGATGTCGAATCTCAATATGTTTTGCTCTTGAATGTAAGATAAGATTCTTTGTAAGATTGATTGCACTGGTATTGTCACATTTGATCTCGGTACAAGAGTCTTCAATACCAAAGTCTCGTAGTTGTTGTTTTATCCAGTATTTGAGAACAACAACTTCCAAGAGCTACGTATTCTCGCTTCGCCCTGTTGAAAGAGCCACGTACTTTGCTTTCTTGAAAACCAAGATACCGCCCTGTTACCAAGTAATTGACAAGTGCTTGAAGTGCTTTTTCTTTCAACTCTACAACCTGCAAGATCTGCGTCTGAATAACCAAGAAGAGTAAAGTCTCATTCTTTAGGATACCATAGACCAATCTTAGCAGTAGTTGCAACATATTTAATGATACGTTTAGTAGCACTTAAATGAGATTCCTTAGGATCTGATTGAAACCTAGCACATATGCAAACGCTAAATAATATGTCAGGTCTAGATGCAGTAAGATAAAGAAGTGAACCAATGATACTCCTATATAATTTTTGGTCGACTTTCTTCCCTACTTCATCTTTGTCTATCTTCAAAGAACTTAACATAGGTATGTCAGTCTTTTTGCAATTCTCCAGACCAAACTTTTTAACAAGTTCTTTTGCATATTTTTCTTGATGAATAAAGATTCCTTCTTTCAGTTGTTTTACTTGTAGACCAAGCAAGAAGGATAGTTCACACATCATGCTCATCTCAAATTCATCCTGCATAGACTTAGAAAATTTCTTGCACAAAGTCTCATTAGATGATCCGAATATAATATCACTAACATAAATTTGAACAAGTAGAAAGCTTTTGCCTTCCTTTTTAATAAACAATGTAGTATCTACCTTTCCTTTAGAGAAACCACTTTGAATTAAAAAGTTACTTAGCCTTTCATACCAAGCTCGAGGAGCTTGTTTTAATCCATATAAAGCTTTCTTCAGTTTGAACACTGAGTCTGGTTTTTTTTAGTCTTCAAATCCGGAGGTTGTTCCACATAGACTTCTTCTTGAATAAATCCATTCGGGAATGCGCTTTTGACGTCCATTTGAAATAACCCGAAATTCTTATAACATGCAAAGCAAGTAGTAATCGATTGCTTCTAACCTTGCTACTTTGGAGCGTAAGTCTCATCATAGTCTATCCCTTCTTCTTGCGTGTATCCTTTAGCCACGAGTCTTGCTTTGTTTCTTGTCACTTTGCCTTTTTCATCGACTTTGTTCCTGAAAACCCATTTAGCTCCAATAACAGATTTACCTTTTGGTTTAGAAGTTAATTCCCATACGTCGTTAATACTGAATTGTCTGAGCTCTTCTTGCATTGCTTCAATCCAACTTTCATCAGCTAAGGCTTCTTCAATGTTTTTGGGTTCTATTTCAGAAATAAGTGCAACGGCACTAGACTCTTCTCGTCTTTTGGATCTTGTTCGAATTCCCTCATTAACGTTTCCAATAATGAGTTCTTCGGGATGACTAGACTTGTGCTTCCAAGCATTCGGACAGTCTGATAGATTGTTGATCTTTTTCTTGAGTTGATTCTTCATCAATAACTTGTTGTACTGCTTCTGAATTTTGAACTGCTTCATGGGAGGTAGATCTAGTAGAGTCTCGGGAATGCAGATTTCGATTCTTCACCGAATTGGCTGAATTTGTGGAGAGTCTTGAAATTTGACGTTCATTGATTCTTCCACGATCCGAGTCTTCTTGTTGAATACTCTATAGGCTTTGCTTGCAGTTGAGTAACCAAGAAAGAATCCTTCATCTGATTTTTCTTCAAACTTACCAACTCGATCATTTGCATTCTTTAGAATAAAGCATTTACAACCAAATACTTGAAAATAAGAAACAATTGGTTTCTTTCCTTTAAAAATTTCATAAGGAGTTTTCTCAAGAATTGGCCTTAAGAATACTGTTAATAATATAGCAAGCAAATAAACAGACTTCAGTCAAAATCTTGAAGAAATATTACTTTCAATTAAAAGAGTTCTTGCCATTTCTTGTAAAGACATATTCTTCCTTTCCACAACCCCATTCTGTTCTGGTGTGTATGGAGAGGAGAATTTGTGCTGAAAACCAGATTCATCACAGAATTTAGTAAAGTCTTGATTTTCAAACTCACCTCCATGGTTTGTACGAATGCTTAAAATAGTGTGACCTTTCTCATTCTGCACCTTCTTAGCAAACTTTGAAAAGTGAGAGAAAGTCTCAGACTTACTTGCAAGAAATTAGACCCAAGTAAATCGTGAATAATTATCCACTATTACTAGGCATAACCTTTTTCCACCAATGCTTTGCGTTCTAGTAGGTCCAAATAAGTCCATATGCAGAAGCTGCAGTACACGATTAGTGGAAACTTTACTTATTGGTTTGTAAGAGTTTCTAACCCGTTTACCCAAGCACGCATGGTGTGCATAGATCGACTTTAAGTAATTGAGAATGGGCAATCCTCGAACAAGTTTCTTGGAAGAGATCTTGGTGATTTGCTTCATATTGGTATGGCATAACTTTTTGTGCCATAGATTAGCTTCATCTTGTACCGATATTAAGCATTGTGATCTTTCATGATTCACATCCGAAGATAGATATTTCCATGTCTTCGTCCGTAAAAGATTGAGTAAAGTCTTTACCGATTCCCGAGCACGTTCCTTCCCGGAAATTGATCTTGAATCCAAGTATCACACAATTGGCTTATGCTAAGCAAGTTGTAATTTAATCCTTCAACTAAGGAGACATTCTTGATTGACAGACTTTCAATCTTTACTGTTCCACGACCAGTAATTCTTCCTTTGTTGTTACCACCAAAATAAACTTTTCCTCCATCTATCTGGACAAGTTTTATGAAGCAACTTGAGTCTCCTGTCATATGTCTTGAGTAGCCACTATCTAGATACCATTTAATCTTCCTTTTGATAGTGACCTGCAATTAAAAAGAATTCAAGCTTTCTTTGGTACCCACATCATTTTGGGTCCAGAAGAGTTAGAGCAATAAACAGTCTTTGCCCAATTCTTTTTAATGGGTCTCCAAACCAAAGGACATTCTTTCTCAAAATGTTCGAGCTTTGACACTTGGAACATTTCAAAGCACTTCGCCAACGGGTTTTACAAAGACTTTCTGAAAATGATTTTTATAAACAATTTTGGTTGGTCTTTGTTTGATTCTTTCCTTTACCTTTGGGAAATCAATTAGTGGAATAGTTTCAGAAGTCATACCAAGACCTAATTTATCAAAGTAGGGTCTTTGTATCGAAAGAATCTTATCCAATTTTTCAGAATCATTTGAAAATCTTTTTGATACATTAGAAATATCATTTTTCAAAAGATTATTTTCTTTGGAAACCGAGTCTCGAGTTTTCTTTCAAGATAGTAAAGTTCTTTTCCAACTTTTCAAACTTTTCTTTCCAAAGTTTTTCCTGTTGCTTCAATGTAGAATTATCCTTTTTCAATTCGGAGATCCTCTTAAGAGAGGTTTTTAGACTAAGACAAAGTTCATCAATATATTTAGAAACTTTGACAGGAATTTTTAGATTATTAACCTCAAGCTCACTGTCCGAGTCCGTATCGTATCAAGGTCGAGTCGAATCGATTTTGCCATCAAACAGATATTGGCATAATCATCATCACTTTCTTCACATTCGTATCACTCCAAGTCTCGCTTTGAGTGCCTTCCGTATTTCTCGTATTTCCTTTTCTTTTCTTTAACGAGAGGACGGTTGGGTTCGATGTGTCCCTTTTTCTTGCATTCAAAGCAAGTTACTTCTTTGTTAGAATCATCTTCCTCTCTGTTGATTTGTTTTGAAACCTTTGTGAGCTTTGTTTCTTCCAATTGAATTTTCTTCCCTTTCTGTTCAGCTTTCTGAATCTCTTTATCATGAGTGCCAGTTCTTTTGAATCTTCTTCTTCGTTGGTGTGCTCTACTTCGTAAGACTGAAGAGTCCCAACCAGTTCATCTACAGAGAGTGGAGCAATCCTCTGTGTCTCTCTTATTGAGGTTTTTATGTAATTCCGTCTTTAGAGAGTCCACGTAGAAGTTTGTTGACCTTCATATGTCCCGAGATTGGATGTCCCCGATATTCAAGACCATTCACAATTTTAGTAAAACGACTAAACATGTCAGTTATTGATTCTCCTGATCTCATCTTAAAGACTTAATATTGTCCCAAAAGAATATTGATCCTTATTTCTTTCACTCGATCGTCCCTTCATAGGTAATGTGAAGCCTATCCTGCACTTCTTTCATTTGTATCACAAGAAGATATTCTGTTATACTCGTAGGGGATAAAGCACAATATAAGGAATAAATGGCTTTAGCGTCAAGAGTCTGTCTCTCGGTTATTTCTTCTTGAGTCATCTCGGTAGGAACAGCAACTTCTTTTCCTCTCTCTGATTCTGATGCAGCAGCAGGAATGATTCCTTTGTCTACTACTTCCCATTCCAAAGGATCTTTCGATCTTAGGAATGCTTTCATCTTGTTTTTCCATATGCTGTAGTCTTTTCCATCAAAGTATGGAGGTCTGGTGTTGCTTTGACCTTCAACCAACCCTGTAGGCAACATACTAGCTATAGATCTTTTACTCAGAAGTAAATACACTTCTTATAAACGAGTACACAAGCTCTGATACCAATTGTTAGGACTAGAATTAGCACCTAGAGGGGGGTGAATAGGTGACTAAAGCGATTTTATAAATTTAACCGAATGTATAAGCAATTTCTCTTATGAGAGATTAAGGAATTAAAAACAATAATCGCTACAAATGAAAGTAATGAAAGATAAAAGGATTAAGGATAGAGAATCAAGACTCCAGATTTATAGTGGTTCGGCTTAGACCAAGCCTACGTCCACTCTCCCACACGGACAGCCCTTCTGGCTGGATTTCACTAAGAACCAAAAAGAGTGTTTACAATCTCACGCCCTTGATTCCACAGTGTAGAGACTCTACTACACTTCCTCAAGGTCTCACCACACTTCAGTCTCTCTTTTGATTACATGTATTGCTCGAAGAATAAGATCACAAAATAAGAAGGAGATTCAGACTTTAGAATTCTTCTATCCGGCACCCTTCAACAACTTGAGCGTCTCTCTTAAATACTTCTTCATGCCTTCATTACCATTGGCACCTTCCAAAGAAGTTCTTCCAATCAATCCGTTGGACAGAATCAATTTAGAGAGATCTCAAGCTCTTTAAGGTAAGTGTTGATAGCCCATCAATCCTGCTCGCCCATACAATCAGGATCTTGGTTTCCATAAGTAGAACCTTCCAAATATAAGTTGCGAATCTTAGAGAATCTAGATTTATTCGAATACGAATATAAGATCTTGTAGTGCTGATTTCAGTCGAGAGATATTCCTTAGCCGTTGGAGTCAAAACCATATTAGATAAAATCATAATAGAAGTTTTAACTTGTCGGTCTGGAAACTATCCATGAGAGTAGACTTTGAAATTTGAGTCTTGATATCGTCGGACTTTGGTCTTCGAGACTTTGCCCTTAAGAGAGTCCGCAAGTCTTGACTAGACTAATGGAAATGTTTTGTCGACTTCAAAATATCTGAAGAGAATTTATCCAACAGGTTACATTAGTCATCTAACTGGTGCCCTTTTGCTACCTAAACTTGATTATTTGTTAGCTGGGTATACACGTCATCTTTTTATCAAATTATAAATCCTAAGGTTTTTGTCCATTTAGTGTTCATGCAATGTTTTTATATTTATTAAGGCCTAACCTAACCATTCCATTAAAGTAAAGCAAATCACGACATATGAAAGTAACATAAGAATCACAAACGATTAATCAAAGGTACCAATGAAAGAACGAGTAAAGAGTAAAGTGTGATAAAATAACCCAATATAAGTCAGACAAAGAATATAACATGGCCTTACTATTAAGTCCTATGATAGCAATCCCTATGAATTTGACTTAGAGACTATCCTATCCTCAAATGGGTAATATGGGTCATCGAAGCTTTCGGAGAGACAAGAAACCCCAAGTTGGCACTTTGTCATCCTAAGTCAGGGCCACAATTCAGCTTTTGGATATTAGATGCTCATATAGTCCCTTTCAAGTTTCTCCTAGGTTACACCATTTCCTCGTTACCTACCCAATTATCTGAAGTGAAACCTAAATTTAACTAACTTAGTTACTGTGATTTTTTATTTCTTGTGAAGTGTCATTTCCAAACTACTATCTCTATATTAATCTGATTATATTTCTCAAACAAAATCTAATTTATTCATTAAGACTAATCAGCTAAACAAATCCTAAGTGATTTTAAACTAAACCAAGAATCCACAATTTAATCCAAAATGAACACGCACAAAATTATCAATTGATCAATCAAATAAAGGCACAAGTTACGTTAAAAATCAAAGAATAGAACTTTCCTAACTATATGAATTCCATTGAAACGAAACTAAACTAAGTCTAATAATAAAATCTAACAACCTAATCACGGTCTATTTCTCTAACCAAATTTCATAATTTTTATATTTTCAGATTTTTTTAAATTTGTTTTTATTTTCTGCAAAATGGGGACTAGGACTGGGCCCCATTCTCGGGCTATGTCCACCTACAACATCGGGTGTTGGCTACATAAAGACGGACCATGAACAAGCTTATTAATCAAGCGGTCAAAATTCACAGGCTCAATATTGAATGTATTACGATACTGAATGTAACACGTCAAGCCCATTGCATACTATAAACTCTCTAAACCCGATTTCAACCATAAACCCGTTAAAGTTCACTTCAACTAAATCCACAATAAGGCCGTATTAAAACCATGTTCAACCACAACTACATTCAAGTCAACACTAAGCCCATTTCCATCTCATTTTCTTATCTTCTATTATTTGTCTTGCATTTCCCCCTATCTCTTTCCTCTGGACGCTTGCAGATTTCATTTTTCTTTTTATCTTCTTCAGAGTTCAACATCCCCCAGAATTTGTAATAGGAAAAGATGCTTACCAATGTAAGAAAACTCACTTCATTTGAGCTATGGAAACTCATGTTTCGATATTAATATACAAATTAAATTACCATGTCTAAGTTGCCTGCTTCGAACAGGTTTGAACATACATGTAAGCATGGAAAACTACCACAAAGGTAGTGGCGGAGTTGTTTATTATTGATCGCAAGAACATGAGTAATAAAAAACGTATTTAAAGAATTGTATTGTTGTTAATTGCCCCAAAGCCCCAAGCGCTGGATTGCGCAGCAAGGCAAGCCTGCTCAGTTCTTACCTGTCCCTCCTTCCATGGTGGCTAAACCTGCTTATCCAGTTAGACCCATTTATATGCTCAATTTATAAATTGATAATCAGTAATCTAACACAAACCAATCATACAATTTTAGTACTTAAACCCTATTTAACTGAGTATACATAATAAATAATTAATCGAAATTATCTGGTTGCTTATATACTAAGAATTCGTTAAAAACACATTTTTAAAGACTTTTGTGTCAAGCGTTAACCACTGTAGGAAGAGATTACGTTGTCTTAACCGCTCTTAAGGAGCCACGTAACTCCTGTGCCAGGAAGAAACCAGCTCAGCTAACCGCGCACCATGCATGCATCTGGAGAAAAAAAGAGGCGACAACATATGAAAGCAGATTGATTGTGAGGCAAATTACACTGATCGGACGAACGAGTCTCGCTTGACTCGGTCATTGAACATGCCATGATTGTTGTTGTTTAATTCGTAAATAGCTTTAGCTTCAAAAAACATTCGTAAATAGCTTCATTAATCGAACATTAGCGGATGCGGATTAAGGCTTGACAATAATGAATTACTAGACTAAGGAAGCATTTGTTTCACGGAAAATTCAAGATTTGAAGAAAAATTTATTCAAAATAATCGCTTGTATTGCTTACAAAATTAAATAAATGAAAATATTTCATCACCTACAAAAATAGTTAGTTATGAATTTTTGTCAATAATGAAATTTTTGTTGACTTTTTTTAATCGATACAACCAACCATTTTTTCGGAAAAGATTTTTCAAATCTTAAGTTTTTCCTAAAACAAACACACCCAAAATTCGTTCATGGAAAAGCAAGTTCATCTATTCAACGTATGCTTAAAGGATGACCTGATCTTGCTTCAATAAGTGGAGAGAGAAGAAGTAAGCGGATCTAATGCTGCGTCATTTATTCAACGTATCTTAAGTAATTATCTCACATACAGTATCCTCCTGCTTTTTATTTTTTTATAACAAACGTAAGAAGTGTCCATTTACAAGTTTTTTTGTTTTCCAAAGAAAAGACAAATTAGAATATTGTAACAACATTGCCATGTTTTTTGCTTATTTTGTTCATTCTAACGTTTGTGCCGGAACATGGCGTGGGTTTGTGACTAGTTTCATATAATTGAAAACTATATTCAGGGATGGAAGTCTTCATCAATCGATCTTCTCATGTTACAAACCTTTAAAAGATCAGGAAAGAAAATATTAAGGAGTGTGATTTTGCTTCACTTTTCCTTAAAACTTCAAAGAATATGAATTGCAAGATCAAACTAGATCTGGGAAATGACGTCGTCGCATGTAAAGAACATTCTAAAAAATAATCCCCTTAGTAGAAGCTAGGGCTAACGCATATACTTACCAAGACATTGTTTATGTTTTTTCTTTTTTCTTTTTTTGCTTTGTTTCGTCTCTTTATGATTTTTCTCCTTTAAGGCATGTCGTAAAGAGTAATTAAGATGCTTATATATCCACCAAAAGATTGTCAGTTTCTGGAAAATAGTGAAGAAAGTTAATAGATGTCTATGAAAAGTTTTTAGCGGTTCTACACTTAACAAAAGTCAAATTTTGAACATTTGAAGAAATAAAGAGTGGAAAATAAAAGTTACACCTGATACGTAGCTGACCAAGGCTCAGATTCTCATCATCTCTTATTTTTCAATCTAGATAATCACGCACAGAGAGAGAGAGAGAGAGAGAGAGAGAGAGAGAGAGAGAGTATAATAAAGGAAATATTCACGTAATTATTTATCAAGGAAACGTTTGTACAAGACGTCAACTGAGACTCGAGAACGCCCATGAACAAGAGCAAGAAGAATACACAACACACGTTTATTACAAAGATCAGCAACGCGTGCCCTCAAATATCATCGAGTACGTCTCAGTTTTGATCCCCCACGCTGATCAACTTGGCATCCCGCAGCTTAGCCTCCTTCCTTATCTTGCCGACCACCGTGGCCGCATCGATCCTCTCGGCAATCACCTCCAACATAGTTCCACGCTCCCCAACATAGCGCGTGGATATCACATCTGTTTCAATGACAAATACGTACACAAGAGAGGATGATGAGAAGGCTAGGGTTTTCTTTAATAAACTAAAGGCGAAGGATATCGATAGTTAATGCTCGAAATCATTCCGATGAAATTTGTCTATGTGGAGGATCGGGAGATGAGGGTCGAAACGTGTTCTAGGAATCATTACCAGTTGCTGCGCTAGTTGCGATCGTACGTGCCTTGGCCTTGCGTGTGTTGTCCTCCGTCATGAGATCAATCACTACCTTCCTCTGGATATGAAGGACAAAATGGCAGAGAGATATCAGCCCGCGAAGAATTGAAGTTTCTAAAGAAGAGGGCAACGAAGCGACGACCATCGATGCAGGAACGCTTATCGAAACAAAACGAGGAAATAAACCGAGCACGAGAAAATTAAGACAAGAGAGCGGAGTAAGCACAGACCGCCATATCGTATTGCAGACCAATCTGTTCTCTCTCGTCTAGCTGAGCCCCTCTCTCTCTCTCTCTCTCTCTCTCTCTCTCTCTCTCTCTAGACACAACGTGCTTGGCTTGATGGATGATGAAGAAGATGAAGTTTTCATCTGTTGTCGTCCTTTTATAGAGATCTTTGAACCCGACGTCAGCAATTTGCTAATTAAAATCACGGTCGGTCCATTGCAGTGAAGTTACCACGACATTTCCGATCTCTTGCCAGTAAGTTCTACTCGGAACGGTCGACAAACACGGCTCTCATAATTTCCACCGACACGCATTATTTTGGGGCACATAAGTCATACATATCATATAGTTATACTCTATTCTATTTTCACACGATATTTTCCACGTTGAGATCACGAATGTAGTTATTGCCTTAGCACTTACGCAATTTCATGATTCTATTTACGTAGCTATTGCATGGCCATTCTTCTAGAAACAAAATAAAAAATAAAAAATAAATCGTTTCAGAAAGTTCAAAGGAAATTGAACTTGCTAGGCTTTAAAGTCAGAGGATGATGGCGAGGCTTTGAATTCAAAGGATCGCGGAAGCTTCCTCGGACAAAATTAAGCGATGATTCATGTACAAAGAGTTTACTTGGGCTCGGGTACAAAGGTCCATGTGGCGCATGATCTTTTGTCATCGATGATGATAGTCATGAGTAGTTAACATAGAGGTAAGCAATGATCATGAGCTACCAAGAATTTAGCATGCTGGTCTTCCTAGAATGTTGGCGAACGTAGCATTACTCAGATATAGATATTATGATTTGCACAGGCACATGTATAGGAGGATCGATCGAATCATTTTCGAATTCGTCATGACATGAAAAACCGAACAGAATTAATTCATGCCCAGCTGGAATAATCCTCCTTACGGTTCATTAGCCAATTATCTTTTCAAAGTCGATCATATAATCAGTGGTGAACATCTTGGAAAGAATGCAAAATGTAATGGACATGACGAGGCTTTGTGCGTCTTCATGAGTTAATAGGTTATGTGATAAGCACGGTTCTCATAGCCTACACGACACGCCTTATTTGGAGTCAAATAGTCACACAAATATGTTGTCATGCTCTAGTACTTTCACACGATGTTTTCTAGATAGAGATGACTATTGCAGGACATTTTGCCTTTGCACTTAAGCAATTTTACTTATCTATTTGACTAGTTATTGCATAACGGTTGTTGACACCTAAATTTTGGCGGCCCATTTAGTCATTAGGGGGTAATTTTATAATTCATTTGCATAGCATATAGATTTAGGTGCATTTATTTTTAGTTTGCATGTCTCGCATTTATTTATTGGACCGGCCGTGGGTAGGTTCAAATTGGTGATTTTGAGCTGCAAATTGAAAGGTCGGACTAAGCCCGCGAAGCGAACAAATTGGCCCAAGCTCGATTTTTAATGATAGAAAATTATCTCGTGGGAAAATTGATTTCAAAATTTTTCCGAGATATGAACTTTTTGAATAGGGCGAGATATGAAACAAATATTGCGTTCGAGAAAAGTGCATATTGCGTTTGAAAAAAAGATCTTCGTGGATATTGATTTTTGAAAAATTAAAAACCCTAATCGATGGCCATATAAAAAAAACGCATAGGGTTTTTGAAAAAATGCCACACAATAGAAAATATACGGCCACAAAGAGTTTCTCTCGATTTTTAGGTCAAGAAAATTCAACGCGAAGAAAAGCTTGGGGGCTTCTTCGGTTTTGGGTGGGGGATTTCTCTTGGTTTTGAAAAGGTAAAAAAATTTCAGAAGAGAAAGAGGGATTGTCTGCAAAGAGTACAAGTCAAAGAAAAAGGAAAATGCAGAAGGGGAGAAGGGTCGTGAGGGCGACGTAAAAGCAAGGAAAAAAAAAAGAAGAAAAAAGGAAAAGCAAAAAGAAGCTACCGTTCTTCTTCCTCCCTCGCATCAGCCGGAGGTGCCTCCCATCCGCGAAGATCCCGTGCTCATTGCCGCTCCGCCGGTCTCCCCAGGCCCGCTCCGCCGCGCTGCTCGGAGACCCATACCGCCGCTGCCCCGAAGCCTCGCCGAGCGACCCATCGCCCACCGTTCGAGCTCCGAACGCCGCCCCTTCACCGACGAGCGGAGACCCATTACCACCGCGCCTCCGCCTGAAACCAAGCGAATCCGAGAGACCGGCCACTCCAGCCCGAGCCGCACTGACCATCGTCGCACGGAGCCGCCGCGCCTCGCCACCGCCCCAGAGAGCTCCGCGATCCGCCCCCCTGACGTGCGACACACAGCCCGTGACCCACTCCGATCCGCCTTCGTCTCCGCCCGAGCGACCGACGTCCGCTCGCCAGAGATCCCGAAGCCTCCTGCCCGCGCCGGAGTCCTCCGCCCGTGACCCATCGCTCCCGCACGAAGCCTGACGCGCAGGCCGCGACCCACTCCGACCGCCGCACCACCCTCTTCCTCGCCGGAGCTCTGCCGCCGGTGACCCTCCGGCCGCATTGACCCACGAACGGGCTGCCTCCTATTTTCCTTAGGTTGTTTTTTCTTTTATTTTTTTTATTATTATTTTATGTTATTTTACTTTACTTTTAGTTAATTTTATTATTAGTGTTTAAGTTGAATTTTGGGAGGTGAGTTTTAGGTTATAGTTTTTCTAGGCATTACCTATAGGATTTGTCCCTAAGGTTTAATTTAATTATTAATTTGACCCGTAAGATTTCGGGTCATTTTTTTAATTGTATTAACTCTCGGGGTTTGTTTATGATATATTAACTATTGAGTTAATTTAATTATTAATTTGATCCGTAAGATTTCGGATTAGATTTTTAATTATTTTGATTTTTTGTCGTGATGTTTAGGGTTAAAAATATTCGTTAATTTGACCCAGTGAGATAACGGGTTATTTTTTCGTTTATTTTAATCCTTTATTTTGTTGAATATCTTGCTTGTTAGATTTAATATTTGCTTTAGGAAATCACTAAGAAAAATC
This sequence comes from Eucalyptus marginata, assembly GCA_014182565.1. NCBI lineage: Eukaryota > Viridiplantae > Streptophyta > Magnoliopsida > Myrtales > Myrtaceae > Eucalyptus > Eucalyptus marginata. The sequence continues at coordinate 50,974,694 of CM024589.1, read as the reverse complement.
AAAAAGATGTTTGAATTAGGATTTCAATTGGTTTTAGAATATTTCTGGTTATTTTGCATATCTAGAATAGGGATTTTATTTCGAATTTAAAAATATAAAAACAAAAAATGCATTCATTTAGGTTGTTAGTTTTTTTTCGAATTGCACGTTTAATTATGTGTTAGTTTTAATTTCGAATTTCATAAAGAAAAGCAAAAAAAAAATCATTGTGCATATTAGGTTAGAATTGCACGTTTCATCTTTAATTTAAATCATCTTTTTAGATAAGTTGCATTTTAGATTAAGATAATGTCTTAATTTAAATTAGATTTAATATGATCTAATCCTTAGTTTAAATTAGATAGAATTTTAATCTAGCTAAATCATTTTTGCATTCGAATTTCATGAAAGAAAATACAAAATTTGTCTTTGCATAAGTTAATTTCAATTTTTAGGATAGATTGCATTTTTTTAAAAAGTAGGAACATCAAATGCACATCATTTAGTTTATTTGATTTCATTTAATTAGAATTTTCTTATCATTAGAATAAGTCATTTAATAAATGTCACGTAACATATAGCTTGCATATTAAATTGCATGAGGCATGTCATTTTAGTTTAAATAATTTGGTATGTCATTGCATCGCATTGCATGTCATTATAATTAGATCATTTAGATTGCATTTAATTATTGCATTTCTTCATGTCATATAGTTTAGGTCATGTCGTCATTTCATGTTAGAATAGTAACATGCATTGCATAAGTCATGATTTTCATTAAATAAAGTGAAAACAAAAATTGATTGCGCTGTTAATTAGGAATCATATCAGGATTGTTGATGTGAATTCGATTTAACATTGCGTAGATGCTTTCGTTGCTTTAAGGTATGTTTTTTGCATTATTTAATTGCTTTCTTGATGTGTTAAATTGGTTGTATGCGCGCATGTATGATCACCTCACACGCGTGTTAGTTCTCAATTAAAATCAAATCAAGCTCGCCCGCAAAATATTTTTTAAAATTAAAAAGAAATGGTACCGAAAAGGGTACTAGGATAGTCTAGTGTAACCAAGTCCCCGCACCCAAAATCTCCTGTTCGTAGAAGTAAGATAATCCTCCCGTTATTTTACTTAGGTGTCTAATCGACCTACCCTAAACTGATTAGTGGCGACTCCTAGATAATAAGCTTTTGCATGTCAAAATCCCTAAGTCGCGATTTGGTATAGGCTTGGGAGAGCTCAAAGGCTTAGTAGTCCATCAATCTAGTTTTAGGTGGCAAACCCAGAAAATTGGGTCGCGACAACGGTTCTTCCAGAAGCGAAATTTCAATCGGAGAGTCCAAACGAGATTGAACTTCATAGGCTTTGAATTCAAAGGATGACTACGATTTGCTAGCTTTAAATACAATTGATTGCCAGAAAGATTTTGGTAACATAGTAGTTTTTGAGGATGCGTTGATTCTAATAAGGCAAGCTACAGAATCCATCAAAACAGCATGCCTTTCCACCTACGAGAAGTGGGGTCCTTTTAAACCAGCAACACCTGCAACCCTACAAATATACACACCCAAATGGCCACTTAAATAATTCTAAAAACGGAAAAAAAAAAAAAAGGGGGTTCACAATTGGTTAAAAAGAGGACAATATGTGGTGTCCATATTTTATTATTTGGAGTTTGACGGACCCTTTTGTTCCAAAAGATTAAATCTCACGAAATTGCCCGTCGAGTATATTTTTTGGAGATTTGAAAAGCCACGTAAGCAATGATTTCAAGAGTTGACACTTCATGCATGAATCCAATTGGATCTTTTCTCAATAGCTTTCATTTTTCCTACATAGAGAAAAATGAAGATGGAAAAAGAGGACGATTTTTTATGTATTCCTTTACAAAACATAATACAATATAGTCATGTCAAGTAAAAACAATTTGTGGGTTGAAAATGAATTAAGACAACAAGCTAGCTCGTTATATAAAAAAAGATTTATGCATCAATTATCAAGTAAATACATAATTACCATGTCCAAGTTGTCTACATCGAATAGGTTTGAACTTACATCTAAGCATGGAAAACTACCACAAAGGTGGTGGCGGAGTTATTTATTGCTGATCGCAAGAAAATGAGTAATAAAAAGATTGTAATTAAAGAATTGTATTGTTGTCAATTTCGCCAAAGCCCCAAGCGTTGGATTGCGCAGCAAGGCAAGCCCTACTCTTACCTGTCTCTCCTTCCATGGCGGCTAAGCCTGTTTATTATGATCTATGTTCCATCTGTTAATTCAAATCAATAAATTAAACGCAAAACGATCATATAAACTAAGTACTTAAACTTAATATTACTGAGCATGCGTAATAAATGATTAATCATAAATATCTAGTTGCTTATAGATTAAGTACTCGTTAAAAAAAAACGTTTTTTAAGAACTAAGTTGCGTCAAGGGTTGACCTATGTAAGAAGTGATTACGTTGTCTTAACCACTCTTAAAGAGCCACATCACTCCTGTGCCAGCAAGAAACTAGCTCAGCTAACCGTGCACCATGCATGCTTGTGGAGATTAAAAGAGGCGACAACATGTGAAAGCAGATTGATTCCAAGGCAAATTCCACTGATCGGACGAACGGGTTTCGCTTGACTCAGTCATTGAACATGACATGATTGTTGTTGTTTAATTCGTAAGTAGCTTCAATAATAGAAGATTAGCGGATATGGATTGAGACTTGATAATAACTAATTACTAGATTAAGACTTGTCCATGGAAAAACAAGTTCATTCATTCAACGTGTGCTTAGAGCATGACCCGCTTCATTTATTCAAGGTATCTTAAGTAATTATCTCATATACAATATCCTGCTGGATTTTTCTTATAAATAAAAGATAAGAAGTGTCCATTTACAAGTATCTTTTTCAAAGGAAACAGAGACTAGAATACTATAATAGCATTGTCATGTTTTGACTTATTTTGTTCATCCTAACGATGGTGCCCGTGCATGGCATGGGTTCGCAACTAGATTCATGTAATTGAAAACTATATTCAGGGATGTAAGTCTTGATTGATCGATCTTCTCATGTCACAAACCTTGAAAGATCACCTACCTTCTGAAAAACAAGCTAGAGAAAGAAGAGAGCCACGGATATTGCATAAACTATCTTGCATCAGTTCAAACTCAAGGCTCAGAATCTTATCATCTCTTATTTTTCAATCTAGATAATTACACAGAGAGAGAGAGAGAGAGAGAGAGAGAGAGAGAGAGAGAGAGAGAGAGAGAGAGAGAAGAGAAGGTATAATAAAGGAAATATTTACATAGTAATTCTCCTTGAAATGTTTGTACAAGACACTGATATGAAGCAACCCAACACAACTGCAAACCCCCCGAATATAAAAAGAACAAACTAAAAGTGAGAAAACACATCAACTGAGATTCCGTAACGCCCATGAACAAAAGCTAGAAGAATACACACTTAAACCACACGAGCAACAGATGTGCTACTCAACGCTGATCAACTTTGCATCCCGCAGCCCAGCTTTCCTTTGTATCCTGTCGACGACTGTCACCGCGTCGATCTCCTCAGCGATCACCTTCAGCCAATCTCCATGCTCTCCGACAAAGGCGGCAAACTTCACCCCTGTTTCAATAACAAAAATAAATATAAAAGATATTGATGGTTAATGCACGAAATCATTCCGATAACATTTGTGCACAACTAATCCTTCTTTTCATTTTTGGTAGTACAGGGCATGAAATGATCAATAAGATGATATAAAGGATCTGGAGATGAGGATGATTGGGAGTACTAATCAGAAAACTATCTTTAGCCTTTATAGATGTGCACAAAACGTGTTCTAGGAATCATTACCATCTGCTGCGCTTGTTGCAATCTCGCGTGCCTTTGCCTTGCGTCCCTGGTCACCCGTCATGAGATTAATCACTACCGTCCTCTGGATATGAATGACAGAACGGCAAAGAGATGTCAGCCGGCGAAAGAAGAACGGAAGTTTAAAAAGAAGAGGGCGAAGAGGAGACAACTATCGATGTAGGAACCGCAAACCAAAAAAACGGGGAAATAAACCAAACACGAGAAAATGAAGACGAGTGAGCGGAATAAGTACAGACCACCATATCGGATCTCAGACCAATCTGCTCTCTCTCGTCAAGCTGAGCCCTCTCTCTCTCTCTCTCTCTCTCTCTCTCTCTCTCGACACAATTTGCTTGATTTGGTAAATGAAGAAGATGAAGTTTTCATATGGTGTGGTCCTTTTTATAGAGATCTTTGGAGACGACCGAGTCGTCACCGACTTCGAGCAATTTGCTAATTAAAAATAGGCGTCATATGAACGCGGTCGGTCCATTGCGGTGAAGTTACCATGACTGTTCCCACCTCTTGCCAGCTTCATCTCTCCATCAGTTTTACTCGGAATAGTTGACAACGACGGCTCTCATAACTCCCACGACACGCGTCATGCGGAGTGGCAGTCGTACAATATTTTATAGTTATAATCTGTTCCACTTGCGCATGATGTTTTCTACATTTAAGATCACCAATGTGGTTATTGCCTTGGTACCAACGCAATTTCATAAATCTATTTACGTAGCTTCCCCAATCACAAAAAGAGTGATGATTCATGTACAAAGAGTTTACTTGGGCTCGTGTACGAATGTCCATGTGGCGCACTGTCATTGGTCATCAATGATAATTGTCATGAGTAGTTAACATGGAGATAAGCGATGATTATGAGCTACCAAGAATTTAGTACGCTAGTCTTCCTAAAATACTTGGTCAACGTAGCATTACTCATATGTAAAAATTGAGGTCTCAATGGTATGGACACGGTGATTTGCATGAGCGTGCATGTATATGAGCATCAATCAAATCATTTTGGAATTCGTCATGTTAGGAAAAACTGAACAGAAAAAATCTATGCCCCATCAAAATAATCTTCCTTACTATTCGTTATCAAATTATATTGCCAGAGAAAACACGCATCTTTTATGGTTCGAGTCAGGTAGCATGAAAATCTGACCCGACTCATTGACACCTCTAGTTTTGGTCCCCAAAGCTGACCAACCAAGCCTTTGGCGGCCCAGCCTTCCTTCTTACTTCGTCGACCACGTCACTGTACCAATCCCCTCGGCGATCACCACCAACGAATCAATATTTTTGTTAATTGCGCTTAAGCCCCAACCATTGGATTGCGCAGCAAGGCAAGCCTTACTCAGTTCTTAACTCCCCCTCCTTCCATCGGGCTTATCCAATTAAACCCCCTTTTTTATTATCATCTATGTTCAATCTATTAATTTAAATCAATAAATTAAAACGATAATATATACTAAGTACTTAAAAATTTATATTACTGAGCATACGGAAATAAATAACATAAAATGCTCGGTTGCTTATATACTAAGCAATGGTTAAGCAACGCTTTTAAAGTCTACGGTGATCTCGAAGGGATGACATCTGTGTGGCAAATTACAGAGCCACGTAACTCATGTGCCAGGAAGAAACCAGCTCATCTAACTGCGCACTTCGCATGCATATGGTGGAAATAAGAGGCGATAGCATGTGAAATCAATCTGATTTCACAAGGCAAATTACACTCTGATCGTACGAACGTGTCTGGCACGACTCGGTCATTGGACATGCCACGATTGTCATTGTTTAATTCATAAATAGATTCACTAATCCATCGAATATTAGCAGATACGGATTAAGACTTGACAATAATGAATTACTAGATTGAGATTTGTCCAAGGAGGAATATACTTGAATTAAATAGAGAGACAAGACATAAGTGGATCTAATGCTGCTCCATTTTCCCAACGTATCCTTATCTAATGACTTTTAAATAAATGGATCATTCGTTATATTTTGAGCATCTGAGGAAATAAGGAGTGGAAAATAAAACTCACATTAAACCCGCCCTAGTAATCTTCCATTGACAATCAACCAAACACCTAGCTGACCACCTAATTATTAAGGAACAAAACTTGAGAGAGAAGAAAGCCACGGATATTGTATACAGTATCTAGCATCCGGTGAAACGCGACGCTCTGACTCTTTCTACTCTTATTAATTATGTAGGTTAGAGAGAGAGAGAGAGAGAGAGAGAGAGAGAGAGAGAGAGAGAGAGAGAGAGAGAGAGAGAATAATAAAGAAACATTCACACTGTCATTCTCATGGAAATGTTTGTACAACACAGTGATTCGAAGCAATGCACACACATATCATCTCCTTGATATCAACGGAGTTTCTCTAACTCCCATGAACTAAAGCTAGAAGAGAATGTTTTAGTTATGGTCCCCAAAGCTGACCAACCAGGCCTTCGGCAGCCCAGCCTTCCTTCTTATTTTGTCCACCACCGTCGCCGTATCAATTTCCTCGGCGATAAGCTCCAACAAATCTCCACGCTCTCCAATAAAGCTTGCAGATTTCAACCCTGTTTTAATGACGAATACATACACAAGAGGATGAGGGTTTTCTTCAAACGATTAGAGGCGGAGGATATTGATGGTTAATGCACAAAATCATTCTGGGAAAATTTGCGTGTATGAAAAATTGGGAGATGACGGGGTGATTGGGAGAACTAATCCTCAAAATGAGACATAGCCATTGTAGATCTGTATGAAATGGGTTCTAGGGATTGTTACCTTTCGCTTCGGCTACTGCAATCGTACGTGCCTTGCTCTTGAGTTTCTTGTCCTCCGTTGTGAGATTGATGACTGCCTTTTTCTGGATATGATGGCCAAAGCGGCAAGAGATATTAGAAGAAGAAGACGAGAAAGAGAGAACTATCGATGTAGAAAACATAAACCAAACAAAACAAGGAACAAAACCCTAACACAAGAAAAAACAAAGATGAGTGATAGGCGTGATTTGCAGACCTCCATAGTGCCTCTGACGCCGATCTGATCTCTCTCTCTGGTCAAGCTAAGCCCCTCTTCTCAAGAAACCAAAGTGCTATATGAGGAAGAAGGCTGAGCTCCATGGGCGGTCCGTTTTATAGCAAAGCGGCCACCGACTCTAGGTAATATATTAATTAAAAATATAAATCTTATTAGAAGCTTCGAATCGGTTGTCCGGAGTCAAATCCGTGGCTGAACCGCGTTATATTTTTGAAGGCGTTCTTATTTCTTCTTTGAAACCTTAATTGGGGTGTTCTTGAAAATAAGACTAGAGAGATCGTGGATCCAAGATTCTTCTCTGCTAGCATACTTATTCATCAAGTAAAATCCCGTGCCATGTTTCATCCGAATTGTCGGGTTACGCATTTTGTTTCAAATCCACCATATTCCATTACATTTGAATTGCCAATGCTATTGCATTTTTAGGGTGTCATATTTCTAATTTTGAATTTGTTGTATAATATTGCATTCGAATTACCATGTCATGTCATTTTTATGTCCAATAATTATTTCAAATTTGTCATGTTATGTCCCATCTGGCTTTTCTTGTCATGCAATTTTCATATTTCGTCGAAATTTCAACTTTGCCATGTCATAAATATGTTAATGTTTGACTAGACAATTCAAATTCCATATCATTTGAATTGAGATTTCGTTTTGTATGACATTCATTATTATTTTTATTATTATTGGTTTTGGCAAGTCGCCCTAAATCTTTGATATCCAATTGAAGCCGCGTCATGTGCACGCTTCTCATAGTCCCACACGACACGCCTTACTTGGAGTCAAATAGTCATAAATAACAGTAGTTCGCACGATGTTTTCTAGATAGAGATGACTAATGCAGGAGTTTTGCCTTAGCACTTAAGCGATTTCATAAATTTATTTGACTAGTTGCTCCATAACGGTTTTTCTAGACACGAAATTTCAATCGGAGAGTCCAAAGGGAATTGAATTTACTAGGCTTTGAATTCAAAGGATGAATCCATTTGCTACTAAGGATTGCAAAATGTCCTTACATGCCCCACAACCCCCCAAAAAAAAAAAAAAAAAAAAAAAAAAAAAAGACGCCTCGTGTATATAGAATTCACTTTGGGCTCATCTACCAAAGTCCATGGTGTGCACCATCATTGTGTTAAGATGTACATCTAATTTGTGTTAAAATAAGCTCAACATCAAAGAATCAGTGTGGCTCGAATAAATTAATGCATCCTAGTTAGCTCACAATTAATTGACTTAAGCTTTCAAGTGAAAATCAGTCTAACTACATATGTGTACAGGCTTGAACTTGAGCTTTTTTTTGGGCGATCTCTCTAGGTGAACGTAGCGGGTTTCTGCTAGCCACTTCCATCAAATGGTCTAAGAGATGATGATTGATTGATAACCCACTCCCAATATGTATTGGGAAAAAAGAAAATAATATTTGCGGAGAATGCCCAGATAATTTTTCCCGCTACTATTTTTGTGAAAATTAAATAGGATATTCAATGAAAGCAGTAAATATAAATAGTAAATAACACCAGAATTTTTAACGTGGAAAACCCTCCAAGGTGAAGGGAAAAACCACGGGACCGTAGTCCACTTCAAACTTCCACTATGATAAATAATGGGATACAACTTCACCCAAAGGTGGATCTCTCGCCGTCTTCAATTTGTGGATCTGAACCTCTTACAAATTGGATAACTCTCAAAGATAACTCTCTTTCTTGGAAGAAGAAAATTGTTTCTTCCGCTACGCTGCTATGATATTCTTGCTCTGTGTGTCACGTCTTCTCCGTTGAGGAGGACTCCTATTTATAGGAGCAAATGCAATCCCAATTGGAATTGTACGATATAAAAATCACGTAGATAAATCTCCTAATCTCTCGTGATTTTGTAGATCCGAGAATATCACTTTTCCAATCTCCCTTGATTTTCTAGATGTGGAAGATCACGTTGATATATCTCTCGATCTCTTTTGATATCTTCTTTTTCTTTTTCCTTTTTCTCCTTTTTTTTTTCTTTTTACTTTTACACACTCACTACTATATATATTCTACTACAGATATACATAATTGTGTTGGCCTCTCCAATTGGGAGTGACCTACTCAACAATATGTACCAGTGTTTGGTAAATATCTCAATGAAGTAATTTAACCAACGCCTTTTCTATCTAGCAGAGGAGACCTTGGTGACCCATCCCCAATGTGTATTGGTGTTTGATGAATATCTCAAGGAAAGGATTTAACCAATGAGGTTTTTCGATCTGGCATAAGAGACCTAGAGTGAAGGTGCTCCCAATGGCGGCAGCACTTGAATTAAGGGAACCAAACCTCACATCGAGCTTACACATGAGAGGGAAATTGTTGAAATGCACGTATGAGTTATGTTAGAAAAATATCAAAAGATTGATATGGTGTATATTAGTTAAGATATTCTAGTTAGCTCATGCTCATTAGCTTAAGTTTTTTTAGTGAAGTGGAATCAACTGAATATGTTGATGAGCTTAGGTTAGGATTTCCTCTTGGTGATTTTGCCAGATAAAGGTATCAGGCTATTGTTATACACGTCAAATGAATTGGTCGTTAATGATGATAGTTATGAGTAGTTAAAAAAAAGTTAAGCAAATGATTAGGAGTCACCAAAAATTTAGTATCCCAATTGTCCTAAAATGTTGGTGTTTGTAGCACTAAGACAAAAATTAAGGTGTCAATAATATGGACACGATGATTTGCTCGAGCGTATGTATATGAAGATCAATGGAGCTGAAAGTCATCATGTCATGAAAAACTTAACAGAATTAATCTATGCCGCACCGGAATAATCCTCCCAATGACTCACGTCATGTTGCATAGCAACAAAGTTCTTGACTGTTAATCATTAAAATCATTGAGTTACTGGCGACCATAGCCTAACAAAAACTCGCGTAAGACTCGGATTATCAGCCTCAGAGAAGTAAAGCAAAACCCATGAAAAAGGAAATGCTCACATCGAGAAAAGGACATAATTAAATTATCGTCTTCTTTTCTTTTTTCCCTTTTTAGAGGTAGAGAGCTAATCAAGTTTCATTACGAGGCTATTGAAATTTTTATGTACTAATTTTCTCGATTCTTTTTACAATAATGAATGGGTAACAATATCTAAGATGTTAATTAATCCAATATGTAACTAGAACCTATGAGAACGTAGCCAACAAAGTCGTTGATTTATACCCTCTCATAACAAAGTTCTTGACTCTTTTTATACATTTATCAGACTATGTTCAATTATTGGTGTCTGGTCAACAACGCATCCGCTAAACAATTTCCCTCAAATTTCATGTTAAGGAACAATCATAATTTGGCTCCACAACCATGAAGGGCCAAATATTATGAATTCATTAGGAAACATGAGAAATAAGAAAGGGAAAATATAGTGAATATAGAGATGAACATGTATGAAGGGAGTCTTGAGGATGCATCGCATCTAATTAAGGCAAGCTATAACATCTATCAATACAGCATGCCCTTCCACATACAAGAAGTGGGGTCCTTTTGAACCAGCAATACCTGCAACCTACAAATATACACACCCAAATGACCACTTAAATAAAATCAAGAAAAAGGGAAAAAAGGTTCACAGTTGGTAAAAAAGAGGACAATATGTAGTGTCCATATTTTATTATTTGGAGTTTGGACAAACCCTTTTTGTTCCGAAAGATTAAATCTCACGAAAATGCCCGTCAAGCATATCCTTTGGAGACGGAAAAGCCACATTGGCAATGATTTCAAGAGTTGACACTTCATGCATAAATCCAATTGGATATTTTCTCAATAGCTTTCTTTTTTCCTACATAGAGAAAAATGAATATTGAAAAAGAGGACTTTTTGTTTATTCCTCTACAAAACATAATACAATATAGTCAAGACAAGTAAAAACAGTTTTGGGTTGAAAATGAAATAAGACAACAAGCTAGGTGGTTATCTTATTTTATTTTCAACCCTGGTGGCTGAACCTGCTTATTCTGATCTGTGTTCAATCTTTTAATTTAAACAAATAAATTAAAACGATCATAATAAACAAGTAATCGAGAAGTATATTGTTGCTTATATACTAAGTATTCGTTAAAAATAAAAATAAAAATAAAACCGTTTTTAAAAACTACGTTGTGTCAAGCGTTGATCTAGAGATTACATTGTCTTAGCAGCTCTTTAGGAGCCACGTAACTCCTGTGCCAGGAAGAAACCAGCTAAGCCGACCGCGCAACATTCATGCATCTGGAGAAAACAAGACATAGGAAAGCAGATTGATTCCAAGGCTTAATCGAAGATTAGCAGATACGGATTAAGGCTTGACAATAACTAATAACTAGATTAAGACTTGTCCATCGAAAAACAAGTTCATTTATTCAACGTATGCTTAGAGGATGACCTGCTTTATTTATTCAACGTATCTTAAGAAATTATATCATACACAGTATCGTGCTGGATTTTTCTTATGACAAAAGATAGGAAGTGTCAATTTTCAAGTATCTTTTCCAGAGGAAAGAGAGATTAGAATATTATAACAGTATTGTCATGTTTAACTTATTTTGTTCATTCTGATGTGGGTTCACGACCAGTTTCATATAATTAAAAAGAGAAATGCTTATGTGACTATCCTAACAGCATGTTTTGGGCAAAATAAATAAATAAATAATAATTAGATCTTGTTGAGGTCTATTCCTTCACGAATTTGTGATTTACAACATATTATTTTTCTAACCATAGCCTAAAGACTGTTATACTAAAAAAGCCCAATTAAAAACTATATTCAGGGATTAAAGTCTTGATCGATCTTCTCATGTCACAAACCTTTGAAAGATCACCTAACTTTAAAAGAACAAGCTGGAGAAAGAAGAGAGCCACGGATATTGTATAAACTATCTTGCTTCAGGTCAAACTCAAGGTATCTTTTCATCTCTTATGTTTCATTCTAGATAATGAGAGAGGGAGAGAGAGAGAGAGAGAGAGAGAAGGTATAATAAAGGAAATATTTATATAGTAATTCTCATTGAAATTTTTTACAAGACACTGATATGAAGCAACCCAACACAACTCCAAACGCCCCCCAAAAAAAAAAAAAAAAGGAAAAAAGAAAGTGAGAAAACCTATCAACGGAGATTTCATAACGCCCATGAACAAAGGCTAGAAGAATACACATGTAAACCACGCAACGGGTTCGCTACTCAACGCTGATCAACCTTGCATCCCGCAGCCCAGCTTTCCTTTGTATTCTGTCGACAACCGTCACTGCATCGATCTCCTCGGCAATCACCTTCAACCAATCTCCATGCTCGCCGACAAAGGCCGCGAACTTCACCCCTGTTTCAATGACAAATACATGCAGAAGATATTGATGGTTAATACGCGAAATCATTCCGATAACGTTTGTGTATATCTAATCCTTTATATTTATTTATTTATTTATTTTTATTTTTTTTGCAGTGAAGGGCATGAACTGATCAATAAGATGATGTGGAGGATCTAGAGATGAGGGTGATTGGGAGTGCTAATCAGCCAACTGTATATAGCCTTGATAGATGTGCACGAGACGTGTTCTAGGAAAGGTTACCATCTGCTGCACTTGTTGCGATCTCGCGTGCCTTGGCCTTGCGTGCCTGGTCGCCCGTCATGAGATTAATCACTACCGTCCTCTGGATATGATGGACAAAACGGCAAAGAGATATCAGCCCCCGAAAGAAGAATGGAAGTTTAAAAAGAAGAGGGCGAAGAGGAGACAAGTATCGATGCAGGAACCGTAAACCAAACAAAACGAGGAAATAAACCAAACTTGAGAAAATCAAGACAAGTGAGCGGAATAAGTACAGACCACCATATTGGATATCAGACCAATCTGTTCTCTCTCGTCAAGCTGAGCTCTTCTCTTTCTCTCTCAATAGACACAATGTGCTCGGTTTGGTAAATGAAGAAGGTGAAGTTTTCATATGGTGTCGTCCTTTTTATAGAGATCTTTGGAGACGACCGAGTCGTCACCGACTTCGGGCAAATTGCTAATAAAAAAATAGGCGTCATATGAACGCGGTCGGTCCATTGCGGTGAAGTTGCCATGACTGTTCCCATCTCTTGCCAGCTTCATCTCTCCATCAGTTTTACTCGGAATAATTGACAACCACGGCTCTCATAACTCCCACGACACGCGTTATTTGGAGCAGATAGTCATACGTGGAGGCCAAAGATCACTAACGTATTTATTTCCTTAGCTCTTACGCAATTTTATCAGTCTATTTAGTATTTACGTAGTAATTGCATGGCGGTTCTTCTAGAAACAAAAAAATCAATCGGACAGTTCAAAGGAAATTGAACTTGGTCGGCATCGTATTCAACAGATGATGACGCGGCTTTAAATTGAAAGGATCGCAGAAGCTTCCTTAGACCGAAGAGTAATGCCTCGCGTACAAAGAGTTTACTTGGGCTCGTGTACGAAAGTCCATGTGGCACACTATCATTGGCATGATTAGTTAGCATAGAGATGAGCAATGATTATGAGCTACCAAAAATTTAGTATGCTAGTCTTTCTAAAATACTTGGTGAACGTAGCATTGCTCATATGTAAAAATCGAGGTGTCAAGAGTATGGATACGGTGATTCGCACGAGCGCGCGTGTATAATTGATCGAATCATTTTGGAATTCGTCATGTGATGAAAAACCAAACAGATTATGCCCAGTTGGAAGAATCCTCACCCCCCCCACCCAACATAAATAAATATCAATAAAGATTCGCATCTCCCATGAGCTAAAGCTAGAAGAGAAAACAACCGACCCGACCTATTGACACTTCTAATTTTGGTCCCCAAAGCTGACCAAGCAGGCCTTCGGCAGCCTAGCCTTCTTATTTTGTCAACCGCCTCCTCGTTTTGTCGACCACCGTCACCGTATCGATCTCTCGGCAATCATCTCCAACAAATCAATATTGTTGTTAATTGCGTCCAAGCCTCAACCATTGGATTGCGCAGCAAGGCAAGTCTTACTCGGTTCTTACCTGCCCGTCCTTCTATCGGGCTTATCCAATTAAACCCCCTTTTCTATCATGATCTAAACTGTTAGTTTAATAAATTAAACACAAAACGATCATATATACTAAGTACTTATACTTTAAATTACTGAGCATACGGAAATAAATAACCTAAAATACCCAGTTGCTTATATACTAAGAAATGGTTAAGAAACGCTTTTAAAGACTAACGGTGGTCAAGGTATGATCTCTGTGTGGCAAATTACAGAGCCACGTAACTCATGTGCCAGGAAGAAACCAGCTCATCTAACTGCGCACTATTCACGCATCAGGAGGAAAGAAGAGGCGACAACATGTGAAAGCAGAGTGATTCCAAGGCAAATTTCCTGATCGGACGAACGAGCCTGGCATGACTCGGCAATTGAACATGCCACGATTGTCATTGTTTAATTCATAAATAGATTCATTAATCGAATATTAGCAGATACGGATTAAGACTTGACAATAATGAATTACTAGATTGAGATTTGTTCAAGGAGGAGTCTACCTGAATTAAGTAGAGAAAGAAGAAATAATTGGATCTAATGCTGCTTCATTTTTTCCAACGTATCCTCTCCTAATGACACTTAAATAAATGGATCATTCGTTATGTTTTGAGCATTTGAGGAAATAAGGAGTGGAAAATAAAATTCACATTAAACCCACCCCAGTAATCATCCATTAACAATCAACCAAACACAAGTATCACACCAAACACCTAGCTGACCGCCTAATTATTAAGGAACAAAACTTGAGAGAGAAGAAAGCCACGGATATCGTATATAGTATCTAGCATCCGGTCAAACTCGACCCTCTGACTCTTTCTACTTTTATTAATTATGTAGGTTAGAGAGAGAGAGAGAGAGAGAGAGAGAGAGAGAGAGAGAGAGAGAATGATAAAGAAACATTCAGACAGTAATGTTTATACAACACTGTGAATCGAAGCAACGCAGACACATATCATCTTGGAGATTCTCTAACTCCCATGAACAGAACCAAGAAGAGAATGTTTTAGTTATGGTCCCCAAAGCTGACCAACCAGGCCTTCGGCAGCCCAGCCTTCCTTCTTATTTTGTCCACCACCGTCGCCGTATCGATCTTCTCTGCGATCAGCTCCAACAGATCTCCACGTTCTCCAATAAAGCTCGCAGATTTCAACCCTGTTTCAATGACGAATGCAAACACAAGAGACGATGACAAGAAGGTTAGGGTTTTCTTCAAACTATTAAAGGCGGAGGATATTGATGGTTAATGCACAAAATCATTCTGGGAAAATTTGCGTGTATGAAAAATCGGGAGATGAGGGCGTGATTGGGAGAATTAACCAGCAAAACGAGACATAGCCATTGTAGATATGTATGAAATGGGTTCTAGGGATTGTTACCATTCGCTTCGTCTACTGCGATCGTACGTGCCTTGCTCTTGAGTTTATTGTCCTCCGTCGTGAGATTGATCACTGCCTTCTTCTGGGTATGATTGACGAAGCGGCAAGAGATATTAGAAGAGGAAGACGAGGAGGAGACAACTACCGATGTAGAAAGCATAAACCAAACAAAACGAGGAACAAAACCCTAGCACAAGAAAATCAAGATGAGTGATTGGAGTAATTGCAGACCTCCATAGTGCGTCTGACGCCGATCTGATCTCTCTCTGGTCAAGCTAAGCCTTTCTTCTCAAGAAACCAAAGTGCTATGAGGAAGAAGATTACGCTCGATAGACGGTCCGTTTTATAGCAAGCGGTCACCGACTCTAGGAAATATAGTAATCAAAAATATAAATTTATTAGAAGCTTCGAGCCCCCTTGTCCAGAGTCAAATCCGTGGCTGGACCGTGTTATATTTTTGAAGATTTTCTTGTTTCTTCTTCGAAAATTTAATTGGGGTGTTCTTTAAAATAAGACTAGAGAGATCGTGATCCAATATTCTTGTTTGTAAGCATACTTATTCATGAAGTAAAATCCCATGCCATGTGACATCCAAATTGACGGATCACATGTTTCATTTTGAATCCACCGTATCCCGTTACATTTGTAGTGCCAATGCCATTGCATTCATATTTCTAATTTTGAATTTGTTGTATAATATTGCATTCGAATTGCCATATCATGCCATTTTTAATGTCAGATAATTATTCCAAATTTGTCATGTTATGTCCCATCTAACTTTTCTTGTCATGCAATTTTCATCTTCCGTTGAAATTTCAACTTTGCCATGTCATAAACATATTCATGTTTGACTAGACATTTCAATTTCCATGTCATTTGAATTGAGATTTCGTTTAGTATGTCATTCATTATTATTTTTATTATTATTGGTTTTGGCAAGTCACCGAACATCTTTTGATATCCAATTGAAGCCGCGTCATGTGCACGCTTCTCATAGTCCCACACGACACGGCTTCAAATAGTCATAAATAACATTATGTGTACTTCGTTTTTTTTTCGCACAACATTTTCTAGATAGAGGAGTTTTGCGTTACCACTTAAGAGATTTCATAAATTTATTTGACTAGTTGTTGCATAACGTTTTATCTAGACACGAAATTTCAATTGGAGAGTCCAAAGGAAATTGAACTTAACTAGGCTTTGAACTCACTTGGGCTCATGTACCAAAGTCCATGTGGTGCACTATTATTGTGTTAAGATGTACTTGTAAATTGTGTTAAAATAAGCTCAACATCGAAGAATTAGTGTAACTTGAATAAATTAATATATCCTAATTAGCCCACAATTAATTGACTTAATTTTTGAGTGAATGTCAGTCTAATTGCATATGTTTATGGGCTTGAACTTGAGCTTTTTTTTGGGCGATCTCCCTAGATGAAAGTAGCGGGTTTCCGTTGCCCACTCCCAACAAATTATCTCAGAGTTGATGACTGATTGCTATCCCACTCCTAATGTGCATTAGTGTTTGGTAAATTTCTCAAGGAAGTAATTTAAGCAACACCTTTTCTATCTAGCAAAGGGAACCTTGGTGACGTCCGATGATATCTCAAGGAAAGAATTTAACCAATGAGATTTTTCAATCTAGCAAAAGAGACCTATAGTGAAGGTGCTCCCAATGGCAGCAGCACTTGAATTAAGGGAACCAAACCTTACATCAAGATTACACATGAAAAGGAAATTGTTGAAATGCACGTGTGAGTTATGTTAAAAAAACATTGAAAGATTGATATGGTGTAGATTAGTTAAGATATTCTAGTTGGCTAATGCTCATTAACTTAAGTTATTTTAGTGAAGCGGAATCAATTGAATATGTTAATGAGCTTAGGTTGGGATTCCCTCTTGGTGATTTTGCCGAATGAAAGTATTAGGCTATTGTTGTACACTTCAAATGAATTGGTCATCAATGATGATAGTTATGAGTGGTAAAAATAAAAGGTAAGCAAATGATTAGGAGTCACCAAGAATTTAGTATCTCGGTTGTCCTGAAATGTTGGTGCTTATAGCACTACTCAGACAAAAATTAAGGTGTCAATAATACGGACACAATGATTTGCACGAGCGTATGTATATGAGGATCAATGGAGCTGAAATTCATCATGTCATGAAAAATTGAACGGAACTAATCCATGCCGCACCGGAATAATCTTCCGAATGATTCACGTCAAGTTGCATAGCAACTAAGTTCTTGACTCCTAATCATTAAAATCATTAAGTTACTGGCGACCATAGCTTAACAAAAACTCACGTAAGACTCGGATTATCAGCCTCAGAGAAGTAAAGCAAAACCCATGAAAAAGGAAACACTCACGTCAAGAAAAGGACATAATTCAAATTATCGTTTTCTTTTCTTTTTTCCCTTTTTGGAGGTAGAGAGCTAATCAAGTTTCATTAGTAGGCTATTGAAAATGTAGTAATTTTCTTGATTCTTTTTGCACTAATAATGAATGGATAACAATATCAAAGATGTTAATTAATCCAATATGTAACTCGAACCCCTGAGAACGTAGCCAACAAAGTTGTTGATTTATACCCTCTCATGACAAAGTTCTTGACTCTTTTTATACATTTATTGGACTATTTTCAATTATTGGCGTCTGGTCAACAACATATGCGTTAAACAATTCCCCTCAAATTTCATGTTAAGGAGCAATCATAATTTGGCCACACAACCATGAACGACCAAACATTGTGGATTCATTAGAAAACATGAGAAATAAGAAAGGGAAAATATAGTGCATATAGAGGTGAACATGTCTGAGGGGAGTCTTGCGGATGCACTGCATCTTATTAAGGCAAACTACAACATCCATCAATACAGCATGCTTTTCCACATACGAGAAGTGGGGTCCTTTTGAACCAGCAACACCTGCAACCTACAAATATACACATCCAGATGACCACTTAAAAGAATTCTAGAAAGGAAAAAAAATTCACAATTGGTAAAAAAGAGGACGATATGTGGTGTCCATATTTTATTATTTGCAGTTTGGACAAACCCTTTGTTCCAAAAGATTTAATCTCACGAAAATGCCTATTGAGCTTGTATTCTTTGGACAGGGAAAAGCCACATAAGCAATGATTTCAAGAGTCAACACTCCATGGATTAATCCAATTGGATCTTTTCTCAATAGCTTAACTATTTTCATTTTTCCTACATAGAGAAAAATGAAGATAGGAAAAGAGGACATTTTTTTCTCTGAATTACTCTACAAAACATAATATAATATAGTCAAGTAAAAACAATTTGTGGGTTGAAGCTAGCTTTTAGTCTTATATATATGTATAATCAAATAGATGCATAATTACCAGCTTGAGGAAAAACGGTCTGCTCCACTTTTTGAAATGAAGCAGCAGCAGCAGAAGACGGAGTTGCCCAAAGGAGAGCGGCCATCACTATCAATGCAAGCCATGAACATCCAATCACCAAGCTCTTCTTCTTCATCTCTCCCTCCCTCTCTCTCTCTCTCTCTCTCTCTATCTGCGCTTCTACAATTAGATCTGAACTGTCAATCTACCTTATTTATAGGGGAAGAACTAGAACTATTCTCTTTTAGCATAGGATTCCGTCGGTTCATCGTTTGTGTCTCCTTCTGGCAAGTGGACTAGACACTCATTCTCTCTCTTTCAGTACGAATTTGGACTCTAGCTTTACTTTAAAGAGTTAAAGACAGACCCACAATTCAATGGAGTCGCCATTGTTGACATATGCCTATAAAGTACAGATCAGATCTTATCTCTGGAGAGGTAAAGTACAACCTCATCTTACTGTTCCATGTGGATGAAGAATAACACACCTACTCCCATTATCTAAATGGAGCCGATATAAAGAAAAATCCACCCACAGAAATCCGTTTTAATGAAAGAAACAAAAGTATATTGGTCTTCACATGAAAAATTATACTCAAACAAATGTCATTCGGAAACACATCCAAGATAAACACAATTTTTAAATTATCAAATATTGCCTATTTATAAACCCTTTTCTATGTGAATATGGTATAACCTTTTTCTCATATTCTCTAATTTTGACCTACTTGACATGTAATAAATCCAAAAAAAAAAAATCGTTGGAATAAATCGAAATTTGACTAATTCTAATCGGCATTTAACATAACATAGTGTATTATTATCCTGTAATTTATTCTTCTGCACAATGCTTATCATCTCATCAAATGTATGTATTTCTAATACTTTATTCAATTTAATATTTTATCAGATGTTTTTACAAATTAGGTCCGTGCTTAGCCAAGTTGTCACTTAACCTGTTGTATGAGGGAAGAGGAGTGGTGTCTTTTTAATGGGAGGAACTTTAGGAAACTCTCTTTTTCTCCCTCTATCTACAAATTTTACATTGTTTTAACATTTTCATAATCAATAATCAAGTAAAAGTTTGGTTGAGAGAATGTGCAATTTCGTGTGTATATGAACCGATCACAATGCAAACCACATGCTTGGTGTATTATTTCCATGTAGAAAAATGCCAGATATACGTAGTAATTGATTTTGATAGTCCCCTCAGGAATTCCCTAGTCCTAGGGAAAATCTCAAATCCTCGTGCATATTTTGACAAGAAATCTCTCATCGATATAAAAGAAAGAATAGAATTATGCATATCATGATAATAAATGTTTGAAAGTAGAAATCTATTTGTGCAGACTCCATTGACAATTACTACGAGGTTATGAAAAAGTTCAACAATATCGTGATACTTGTTATGACAATCAGGTGTCACATTTGACTTATGACAATCAGATGTCACATTTGACTCATATATGACAAATAATGATCTATAAAAAAAAAAAAAAAAATCATCTTCACATAAAGAAATAAGTTGCATGACACCCTTTACGAATAAATGAGTATAATAAAGGTACCCATCATTAGAAATAAGTATAACGAAATTTGTGATACGTGATAACTCTTATGATGGAATAAGCTAATGTGGATACCATTATGACAAAATAATTAAAAGCTTTGAAAAGTTAAAAATTAGTTAGAGATTACTAGTTTTATATAATTTTAGATTCACCTTAACCTTTCAAAGTTACAAAGCACGTGACAAGCTTCCTAAATGAGGACAGAACCAAACCTATTGTTGTAGTAGAGAAAGATGCTAACTAGCGCGAGAGAAATTACTTTATTTGAGATATTGGTGTCGCGGCCTCCTCGAAGCGGGTTGGACCAAGATTTCCAGGCGACAGATGCCTCAGATGTGGGTTCAACTTCGAAAGGGCTATTGGATGGGAAATATTTGGCTTGTATGACCTGACATCACAAGGAGTTTGGCCGTGCCATAAAATGTTGAAAGTAGATATACCGGATCTATTGGTTAGACAATTCTTGCCTTTACACCCCCCCGAACCGGACTCCCTAGTAACGGAACCCACTGCCCTGGAAGAATTATGACCAAAAAGGAATAGCCATGAGATGATCATCCTAGGGTAATTCTTTTGTCAATGGATGCTCCTATTACACTTGTAGTCTCTTAAGGATAAGAACCAACTATGTAGCATCTACATCGAGAATTCAAGTATTGTATACGTCATTAGTCCGATCCTTTGTAGAAACTACCTGTAATAATGAACTTGCAAAATGGATCTGTTTATCATAAAGAGATTTGTTGTTCCTAACCCTACTTTACCTTAATTGTTATTTGAACAAGTAAAAGTTATGTCTTGGTCCGAGTGGGGATAGCATTTCTCTTCTACATGTCCATGGAGTTTTGAAAATTCCAAACATCTCAAAGATAGATAGAGAGGTAGGAATTTATCAAACGAACCGCACTCCTTCGTATACGTCAGGAGTCCATTGATGAGAATGGGCTAGGGAAAGCTTGAACCCAATTCCTACAGCGATGAATAGAAGCGCAATTAAAATTCCTGGGGAATTATACATTTGTGTATTCGGCTAATGGATTGCTAAATCTAGACTTAGCTCGAGCTCTCCTAAGCCCATACCAATTTACGACTTAGGTTCAAGTTTTTTAACATGCAAATGAATTTTTATCTAGGAGTCACCGCTAATCAATTTATGATAAGTCGATTAGACACCTAAATAAAATAACAGGAAAATTATTTTACTCCTACGAACCAAAGACTTTGGGTACGGGGACTTGGTTACACTAAATTTCTCTAATGTCATTTCGGTACAATTATTTTTATTTTCAAAAAATGTTTTTACAGGCAGTTTGGATTCATTTTAACCTAAATCACTATATGCATGGTGATCACACGGGTGCTTAGTCATTATTAAACAATCAAAAGACTTCCACTAAAAGAAATAAACACACAAAGCAGACGATTATTTATTTTTTTGGGTTTTCTTTTATCTTGAAATCGAAACGTGCATTTTAACTTCATGACCTAACTTTATTAATAAGCAAATTCTAATTACAGGAACCTATATTAAAATTTGTAATAAAAAAACTAATTAAATTGTCTAAAATGAATAATTTTCTAGTATTTTTTGGGGTTAATTTTTCTTAAACCCTATCCTATCTTGGAAAACTATTTTTTTTAGAAAAAAAAAATTATTAAAATGTGTAAACATTATCTAAGACCTATCTATAAAAGAAAAAAAGTTATTTAAATCCAATCCTAATCTATTTCGAAAAATTATCTAAACGTGCAATCTAAAAATGTAATCCTAATTTACGAAACCACATATTCCGATGCAAAATTTGATTTTTGATTTTTTTTAGTATTTTTTTAGATAAGCAATTATAAGATAAATATACCACTAGCCGTGGTGGTTCCGCTGGGTAGGCTTCAGTGAACCTTTGCGAGAGAGGTGAGGAGCTCGAAACCTTTGCAACGCAAAAGCTTTGGCGGAATTACTTGGTGTCTTAAGTGTGCTTCCGGGGTGTTGGGTCCTCCCGCTTAAGTAGCACCTAGGGGTTTACGCTTTGGCTTCCGGTTGAGGCAGTTCCTCTAGCACCAGGAAAAAAAGAAAAAAAAAAAGGATAAATATTATATCTAAACTAATCAAGATATTCATCAAATAAAGGATTAAAACAATAAAAAAAAATAATCCGTCAACGGATTATATCAATGATTACTTTAATCCTAAATATCACAACATACAAGAAAGTTCAAAATAATTAAAAATTTGATCCAAAATCTTACGGATCAAATTAATAATTATGATGATTCAATAATTAAAATACTATTAAAATACCCTAAAAACAATATAATTAAAAAATAATTCAATATCTTATGGATCAAATGAGAAATTGTAGTAATTTTGAGCAAAATCCTACGGATAATGCCTAAAGTATTAAAAAAAAAAAAAAAAATTGACACCCAACGTTCTAATTTACGCAATAATAATGAAACTTGAAAAAGAAAAAAAAATTACCTTGACTTTCTTTTTTTTTCTTTTTTTTTTAAAAAAAAAAAAAAGGGACAGTCGCGCTGCGACTAACGATTTGGCCGGGGTCGGGCTGTGGTGCGGGAGTTGGGCAGCGGGAACAGCGACGGCAGCGACGCTCGGAGCTCCGGCGAAGGCTGGCGGGCGGCGACAGTAGGGCTGATGACTGCAGCGGAGCGACGGAGGTGTTGCCGGTTGCTGCAGTGAGGCGACGGAGGGCAGCAACGGGCTGTTGCAGCGTCAGCAACGGGCAAGTGGAGCAGAGACAGCGGCGTCGGGGCCGGTGCAGGCGCGGGTGAGGCGCGGACGTGCGGTGGTGAGTGGCGCGGAGGCAGCGCGGGCTGCTGGCGTCGGGCGGTCAGAGGCGCAGCAGCAGCGGCGAGCGGGCAGAGGTGGCGCGGGCTGCTGGTGCAGTGGCACGCGGTGGTGTTCGCAGCTATGGAGGCGGAGGCGGAGGCGGAGGCGGCAGCTGGCTGCTGCGGCGTCGCGGACGGTGGCGCGGCATCAGGCGAGCAGAGGCAGGGGCGCCGGTGTTCGGGCAGAGCAGAGACAAGGGCAACGGAGGGGAGCGGCGGGGCGGAGAGGCAGGCGCGGGTACCGGCGTTGGGTTGCAGGCGGGGGCGCAGCTGTGGAGCTGCAGACGTCGGCCTCGGTGCAGCGACGGCAGGGCGCGGCACTGGCTACAGGCGCCGGGCGGAGGCCAGCGACGGGTGAGCGGAGAGGGTGGGGCGCGGCGCGGAGGTGCGGTGGCCGGCGCGAGGCGATGCTGGTGCGGCGGCCGGTGCAGGCGCGGTGGACGGCGCGGACGGGCGGCGGGCGCAGAGGAGAAGACGAACAGTTGCTGCTTTTTGCTTCTATTTTTTTCTCTCCTCTGCTCCCTCACGTCACTCTCGCTGTACCTCCCTGTTCTCTCTGCTGACTTTTCTTCGAAAGGTGAAAAGGAGTCCCTTTTTGAAGAAAACAAAAGGGAACCTTCCCCACTAAAGAAAAGAAAAAAAAATCTCTCTCCCTCTTGTTTTTTTGGCACGAATTTTTTTTTTCAAAATTTTTTTTTGTACCCCCTTGTCACGAAAATTGTGACTCTCTTTTATAGTGATTTTAGACGGCCGCTTTCCATGATAATTTTCGAGCTTCCATCTTCTGTTGCATTGATTTATGGTTGCATATATGGAAATACGAAGAATCGCCGATTTTCTTCGATTCTTTCCATTTTATCAAAATTATTACTCTTTATTCAATTGATTTCCTAATTGCTTCCGCATTTACCAAAATTTAAATATTTATCAGAATTCTCAACTTTTATGCATAATCAATTAGATTGATTTTCCTCTTCTTCTTTTTTTTCCTTTTATTTGCAATTTTTATTTTTATTTCCTTAGGGTTATCAAAATTAGGTATCGACAATTGAAAATCGGGTTTTGACATTAACGTGCCAATTCCATGTCAAAAAGTTACTTCGAATAGGCTTGAACTTACATCTAAGCATTGAAAATTACCGTTACTTACCGATAATAGCAAAATCACAAGTAAAAGAAGAAAGAAAAAAAAAATACAAGAATACTATTATTGTTAATTGTGGCCAAGCCCCCCATCTTCTATAAAACTCAAAAATGGTCTTCTTTAATTCGTTGGATTGCGTAGCAAGGCACACCCCTAACCACTTCTTGCCTGCCCCTCTTTTCATGCTTATCCAGCTAGACCCAGTTATACGTTCAATTTTTCAATTGAAAATCAATAAATCAAACCCAAACCGATCATACAAACTCAGTAGTTAAACTCTACATTACAGAATTCCTGAATAAATGAATACTGTGAAATATCCAGTTGCTTAGATACTAAGTTTTCGTCATGAAAACGTTTTTAAAGGCTACGTTGGGTCAAGCATTAGGAGAAAATAAGAGGCAACGGCATGTGAAAGCAGGTTAATTATGAGGCAAGCCACACCGACCGAACGAAGGAATCGCACGACTCAGTCATCGAACATGCATTATTGTTTATTTTTTGGTCATAAAGAGCTGGATTGATCGGACATTAAGGGGTACAGATTAAGAATTGACGACAGTGACTTACTTAATTTAGATTTGTCCATGGAGAAACGAGTTCATTTATTCAAGCACGATTAAAAGATGACCTACTCCCTCTTGATATAGGAGATACAAAATTACCAAGGGGAAATTGTCCAAAAAGTTATAAGCCTATTACATTTTCGCCAATGTTGTCCTAAACCTTATAATTTTGTTAAATGTCTTAAATATTTTCATGTTTTGTTAATTGAGTCCATCCAATCAATTTTGACTGGAAATTATTAATGTGGACGCCACTTCCTATGTGGCATAATTGGTGTTGACATAGACATTTTTTAAAAAGAGAAATGATTGTGTAAGAGTTTTTAATATATTATAAGAATAACAGTTTATTTGAACCGTAAAAAAAAAAAAAGAATATCAAATAATTATGAATTTTTGTGGGACCCACTCATTCAAGAATTGGTGACTCACAACATGTCGTTATTCTCATAGTAGCTCAAAGATCGTTACCCTTTTGTGTCTGGTGGTGAGAGAGAGAGAGAGAGAGAGAGAGAGAGGCTTCTCACATAGCACATGTAGAGAGAGAGAGAGAGAGAGAGAGAGAGAGGCTTCGCACATAGCACATGTTTATTCAATGTTGATACAAGACTGAAAGAAAGCAACTCACAACAAATGACCACAACACACAACATATGACCACACGTAAACCACACGAGCAACGTGCGAGCTCAAATATCTTTGATGATGTTTCAGCTTTGCTCCACAACGCAGATCAACTTCGCACCCCGCAGCCCAGCATTCCCACGTATATTTTCGACGACCCTCGCAGCATCAATTGAGGCGGCAATCACCTCCAGCACACCACCACCCTCCCCGACAAACTGCACTGATATTAACCCTGTTTTGATGACAAACACATAGACAAGGGTATGAATTCTTTGTCCGTGATAATAGTGGATGACAAGGAGAGTACGGTTTTCTTTAAGATACATATGCTGGAAGAGAGGGAGGATACAGATGGCTGATGCATGAAATAATTCCGATAAAATTTGTGCATACGGAGAATCGGGAGATGAGGGTGATTGGGAATATTAATTAGCAAATTATACATAGCCATTATAGATGGATTGTGTTCAAGGAATTGTTACCATTTGCTGCGGTCGCTGCAATTGTACGAGCTGTGGTCCTGTGTCTCTGGTCGTTTGTGTTGAGATCAATCTGTACCTTCACCTGGATATGATGAACAAACCAGCAAGAGATATTAGCACGCGAAAGAAAAGGGAAAGTTTGAAAAGAAGACGGACGGGGAGACAACCATCGATACAGGAAATTAAACCAACAAAACAAGGAAATTAACCAAACACAAGAAAATTAAGAAGAGTGATGGGAGTAAGAACAGACCGCCATATTGCCTCTGAGACCGATCTGTTCGCTCTGATCAAGCTGAGCTTCTCTCTCTCGATACAAAATGCTTAATTTGATGGATGCTGAAGAGCTCGATCGGGGGTCTTTATAGCAAATTTCGGGCCTCCTATGAGAAGCTTCGATCCGGTTATCAGGAAATTGAGTTCCTATAGCTAAACCGTGTTATATGTTTAAAAATTTATGTCTCTTCTTCGAAACCCTAACTAAAATATTCATGAAAATCTGATACAATCTTCATGAAACTTTCTCTACAAGTGTACTTAGTCAACAAGTAAAATCCCACGCCATTTCGTATCTAAATTGTCACATCATATCATCATGAACGCGGTGGTTTTCATGTCAAATCCACCATATCATGTTACATTTGAATTGTCAATGCAACGTAATATTCTAGTCATATTTTAATTTGCCATGTCATGTTGCATTTGAATTGCCATATCATGTCATTTTTCATGTCAAGTTTTTTGTTTTGAATTTGCCATGTCATGTCACATCCGAAGTTTTCATGTCATGCCATTTCCATGCTTTGTTCAAATTTCCACTTTGTTATGTCATGAATATGAGCAATTGATTTTAGGGAAAGTCGGTTCACAATTAAATACTTGTAAATTATTAGGTCAAGATCGGTTGCAATTTTTTTTTTGACATGGGTCGAAGTCGGGTACTTTGGAATCGGCTTTGAACCGAACTACCCATGGAAATTAACGTCTGTCAGCGAACAGCTAGTACAATATTGGGGGCCAATTTCAAGGTAAACTCCGGAATTGGGTTAGCAAGATTTTTTCACCCTTAAGATATATTAAATTATTCTTTGGATTAACTAGCACATTAACTTTTCTCAGCAAATTGATTAAAGCACTACAAGCTTTTTAGCCATCCACGACGGAATTTCCTTTGCTGCAACTCTTACATATTCTTTTAAAATAAGATTAAAACCAGTTAAATCGGTTCTACACTAAAACCAACTTAGGTAAATCGGTTTTTCCTAGGAACTGGACGAGCCTCGGTCAATTTCCAGGAACTTCACTCTTGAACCCCAACTCATCAAGAACCGGCTAATTCAAGTAGGTTCTCAAAGCCGATATGGGACCAACGCTCACCCCTAATCATGAACATGTTCTTGTTTGACACGACATCTCAAATTGCATATCATTTGAATTGGGATTCCCTTTTGGATGCCATTCCTATATTATTACTATCATTGGCCTTGGTAAGTCAACCCAACATCTAAGTCTCACGAAACCCAAACAACACCGCGCCATATACACGCAGTCGGCACGCGGGAATGACATTAACCTGACTTTTCCAATCACTTGCCACCTTCAATTCTCAGTATTTCACTTGGAATTGCACGACATGTGCACGGTTCTCATACTCCAGTCCACACGTCATATTTGGAGTCGGTAGTCGTACTAATATAAAATAATCCTCAATCTTACTTTCACACGATGCTTTTCCAACAAGGAAGATCACTGACGTAGGACTTTTGCCTTAGGGCTTTAAGCAATTTCAGAGGTCTAATTGCATATTAAATTGTATAATGGCTTTTCAATTAAAACGAAAATTCAACATTGTCGTTAGGGTCAAAGCAAGAAGTTTCTGTTAGCAAATTATATTGCCTAAGTCTATCATAGTCACAGTCGGTGGTGAATATCTTGGAAAGAACCCCGAAACGTGACGTACACAAGGAGGCTTTGTGCATGTTCAGGAGTTGATAAGTTATGCAACGATTGGAGCTCGTGATGATCTTCATCATCTACATCAACAGTACGTACCCAATGCATTTTTATTCGCATCGAGAGCTTGTTCTCTTTCCTTTTGTGCTCTAAGTACATGAAGTTTTCGCGGCTTTGTCCACTTTCCAGAAAAAAAGGTTGTATAAAGCTTCTGATACTACTTTCAGAAGTATCAGAAAAAAGGTTTCGCGGCTTTGTCCACTTTCCCGAAAAAGGGTTTTCCCGGGTCCCCGTCCCCCGTCCCCGTCCCCCGTCTAATTTTATTTTCTAATCTCTTGCAGTTAGTCCAACTTTGCACGACAAGCATTACACGAGAATTTCCCACTTTCATACGTGGGTTGACTCAATATCAAAAGGTTCATTCAACGGCCACAGCTGTCTTGTCTCTCCTCACCGGTCCGAGAACTCCTCGTCTTTGCTGATTGTTCGTGGAAATTCAATAACAAATCCTTAGCATGAATTCTAGCCAGAAAAACGGACTAGAATTCTTATTACCAACGGACTCAATGGGAAACTCATCTGCGAAGGTCTTGGTCCTTCTTTTTTATATTCTAAAATAAGGTATTTGTTCCTCCACCTAATTTGTAGTTGGGTCAAATGTCGTGCATACATGTGAGCACATGCGGAGGCTAATGGCTCGCTAAGTTTATTAAGCTTAGCTTGACCTCTCCCAAGTCCACCAATTCGCAACTTATAATCTCAATTTTTAAACTACAAGTCAATTTCAAATAGGAATCGCCACTAATCAATTTGGGTGGGTTGATTAGAAACCTAAGCGAACTATTGTGAAAATAATTTACCCGTGCAACCAAAGAAACTAAGATCGAAGATTTGATTACACTAGTTAATCACCAATATAATTCCAGTACTTAATCATGTTTAAATATCAAATAAAGCATTTATGCAGCATTTTATACCAATCATGAGTTCTAGGATTCAATTCCTAATAAGATTGAGGAAATAGAAATCCATGCATCACAAAGGCGCAATTGGAATGCAAGAAATAAGTCAATATTTACTTCCAAGAAGTTAAACACAATTTCTTTTTTTTTTTTTTTTGGGTTTTCCAAGGTTTTTCTATGCATTTATGGAGAAAACTAATCAGAAACCACATTTTTTGGTCTTATTTATTTTTGGAAAATAAAAAAAGATTTTCGGATTTTTCTATTTTTGGAAAATATAAATTTTTTTTTTGGATTTTTCTGATTTTTGAAAAATAAATTGCAAAGGCGCAATTGGAATGCAGGAGATAAGTCAACATTTTTAATATTGAAATAATAATATAATATAAACGACCTAGGTCGGATTGCCGAGTTGGGTCCGGCCCGGTTCATCGCCCACGGCCCAAATAGATGGGCTCGAAGCACGGGCCCAAACGGAGCTTCCTTTTTTAAAACATTCCAAGCCCACCAATCTTTTGGTTTTCTTAAAAAAACAAAATAGGTCCACATCTTCCCAAGCCCACGCAAGATCTGCCCATACGCAACCAAACCTAGTTGACCCGAACCAACGAAACCCTAGCTCAAATAGCGACCCACGCCCAACCCGGTTCCGCAGCCGCTAACCCGACTTGGGCATTCAACGATCGCGACAAATGCGGTCGGCCGCCTGTGCGTACGTCGCAATGACTCCTCCGGCACCACCACTGTCGCCCGAGACACGCTCGGCCTCCCCGATTTCTCTCCCTCTCTACCCTCTTTCGGCTATCTCGGCCGGCCGAGACGACAATGCTACTAGCCTCCGGCCTCCCCAACCGCACGGCCACGACGATGGTGACGGCAAGAGTCCCAGAATACGAACAAAAGAAAAGGCCGAGCAAACCGTGAAAAGAAAGGAGGAAAGGATGGCCGGAGGTGTCCCCACTTGGCACAGCGATTGGGGCTAGTTCTCTCTTTTTCCCTTTTTTTTTTTTTCTTCTTTTGTCTTCCTATTTAGGGAAAATGTCACAAATGGTCCCCGAACATTCATCTAATGTTCAATTTCATCCATAAGTTTTCGATTTGCTCAATTTGATCCCTAAACTTTCATTTAATGTTCAATTTCATTCATGAGCTTTCGATTTGTTCAATTTGGTCCCTGAACTTTCATCTAATGTTCCATCTAGTCCCTAACTATTTGGAAATTGACCAATTTCCCTTTTTTTAATACCAAACTGTTTTTTTTGTATAAATAAAAAAAATACTAAACTGGTTTTTTTATATATAAATAATGTACAGTCCATCAATCGATTTTTCCCTTTTCGGTGAAGTCCATAAAAAAAAAAAATCGATTGATGGGCTTTTGTACATTATTCAAGTAATTTGCATATACAAAAAGAAATCAAAATTCAAGATTCACCTTTGTTTATTATTATTGTCCCTTTTTTCCATTTGTTTTTAATATTGAGAAAGGAAAGAAATATTGACCTTTATTACTTTGCATAAATGTGGTATTTTTTCAATCAAAAAAAAAAAAAAACCAGTTTGGTATTCTTTTTATTCATAAAAAAAATAATTTGGTATTAAAAAAAATAGAAATTTGTCAATTTTCAAATAGTTAGGGACTAAATGGAACATTAGATGAAAGTTGTGATCAAGCTTCTCTCTCTCTCTATCTCTAATTTTGTTTTTTAATCTCTTGCCGTTAGTCCCACGTTTCCACGACACCCATTCCTCGAGAATTTCCTACTTTCATACGTGGGTGGACTCAATATCAAAAGGTTCATTTAATGGCCATAGCTGTCTTGTCTCCCCTTACCTGTTCGAAAACTACTTGTCTTTGCTGATTGTTCGTAGGAAATTCAATAGCAAATCCTTAGCATGAATTCTAGCCAGAAAGCCGGACTAGAATTCTCACTACCAACGGACTCAATGGGGAAACTCATTTGCGAAGGTCTTGGTCCTCTTTTCATATCCTGAAATGAGGTATTTGTTCCTCCACCTAATTTGTAGTTGGGTCAAAGCGTTACAAAGATCTGATAACAACGAAAGATAGTGAAGAACGAGCATGCGAATTTTGCAACAAGGGGATTTCCATATCTTTACAATCAGATCAACCTTGAACATATACAAACTTTTTTACGAGTAGTCCCATTAAAGTCATTTCTTGATTAGGAAAATTGCCCAAGGGATGACTATATTTTCGATCCAAGTCCCAACCCCAATGAAATTCTCTTGCTGTATGCCAGTTTGAAAGACATCTTGCTAAAGAAATCAGATTTCGTCACCCCATATTGAAATGACTCGAGCTATGATTATTGTCCGGCAACTCCCAAATGCAGCATTAGAACAATCCAAGAGGTGCGTGGGGTTTAGTTCAGATCCATTGATCAAGTATTCAAATAATGTAGGGTGTATATTGGCTCGGACTCGCCTTGGCATGTGTTATCTTACTCGATGCACATAGACGAGACGATTTGCATAGTGCCGAATAGAAGGTTCAACACACATTAGCCCTTTAGAGCTAGGTTACTGGGCTCTATATCTTAGTCCATGAACGAAAAGGCGTGTTGCAATTTTAATCATAGGAAAGCAAAAAGACGTTTTCTGAGAGACATTAAATTATAATGTCATATCGGATTGTCAACCCACTAAACTTTAAAAAAAAAAAAAAAAAGTTGAAGTCAGGCTTGCCTCAACCGTGCTTCGATGGCAATCTTCTCTTGTTTATGTTCTTTTGTTTCATCTCTTTTGATTTTTCTCCTTTAAACCATGTCGTAAAGAGTAATAAAGATGCTCATATATCCACCAAAAAATTGTCAGCTTCTGAAAAATAGTGAATGAAGTTGACAGATATGTATGAGCAGATTTAGTGGCTTTTCACTTAATGAAAGTCAAATTTTGAACATTTCAAGCAATAAGGAGTGAACCACTGGGGGTTCGCCCCAGTGGCCACCCTTCCAACATGGAAGGGGGAGGTGAGGGGTTCAAATCCCCACCTTCTCAGGGGGGATGGGGTGGGGACGCGTAAGTTTCAAGAGTGGGCAAAAGTCTGAGAGTGAGTGTAGAATAGGAATAGAGTAGGACTGACAAAAAAAAAAAAAGCAATAAGGAGTGGGAAATAAAAGTCACGCTAAGCAAACCCTAGTTATCATCCATTAACAATGAACCAAATATGACTATTACATTTGACGCGTCGATAACCACCTATCTAAGAACAAGTTGGGGAGAGAAGAAAGCGTCGGATATTGTATAAACTCTCTTGCATCGGTTCAAATTCATGTCTCTAACTCTAACCAATTATCTAGAAAATTACAGGAAGGAAGAGAGGTGGGACACAGAGAGAGAGAGAGACAGAGAGAGAGAGACGGAGAGAGACAGAGACAGAGACAGAGAAGGTATATTAAAGGACTTTCACATCGTTATTCTCTTGTGGATATTGGTACAGACAATGACGGAAAACAACCCATAGCATATCAACGTTATTCACTCCAGACCCCTAAACAACATCATATGGAAGAAAATGAGATTCGGTGACGCCCATGAACAAAACCTAAAGGAAAACGCTCGTAAACCACGCGAGCAAGAAGTGCGCTCAAATATCATTAGCATGTCCTCAGTTTTGCTACTCAAATTTGAACAACTTGGCATCCCGCATCCCAGCCTTCCTTATTTTGTCAACGACCGTCACTGCATCGATCTTCTCCGCAATCACCACCAACAAATCTCCATGCTCTTCATAAAAGCCCGCGGATTTCAACCCTGTTTCATTGGCAAAAAAACGAGAGGATGATAAGAAGAGTAGCGTTTTCTTCAAAATATCAGAGGCGGAGACGAAATTTGTGTATGTGGAGAATCGCGAGATGAGGGTGATTGGGAGTGTTAAATAGTGGACTGTATGTAGCCATTATGGATGTGCACGGATCGTGCTCCGGGAATTGTTACCAGTTGCTTCCTGTGCTGCGATTGTACGTGCCTCGGCCCTTCGTTTCCCGTCCCTAGTCTTGAGATCAATCAATATCTTTTGCTGGATATGCTGGACAAACCGGCAAGAGATATCAGCGTGCGAAGGAAAAAGGAAAAGTACAAAAAGAGGAAAAGGAAGAGGAGACAACAATCGATGTGCCAACATAAACCAAACAAAACGAGGAAAAGAACCAAACACAAGAAAATTAAGAAGAGTGATGGGAGTAAGAACAGACCGCCATATTGCCTCTGAGACCGATCTGTTCGCTCTGATCAAGCTGAGCTTCTCTCTCTCGATACAAAATGCTTAATTTGATGGATGCTGAAGAGCTCGATCGGGGTCTTTATAGCAAATTTCGGGCCTCCTATGAGAAGCTTCGATCCGGTTATCAGGAAATTGAGTTCCTATAGCTAAACCGTGTTATATGTTTAAAAATTTATGTCTCTTCTTCGAAATCCTAACTAAAATATTCATGAAAATGCGATACAATCTTCATGAAACTTTCTCTACAAGTGTACTTAGTCAACAAGTAAAATCCCACGCCATTTCGTATCTAAATTGTCACATCATATCATCATGAATGCGGTGGTTTTCATGTCAAATCCACCATATCATGTTACATTTGAATTGTCAATGCAACGTAATATTCTAGTCATATTTTAATTTGCCATGTCATGTTGCATTTGAATTGCCATATCATGTCATTTTTCATGTCAAGTTTTTTGTTTTGAATTTGCCATGTCATGTCACATCCGAGTTTTCATGTCATGCCATTTCCATGCTTTGTTCAAATTTCCACTTTGTTATGTCATGAATATGAGCAATTGATTTTAGGGAAAGTCGGTTCACAATTAAATACTTGTAAATTATTAGGTCAAGATCGGTTGCAATTTTTTTTTTGACATGGGTCGAAGTCGGGTACTTTGGAATCGGCTTTGAACCGAACTACCCATGGAAATTAACGTCTGTCAGCGAATAGCTAGTACAATATTGGGGGCCAATTTCAAGGTAAACTCCGGAATCGGGTTAGCAAGATTTTTTTCACCCTTAAGATATATTAAATTATTCTTTGGATTAACTAGCACATTAACTTTTCTCAGCAAATTGATTAAAGCACTTCAAGCTTTTTAGCCATCCACGACGGAATTTCCTTTGCTGCAACTCTTACATATTCTTTTAAAATAAGATTAAAACCAGTTAAATCGGTTCTACACTAAAACCAACTTAGGTAAATCGGTTTTTCCTAGGAACTGGACGAGCCTCGGTCAATTTCCAGGAACTTCACTCTTGAACCCCAACTCATCAAGAACCAGCTAATTCAAGTAGGTTCTCAAAGCCGATATGGGACCAACGCGCACCCCTAATCATGAACATGTTCTTGTTTGACTCGACATCTCAAATTGCATATCATTTGAATTGGGATTCCCTTTTGGATGCCATTCCTATATTATTACTATCATTGGCCTTGGTAAGTCAACCCAACATCTAAGTCTCACGAAACCCAAACAACACCGCGCCATATACACGCAGTCGGCACGCGGGAATGACATTAACCTGACTTTTCCAATCACTTGCCACCTTCAATTCTCAGTATTTCACTTGGAATTGCACGACATGTGCACGGTTCTCATACTCCAGTCCACACGTCATATTTGGAGTCGGTAGTCGTACTAATATAAAATAATCCTCAATCTTACTTTCACACGATGCTTTTCCAACAAGGAAGATCACTGACGTAGGACTTTTGCCTTAGGGCTTTAAGCAATTTCAGAGGTCTAATTGCATATTAAATTGTATAATGGCTTTTCAATTAAAACGAAAATTCAACATTGTCGTTAGGGTCAAAGCAAGAAGTTTCTGTTAGCAAATTATATTGCCTAAGTCTATCATAGTCACAGTCGGTGGTGAATATCTTGGAAAGAACCCCGAAACGTGACGTACACAAGGAGGCTTTGTGCATGTTCAGGAGTTGATAAGTTATGCAACGATTGGAGCTCGTGATGATCTTCATCATCTACATCAACAGTACGTACCCAATGCATTTTTATTCGCATCGAGAGCTTGTTCTCTTTCCTTTTGTGCTCTAAGTACATGAAGTTTTCGCGGCTTTGTCCACTTTCCAGAAAAAAAGGTTGTATAAAGCTTCTGATACTACTTTCAGAAGTATCAGAAAAAGGTTTCGCGGCTTTGTCCACTTTCCCGAAAAAGGGTTTTCCCGGGTCCCCGTCCCCCGTCCCCGTCCCCCGTCTAATTTTATTTTCTAATCTCTTGCAGTTAGTCCAACTTTGCACGACAAGCATTACACGAGAATTTCCCACTTTCATACGTGGGTTGACTCAATATCAAAAGGTTCATTCAACGGCCACAGCTGTCTTGTCTCTCCTCACCGGTCCGAGAACTCCTCGTCTTTGCTGATTGTTCGTGGAAATTCAATAACAAATCCTTAGCATGAATTCTAGCCAGAAAAACGGACTAGAATTCTTATTACCAACGGACTCAATGGGAAACTCATCTGCGAAGGTCTTGGTCCTTCTTTTATATTCTAAAATAAGGTATTTGTTCCTCCACCTAATTTGTAGTTGGGTCAAATGTCGTGCATACATGTGAGCACATGCGGAGGCTAATGGCTCGCTAAGTTTATTAAGCTTAGCTTGACCTCTCCCAAGTCCACCAATTCGCAACTTATAATCTCAATTTTTAAACTACAAGTCAATTTCAAATAGGAATCGCCACTAATCAATTTGGGTGGGTTGATTAGAAACCTAAGCGAACTATTGTGAAAAATAATTTACCCCTGTGCAACCAAAGAAACTAAGATCGAAGATTTGATTACACTAGTTAATCACCAATATAATTCCAGTACTTAATCTTGTTTAAATATCAAATAAAGCATTCATGCAGCATTTTATACCAATCATGAGTTCTAGGATTCAATTCCTAATAAGATTGAGGAAATAGAAATCCATGTATCACAAAGGCGCAATTGGAATGCAAGAAATAAGTCAATATTTACTTCCAAGAAGTTAAACACAATTTCTTTTTTTTTTTTTGGGTTTTTCAAGGTTTTTCTATGCATTTATGGAGAAAACTAATAAGAAACCACATTTTTTGGTCTTATTTATCTTTGGAAAATAAAAAAGATTTTCGGATTTTTCTATTTTTGGAAAATATAAATTCTTTTTTTTGGATTTTTCTGATTTTTGAAAAATAAATTAAAAAAGGCTCAATTGGAATGCAGGAGATAGGTCAATATTTTTAATATTGAAATAATAATATAATATAAATGACCTAGGTCGGATTGCCGGGTTGGGTCCGGCCCGGTTCATCAGCCCACTGGGCCCAAATAGATGGGCCGAAGCACGGGCCCAAACGGAGCTTCCTTTTTTTAAAACATTCCAAGCCCACCAATCTTTTGGTTTTCTTAAAAAAACAAAATAGGCCCACATCTTCCCAAGCCCACGCAAGATCTGCCCATACGCAACCAGACCCAGTCGGCCCGAACCAACGAAACCCTAGCTCAAATAGCGACCCATGCCCAACCCGGTTCCGCAGCCGCTAACCCGACTTGGGCATTCAACGACTGCGACAAATGCAGTCGGCCGCCTGTGCGTACGCCGCAATGACTCCTTCGGCGCCACCACGTCGCCCGAGACACGGCTTGGCCTCCCGATTTCTCTCCCTCTCTACCCTATGCTTTCGCTATCGGCCGGCCGAGACGACAATGCTACTAGCCTTCGGCCTCCCCAACCGCACGGCCACGACGATGGCGACGGCAAGAGTCCTGAATACGAACAAAAGAAAAAGGCCGAGCAAACCGTGAAAAGAAAGGAGGAAAGGATGGCCGGAGGTGTCCCCACTTGGCACAGTGAACGGGGCTAGTTCTCTCTTTTTTCCCTTTTTTTTTTTTCTTCTTTTGTCTTCCTATTTAGGGAAAATGTCACAAATGGTCCCTGAACATTCATCTAATGTTCAATTTCATCCATGAGTTTTCGATTTGCTCAATTTGATCCCTAAACTTTCATTTAATGTTCAATTTCATTCATGAGCTTTCGATTTGTTCAATTTGGTCCCCGAACTTTCATCTAATGTTCCATCTAGTCCCTAACTATTTGGAAATTGACCAATTTCCTTTTTTTAATACCAAACTGCTTTTTTTTTTTTGTATAAATAAAAAAAAAGGGAAAAACCACCAAAAACCCCCAACTTTACCTCGAGTGACAGATTTACCCCAAACTTTGTTTTGTGACGTGAAAAACCCCGAACTTTGCAACCGTGACACATTTACCCCATTAAGGGTATTTTCGTCTTATTCTTTATTTTTTTCTTTTTTTTTTTTTATTTTTTTTCTTCTCTCTTCCCTCCGCCGGCCCATGGCGGGCGGAGGGAAGTCGGCGTTGGCGAGGGCTGCCCTCGCCGGCGTCGGCGAGGGCCATCCGGCGAGGGCACCCTCGCCCGACGCCGGCGAGGGCCACCCTCGCTGCGTCGGGGGAGGGCCATCGGCGAGGGCACCCTCGCCCGACGCCGCGAGGGCCGCCCTCGCCCTGCGTCGGGCGAGGGCCATCCGCGAGGGCACCCTCGCCCGAATCCGGCGAGGGCCGCCCGCCCGCGCGTGGGTGAGGGCCTGGTGAGGTGCCCTCGCCGGCGTCGGCGAGGTGCCCTCGCCGGATCTGGGCGAGGGAGGCCCCGCCCGACGCCGACGAGGACCGCCCTCGCCCGTGCCGGGCGAAGGGTGCCCTCGCGATCCGGGCGAGGGCGGCCCTTGCCCGACGCCGACGAGGGCCGCCCCCGCCCGCGTCGGGCGAGGGTGCCCTCGCCATCCGGCGGGGGAGGCCCTCGCCCGACGCCGGCGAGGGCCTCCGGACGCCGGCGAGGCTTCCCTCCGCCGGCCATGGCGGAGCCGGCGGAGGGAGGAAGAAGAAGAAGAAAAAAAAGAAAAAAAAAAAGAAAAAAGTTTTTAAAAGTAAAAAGACCAAAATGCCCCTATGATTTAGGGTAAATGTGTCACACAAATGAAAGTTCAGGGTTTTTGGTGTCACAAATAAAAGTTTGGGGTAAATGTGTCACGCTTAGCAAAGTTCGGGTTTTTCACGTCACAAAATAAAGTTTGGGGTAAATCTGTCACTCAAGGCAAAGTTGGGGGTTTTTGGTGGCTTTTTCCCTAAAAAAAATACTAAACTTTTGGGTTTTTTTTTTTATATAAATAATGTACAAAAGTCCATCAATCGATTTTTCCCTTTTCAGTGAAGTCCATAAAAAAAAAAAAAAAATCGATTGATGGGCTTTTGTATATTATTCAAGTAATTTGCATATACAAAAAGAAATCAAAATTCAAGATTCACCTTTGTTTATTATTATTGTCCCTTTTTTCCATTTGTTTTTAATATTGAGAAAGGAAAGAAATATTGACCTTTATTACTTTGCATAAATGTGGTATTTTTTCAACCAAAAAAAAAAACCAGTTTGGTATTTTTTTTATCCATAAAAAAAAATAATTTGGTATTAAAAAAATAGAAATTTGTCAATTTTCAAATAGTTAGGGACTAGATAGAACATTAGATGAAAGTTCAGGGACCAAATGAGCAAATCGAAAGCTCAGGGATAAAATTGAACATTAGATGAAAGTTCAGGGACCAAATTGAGTAAATCGAAAGTTCAGGAATGAAATCGAAACATTAGATGAAAGTTCGCGATCATTAAGTGACATTTTCCATTTTATTTATTATATGGCATTTTTCAACCCCTTTCTCTCCTTCTGCACGTCAAGAGAGGGCTACGCCCCTTTCTTTGACTTTTCTATCATCTTCCCTTTTTTCTCTTTTAAATTTTTTTTTTTTTTTTTAACGTGCAGAGCACTTGCTCTTCCTTCGTGTATGGGGACAAGATTGGAGAGAGAGAGTCCACTTCATGTCGGTCCATGTAGAAGAGAGAAAAGAGCCCTTTTTTTTCTTTTTCTTTTTTTAAATAATTTTTTATATTTACCAGAAATGCAATAATAAATTGAAAAATAAAACTTAGTTGATGCCAATAATATTAGTACCCACGTGATGCGAAAAGTATTTTTGTTAAGGCTCAATTGGTCCCTAATTTTCTTATGTAATTTAATCCAAAATACTTAATCAAATTATTTAAAGCATCTTTCGGCTCAAAATCACCTTGGGATGTATAGTCTTACTTGATGTGCATAGACGGAACGGTTTGCGTAGTGCTAACAAAGGGTTCATGTCAGCCTCTTAGAGCTAGGTTGCTGGGCTCTATATCCTAGCTCATGAATTAAAAGAAAAAAAATTTGCAATTTTAATAATCGGAAAGAAAATAGACATGTTGTAAGATAGATGAAATGATAATTTCATATTGGATTGTCAACCCACTAAACTATAAAACGGTCGGGTTGAAGTCAAGCTTGCCTCAACCTTTCTTGGATGGCTATCTTCTCTTGTTTATGTTTTTTCGTTTCTTCTATTTTTTTTTTTTGTCCTTTAAAGCATGTAACAAGGAGTCATTAGGATGCTCATAGATCCATCAAAAAATTGTCAGCTTCTGAAAAATAGTGAAAAAAGTTAACAGACATGTATGAGAAGATTTTAGCGGTTTTACACTTAATAAAAGTCAAATTTTGAAAATTTCAAGATGTAAAGAGTGGAAAATAAAAGTCACAAACCCTAGTTATCATCCATTAACAATAAAACCAACATGTTGTATAAACTCTATTGCATCAGTTCAAATTCAAGTCTCTGAACCTTATCAATTATCTAGATAATTACAAAGGGGAGGGGAAGAGAGAGAGAGAGAGAGAGGGTATAATAAAGAACATTTCACATAGTTATTCTCCTGTGGATGTTGATATAAGACGATGATAGAAAGCAACACACAACACATCCACGTTATTGACTCCAAACCCCTAAACAATAACATGCAGAAGAAAATGAGACTCGGCGACGCCCATGAACAAAACCTTGAAGAAAACACACGTAAACTACACGAACAACAGGTGTGTTATTGAGGACGTCTTCAGTTTTGCTGCTCAACGCTGATCAACTTGGCATCGTTTAGCCCAGCATTCCTTATATTGTCGACGGCCGTCACCTCATCGATTTGTGCGGCGATCACTACCAACAAATCTCCATGCTCTTTCTTAATGCCGGCGAATGTCAGCCCTGTTTCAATGACAAAAATATATACAAGAGCGGATGATAAGAAGAGTAGGGTTTTATCTAATTTATTAGAGGCAGAGGATATTGATGATTAATGCACGAAATCCTTCCGATGAAATTTGTGTATGTGGAGAATCGCGAGATGAGGGTGATTGGGAGTATTAAAGCTATTATAGATGTGTATTAATAGTGCTCTAGGAATTGTTACCAGTTGCGTTGTCTGTTGCTATCGCCCGTGCCTTGGCCCTTTGTTCCTTGTCCTTAGTCTTGAGATCTATCAGTACCTTTTTCTGGATATGATAAACAAACCAGCGAGACATATTAGCATGCGAAAGAAAAAGGAAAGCATGAAACGGAGAAAACGAACGGGAGACTATTTCATGTACAAACATAAACCAAGGAAAAGAACCAAACGCCAGAAAATTAAGAAGAGCGATGGGAGTAAGTACAGACCGCCATGTTGCCTCTGAGACCGATCTGTTCCCTCTGGTCAAGGCGAGCCTCTCTCTAGATATGGAGTGATTAGTTTGATGGATGCTGTGGAGACAAGATCGTTTGGAGGGGTCTTTATAGATTTTGGGACGCGACCAAGTCTTGGAATGCATTACCATGACTTTTCCGATCACTTCCACCCTCATTTCTCATGAAGTTTCACTTGAAATTACATGACACGCACACGGTTCTCATACTCCACCCCACACGCCATACGAGGACCATTGCCTTAGCGCTCAAGCAATTTGAGAGATCTACTTGCGTATTTATTTGCATAATTTTTTTTTCCATTAAAAGGAAAATTCAACCATAGTCATTGAGGTCAAAGCAAGAAGTTTCTGTTAGGTAAATTACATTGCCTAAGTCAATCATAGTCGGTCGTGCATATCTTGGAAAGAACCCCGAAATGTAACCTACATGACGAGGGTTTGTGCATGTACGTTCATGAGTTGATAGGTTATGCAAGGATAAGGACCCTTAGAGCTCATGATGATCTTCATCATCTACATCAACAGTACATACCTAAAGCTCTTCATCCCTAGAGAGGAGGCCCAACTTTATCCGAAAGAAAAGAAAACAGATCAGTCAATCAAAATTTCGATTCGATCTGAACTACTTATTCGCATTAAGAGTGGGTTCTCTTCTTCTTGTTTTGCATTTTTCCTTTTATCTTGAGTGCCCAATTACATGAAGTTGTGATGTCTCTGCCCAATATTAAATACTGATTCTTGCATGAGTAAGAGAGAAGATTGGCATCTTATTTTCACAAGTCGAACCGATTTCCCGCCCCACTTGGGTCCAAGTGAGATGGCACGGGATCTATCAAGACTCAA
Source organism: Eucalyptus marginata (assembly GCA_014182565.1). Lineage (NCBI taxonomy): Eukaryota > Viridiplantae > Streptophyta > Magnoliopsida > Myrtales > Myrtaceae > Eucalyptus > Eucalyptus marginata. The sequence continues at coordinate 50,933,447 of CM024589.1, read as the reverse complement.
GGACAGAGAGTTCCGATAATGGAAGACCAATCTATATGTGTATTCACAACTCATTTGCTCATTAACATTAATCAAACTTGTATCAGTCATAAGAATTCTTAGCATTGAGAAGCTACTTTGGTGGTAGATAGAGGGTCATGTTAGGGATACTTACCAAAAAAGTCCTAAATATATTGTACTTATGCCAATTCAGCCCTAAACCTTTTGATTGTGCTAATTTAGTCCTAAATCTATTTATATTTTACCAATTGAGTCAATCTGGCCAATTTTGGCCAAAAATCGTGAATATGAATATCGAACGTCCTACCTAACACAACTGGTGTTAACATGGCCAAGGGCCGCAAAGCTCTTGCCCAATGGCCAACAAGAGTCACCGGTCCTTGCCTATGGTCGACAAGGGTCAAACAACCCTCACCAAACTTGATAGATAAAGGGAAAGGAAGAAAGAAAAAGAAAAAGAAAAAATCAATTTTTTTTAAAAATTATATAAAATTATCCATGTTAGCACCAGACATCCTACGTGATACTACCGATATTCGCGTTAGCGATTTCCTATTAAAATTAGTTAGATAGACTTATTTGACAAAATGTTAAAAAAAAAATTAGGACTTAATTAATATAATTAAAATATTTAAGATTGGATTGGTAAAAATGTAATTGATTTATCATCCTTTGGACAATTTTCGACCTTTAAAGACTCCTACGCAAGGAAGAAACCTGCTCAACTAACTGCGCACTATGCATGGCATTTGCAGAAAATTTCGTGGGGACAACATGTGAACGAGTCTCGCATGATGACGCAGTCATTGGGCATGCATCATTGTTATGCTTTAATTGATAAAGAGCTTCATCAGTCGGTCCTTGTGGATATGAATAATGATCTGACAATGATGACTTACCAGATCAAGACTTGTCCCTGGAGAAACAAGTTCATTTATTCAACGTATGCCTAGAGGATGACCTGTGTCTCCTGCTCGATGCAGGAGATACAGAAATTACCTAGGTTGACTCCAGCGCAACCAACTAGTATTTAATAGTCGACTAGCTAAGGTATGGCTGTCGAGTCAGTTCATGTATCTAACTTTACTTTTTCCAAAAAACAAAAAACACTACTAATTCAATCAAAAATATAATAAACGGATATCAATTCAATATGAATTTTTTTAATTTTGTCAATGTAGCCTAAATCTATACATTATATTCCAACGTTGTCCTATGGCACATTGACATGGATATTCAATGATCACCGGCAATCATATGGCACACTGACATGGACAACTTGTAGATTGCCACATTAGCAATTTCCAGCGATAATTGATCGAAAAGACCATGTTAGAATTTTGCATAAAGAATTAATTTTATATTAGTAAAATTAAAAAGTTTATAACTGAATTAACAATCATATAATACATTGAGGGCAAATTAGGTAATTGTCCCTTGAAAAAGGTGTGTCTATTTACACTCAACAATTGATACATCGGCATGTGCTTGTGCGTGTGTATATATGTATATGTGTGTGTGTGTGTAGAGAGAGAGAGAGAGAGAGAGAGAGAGAGAGAGAGAGAGAGAGAGAGAGAGAGAGAGAGAGAGAGAGAGAGAGAGAGAGAGAGAGTTATCGAAATAAATCATCCAATTCGATCTCCGATCAATTTATTGATCCACTTGTATCACATAATACTGATTGATATTGTTTCGTGACTAATACAGTGTTAGAGATACTATTGCCATTAGCCATTACTTCATCAAGTGCTTTAGGGTAATTGGAGAAGTCCATTAGCAAAGGAAAGAAAGCCACATCAGAAATGAAGAACAAAACTCACACTGAACACACCTTAGTAATCTTCCTTTCACAATCAAAGCTAAAACACCGCCCATATTTTGAAGAACAAGCTGGAGACAGAAGCAAGCCACGGATATTGTATAAACTATCTTTCATAGGTTATATTTGGTCGAATTCAAGGCTCCGACTCTTATTAACTCTTTTTTACTCTCCTGATACATAGCTACGCAATACACATCAACGTAGATTCTGAGAAGAAATGTAAGATAGAATATGACCTGTGTATGAAAGAATTGTAGATCTTGAACAATCAATGGAAATACCTCAGCTCTGATATTCTTCTTCAAAAAACTTCTGGTTCATCTTTTACATGACTTCAACTATTATCGAATTCAGAAGTAGAAGAGAGAAATCTAAAGATGAATAGAGGAAAATCAGAAGTAGAATCAATGAACTAACACTTAACTCTTCTCTCCTTCACTTATCCTTTTATAGTCAACACTTGTTTAACAATTTCTGTTATAGAACTGTTACAACAGAATAACTAATATGAGAAACACGTGCATTTCCTCTGGTTGTGCAGCTCCTTCAGTTAGCTTGATCAGCTTGTGTTCCAGGTTTTGATGTCATGGATCGCCAGCTCATCGGTTCAGCTCAAGATCGCCAGCTCATCTTCTTTTCTACTTTGAGCTTCGTTTAGAAGTTTGCGACCTTCCTCTCGCTTCAGCTTCCTCTCGCCTCGCAACTACCTTTGGTTCAGCTTTTCTACTATCACCAGCTTCTTCATTCATCTGCACTTTTAATGTCTGTTTTATTTCTTTAACACCCCCCCTCAAATTGGGAATAGATAGAGCACAGATTCCCAATTTGATTCGCATATACGAATGTGCTCTCCTTGACAGTGGTTTTGTAAAAATATCAGCTAATTGGCAATAACTTGGAATGTATCTGACATGTAATGAGCCTGAGGATACCTTTGTTAGGACTAGAATTAGCACCTAGAGGGGGGTGAATAGGTGATTAAAACAATTTTAACAATCAAATCCGATTATGATATAAATGAATTTAAAAACAGCAATCGCAGCAATTGAAAATAATGAAAGATAAAAGGATTAGGGAGAGAGAATTAAGACTCTAGATTTATAGTGGTTCGGCTTATATCAAGCCTACGTCCACTCTCCACACGGACAGCCCTTTCGGGCCGGATTTCACTAAGAATCAAAAAGAGTTTACGTCTCACGCTCTTGAGTCCACAATGTAGAATTTCTACTACACTTCCTCAAGGTCTCACAACTCTATGGTCACTCTCTTGATTACATGTATCGCTCGAAGAATAAGATCACAAACAAAATATGGAGGTTCAGACTTTGGAACTCTTCTATCCAGCACCCTTCAACAACTCGAACGTCTCTCTTTATAAGCTTCTTCATGCCTTCATTACCGTTGGCACCTTCCAAAGAAGTTCTTCCAATCAACCCGTTGGACAGAATCAATTTTGAGAGATCTCGAGCTCTTTAAGGTAAGTGTAGATAGCCCATCAATCCCGCCGCCCATACAATCAGGATTTTGGTTTCCATAAGTAGAACTTTCCAATTAAGTTGCGAATCTTAGAGAATCTAGATCAATTCGGATAAGAATGTAAGATCTTGTAGTGCTGAAACCAGTCGAAAGATATTCCTTAACCATTGAGATAAAAACCATATAAGATCTGAATAGAAGTTCGTCTATCTTGTCGGTCTGGAATCTGTCCATGAGAGTAGATTTTGAAACTTGAGTCTTGTTAGCGTCGACTTTGATCTTCGACTTTGCCGGTAGAGTCCGCAAGTCTTCGACTAGACCGAGAGAAATGTTTTGTCAACTTCAAAACCTATTGAGGAGAATTTATCCAACAATCTCCCCCTTTTTGATGGTGACAAAACTTTCTTGCAGATTTGAATATTATTGCCCTGCAAAACAACTTTTAAGCTTGCAAAGATATCATTAGAATAAGAATAGTATAAGATATCCCGTACGTTGCATGTCCCGTATACGACTTACCCCGTACTACGTATCCGCATCCACGTAAAACCTCATTAGTCAATGCAGACTTTACTATCTATATCTAATTTTAACAGCTTAAGGTAATGCAATAGTAAGCAATCATTCGAAAACTCAAGATAAAGTCAAAAAGTCAAAAAGTCTCAAACAGTTCAATCACAAACAAACCATAAAAAAAATTGAAATGAAAGTTTAAGGTTTGGGTTTGGAATGAGAATAGATTAGAGTGAAAATCTGCCTGCAAAGTCTTCTCCCCCTTTTTGTCAGCATTAAAAAGTAAGAAAATTAAGGAGCACGAGGAACGCGAACAAGTTGAAAGTCCTCCATAGACTTGACAGTTCCTTCCAGCTTCCTCAAGTCTTCTTGTAGTTCAGCGAGAGCAGTGCCTTTTGTCTTGTGTCTTGAACCTTACTCGAACATCTTTAAGCCGATCGTGTAAGGAGATGAACATAGCATGATTCTCATTTGAAGAGTCCGAAAGTCACACCCCATAGCATAGATTTGGCCTTTGAGCTCCAATATGATGTCAAGCACCCTTCGAAATCTCCCGAATTGTCGGGCCCGTGTGCTTGCGTCAACTCGGTCCGATGGTGGAGTTAAGCCGGTGTGAATGTCGAAGGAAGATCGATGTTTGGAGATGAAGCCTCTCCCTCAGATGATGAGCAAAGCATAAACATCTTCAGCATCGTGGCGATCCGCTCACACTTGCACTTGTAAATGTCGGGAGAAGAGGAGTGCTTTCTCTTTGGATATCTCCCCCGTTTCCATGCCTTCGAAGGGGAGAAGAACTCTTCTTTCGAGGAGTCTCCTCGTGACAAGATTGTGCCGATCCTCCTTTTCGCCGGGAGAATCCGACTTGGCTGGTGAGTCTCGCTGGTTTATGCCGAGAGTCCGTCCCGGCCGACTCTTCCTCTTCATCTTTTCTTCCTCTTCTCTCTTTCTCTTCTTCCTCTTCCTTCTCTTCTTCTTCTTTCTCTTCCTTCTCTTCTTCTTCTTTCTCTTCCTTCTCTTCTTCTTTCTCTGTCTCTTCTTCCTTTTGCAAGGATTCCTCTTCCTGGTTTCCTTTCTCAGTTTCTTCTGCAGACTGTTGTTCTGGAACAGCTGATACAGGAGCAAAAAACTGAGAGACAAAGGCCGAGATAAGCATATCATCCTCATCATCTTCATCTTCCAAGATGATTGCCCGCATTTTCTTGATATGACCAAAGGATGTTCCTTTCCTTTTTTTTTTGCCGCAGAAGAGTCTCGGGTCTGATTTTAACAGGGGTTTTTTCTTTGAACCGCTCCACTTCTTCTTGCCGAGTTCCTTCGACGCATCTTTGTTATCATCCTCGGTCCGATGACCATTCGACCAATAGTCTTGATAGAGAGAATGTGGGGAGGCTGGATGTTCGATGTCCGAAAAGACGTGTAATGAGAGCAAAGATAAGGGAGTTGTCCCTTGTCTTTTGCCATCGACCCGTACATGTGAAACATGATCGTGTGTGGCGAGAGAGAAATTAATGCCGATCTTGATTGCAAACATCAACTTTGCCTCGAGATGGATACATCTGTCTTTGAAGTTGATTTTGGTCTAAGACAGCTTGATCACAATCTTGTGAAGCGAAAATTTGTTGCATTCATTCTCGGGAGTAGGAGAGACGACCTTTAGCAATTCGGTCTCTTGCAAGTTCAAGAGTGGCGTAACTTACGCACACGTATATTGATTGGAAAGCACCTCTTTCCACACCAATGACATCTGCTAGAGTGTCCGTATCAACAACATATTCTCTATCTCGCACGCTGAATGAAAAGCTGTTCGCATCAAGGAAACTGAGATTAGAGTAAAAATATGCGGTTAATTCAGAATGAGCCGCATCACATTCAAGGCAAAACTTATGCGGTTGAAGTTTCTCAAACTTCTCTCCGAGATTGATGCTCAGCAAATCCAGAAAATCAAAGTCCACCGTTCGTGGATTTATCACCCTCGCTTCAGCTAGTTTCTCATACATCTTCCCGTGTCCATCGATCGAAACAGTTCATCCTTCTTTCCTCGAAGGTTTGCAGCCACACCCATCCAAGGTTTAAAATGTAAAAACATTTTCTCATCATCATCCTTTCCCTCTGGTTGATTGAAACTACCAAACCTAGGGTCACTGGGAAAGTTTGCAAAAACTCTTGCTGCTGTTCCCTCAGGAACAACGCCTGATCTTTCCATCACGGTGAGAAAATGCGTTTCATTTCTATAGCCTTTTTCTTTCAGAAATTCATCGATGAAGGTCATTGCAGAACCACCTTCCTTCAATGCAGAGTAAAGCCTATAAACAAAAGCAGGCTTGAGTGTTCTTACTGGTTCAACATTTTCAAGCACTTCTTCTGCTTGTTGAGGGCGTCGATCATGAGGTCTAGTTGAGGAGGAGCGCTGTTGAGATCGTTGAGGAGACTGTTCTGTTGGAAAGTCGCTTTCCTCTGTGAGATCGAAGTGCGTAGGCCCCTCTCCAGAGCCCTGTGGTCCCCTGCTTGCAAGCCTCGATGATTTTCTTTGGTGAGACATTGTTGTCGCTGTCTTGGAGAAACTTTCTCACTTGTGTCGCAAGAAAGACAAAATCTTGAGAAGTAAAAATCGAGGAGAGAAATTCCAGAGAGTGAAAAGCTTTGAACTAGGGTTTCTGGGTAAAGTTTAAAACAAAGAAGGAGAAGAAGTATAAAAGGAAATCGAATCGTGGTAATCGAATCGTCGCAAAAATAATTCCTTTTTGAAAAATAACTGCCTAAATAAATCGATAACCACCCTTTAGAAAATAAACTGCCTTAATAAACATAATTATCCATAAATAAACAGCAAACTTACCTTTTCGAAAAACAGATTAAGTAAATAAGTGAACTTACGGTCGTGTCGATTGGTATTCTCGCCTATACCCTTTTGAGTCGATACTGTCGACTTTAAGATTCGAGTCCGAGCTTCAACATTCTTCAAGAGATACAATATTGAGTCTTGAGCGAATAGACTCAAATAAGCTTTTCTCAAGTGGCTTTGTGAAGATGTCGCGCGCTGATTCTTCGAGTCAATGAATTGTATCAAGACTTCTTTGTTCTGAACATGATCTCTTATAAAATGATGTCGAATCTCAATATGTTTGGCTCTTGAATGTAGGATAGGATTCTTTGTAAGATTGATTGCGCTGGTATTGTCGCATCTGATCTCTGTGCAAGAGTCTTCAATACCAAAGTCTCGTAGTTGTTGTTTTATCCATAGTATTTGAGAACAAAGAACTTCCAAGTGCTACGTATTCGCTTCGCCTGTTGAAAGAGCCACGAGTACTTTGTTTTCTTGAAAACCAAGATACCACCCTATTGCCAAGTAATTGACAAGTTCCCGAGGTGCTTTTTCTTTCAACTCTACAACCCGCAAGATCTTATCGCTCAATAACCAAGAAGGGTAAAGTCTCCTTCTTTGGGATACCATAGACCAATCTTAGCAAAGTAGTTGCAACATATTTAATGATATGTTTAGCAGCACTTAAATGTGATTCTTTAGGATCCGATTGAAACCTAGCACATATGCAAACACTAAATAATATATCGGTCTAGATGCGTAAGATAAAGAAGTGAACCAATGATACTCCCGTATAATTTTTGGTCGACTTTCTTCCCCGCTTCATCTTTGTCTATCTTCAAAGAACTTGACATTGGAATGTCAGTATTTTGCAATTCTCCAGACCGAACTTTTTAACAAGTTCTTTTGCATACTTCTCTTGATGAATGAAGATTCCTTCTTTGAGTTGTTTCACTTGTAGACCAAGGAAGAAGGATAGTTCACCCATCATGCTCATCTCAAATTCATCCCGCATAGACTTAGAAAATTTCTTGCACAAAGTCTCATTAGATGATCCGAATATGATGTCATCAACATAAATCTGAACGAGTAGAAAGCTTTTGCCTTCCTTTTTAATAAACAGAGTAGTGTCTACCTTTCCTTTAGAAAAACCACTTTGAATCAAAAAATTACTTAGTTTTTCATACCAAGCTCGAGGAGCTTGTTTTAATCCATATAAAGCTTTCTTCGCCCGAACACCGAGTCGGGTTTCTTTGAGTCTTCAAATCCGTGAGGTTGTTCCACATAGACTTCTTCTTGAATAAATCCATTCAGAATGCGCTTTTGACGTCCATTTGAAATAACCTGAAATTCTTATAACATGCAAAAGCAAGTAGTAATCGATTGCTTCTAATGGAGCATAAGTCTCATCATAGTCTATCCCTTCTTCTTGCGTGTATCCTTTAGCCACGAGTCTTGCTTTGTTTCTTGTCACTTTGCCTTTTTCATCCACTTTGTTCCTGAAAACCCATTTAGTTCCAATAACTGATTTACCTTTTGGTTTAGGAGTTAATTCCCAAACGTCGTTAATACCGAATTGTCTCGAGCTCTTCTTGCATTGCTTCAATCCAGCTTTCATCAGCTAAGGCTTCTTCAATGTTTTTGGGTTCTATTTCGAAATAAGTGCAACCGCACTAGACTCTTCTCGCCTTTTGGATCTTGTACGAATTCCCTCATTAACGTTTCCAATAATGAGTTCTTCGGGATGACTGGACTTGTGTTTCCAAGCATTCTTGGATGGTCTCGATAGGTTGTTGATGATTTTCTTGAGTTGATTCTTCATCGACAACTTGTTGTACCGCATCTGGATTTTGACCGCTTTATGGGAGATGGATCTAGCGAGTCCTGGAATGATTCTCGATTCTTCATTCTCAGTATTGGCTGAACTTGTGGAGAGTCTTGAAATTTGACATTCATTGATTCTTCCACAGTCTGAGTCTTCTTGTTGAATACTCTATAGGCTTTGCTTGTAGTTGAGTAGCCAAGAAAGAATCCTTCATCTGATTTTTCTTCAAACTTACCAACTCGATCATTTGCATTCTTCTAATAAAGCATTTACAACCAAATACTTGAAAATAAGAAACAGTTGGTTTCTTTTCTTTAAAAATTTCATAAGGAGTTTTCTCAAGAATTGGTCTTAAAAATACTGTTAATAATATAACAAGTTGAAACAAACTTTCAGCCCAAAACCTTGAAGAAATATTACTTTCAATTAAAAGAGTTCTTGCCATTTCTTGTAAAGACCTATTCTTCCTTTCCACAACCCCATTCTGTTCTGGTGTGTATGGAGAGGAGAATTTATGCTGAAAACCAGAATCATCACAGAATTTAGTAAAGTCTTGATTTTCAAACTCACCTCCATGGTCTGTACGAATACTAGAGATAGTATAACCTTTCTCATTCTGCACCTTCTTAGCAAACTTTGAAAAGAGAGAGAAAGTTTCAGACTTACTTAAAAGAAAGTAGACCCAAGTAAATCGTGAATAATCATCCACTATTACTAGGCGTAACCTTTTTCCACCAATGCTTTGCGTTCTAGTAGGTCCAAATAAATCCATATGCGTAAGTCTGTAAAGACACGATTAGTAGAAACTTTACTTATTGGTTTGTAAGAGTTTCTAACCCGTTTACCCAAGCACGCATGGGGTGCATGGATCGACTTTAAATAATTGAGAATAGGCAATCCTCGAACAAGTTTCTTGGAGGAGATCTTGCCGATTTGCTTCATATTGATATGGCCAAGTTTTCGTGCCATAGATTAGCTTCATCTTGTACCGATATCAAGCACCGTGATCTTTCATGATTTACATCCGTAAGATAGATATTTTTATGTCTTCGCCCAAAGCAAAGGATTGAGTAGAGTCTTTACCGATTCCCGAGCACTTTCTTTCCCGGAAATTTATCTTGAATCCAGTATCACACAACCGGCTTATGCTAAGCAAGTTGTAATTTAATCCTTCAACTAAGGAAACATTCTTGATTGACGACTTCCAATCTTGACTGTTCCACGACCAATGATTCTTCCTTTGTTGTTACCTCCAAAGGAAACTTTTCCTCCGTCTTTTCGGGGTCAAGTGTTATGAAGCAACTTGAGTCTCCCTGTCATATGTCTTGAGCAGCCACTATCTAAATACCATTTAATCTTCTTTTTGATAGTGACCTGCAATTGAAAGAATTCAAGCTTTCTTTGGTACCCACATCATCTTGGGTCCAAGAGTTAGAGCAATAAAATCTTTGCCCAATTCCTCTTAACAGTCTCCAAACCAAAGGACATTCTTTCTCAAAATGTTCGAGCTTTGACACTTGGAACATTTCAAAGCATTTCGCCAACATGTTTTACAAAGACTTTCTGAAAATGATTTTTATAAGCAATTCTGGTTGGTCTTTGTTTGATTCTTTCCTTCACCTTTGGAAAATCAATTAGAGGAATAGTTTCGTAAGTCATACCAAGACCTAACTTATCAAAGTAGGGTCTTTGTATCGAAAGAATCTTATCCAACTTTTCAGTAACCATTTGAAAATCTTTTGATATATTAGAAATATCATTTTTCAAAAGATTGTTTTCTTTGGAAACAGAGTCCGAGTTTTCTTTCAAGACAAGAAAGTTGTTTTCTAACTTTTCAAATTTCTCTTTCCAAAGTTTTTCCCGTTGCTTCAATGTAGAATTTTCCTTTTTCAATTCGGAGATCCTCTTGAGAGAAGTTTTTAGACTAAGACAAAGTTCATCAATGTATTTCAAAACTTTGATAGGAATTTCGAGATTACTAACCTCGAGTTCACTGCTCGAGCCCGTATTCGAATCGAGTCCGAGTCCGAATCGATTTTGCCATTAGACAGATATTGGCATAGTCGTCATCACTTTCTTCACATTCGTATCACCTGTGTCTCGCTTTGAGTGCTTTTCTCGTATTTCTCAGCCTTTCCTTTTCTCTTCTTTAACAGAGGGCAGTTGGGTCTGATGTGTCCCTTTTTCTTGCATTCAAAGCAAGTCACTTCTTTGTTAGAATCATCTTCCTCTGTTGATTTGTTCTGAAACCTTTGTGAGCTCTGTTTCTTCCGGTTGAATTTTCTTCCTTTTCGTTCAACTTTCGAATCTCTTTATCATAAGTGCCCGCTCTTCATCATCTAGATCTTCTTCTAATCGTAGCATCGAATAGTCATTAGACTTTAAGGCAATTGACTTCTTACCTCTTGAATCCTCCTCTTCGTTGGTTTGCTCTACTTCATAAGATTGAAGAGTCCCAACCAATTCGTCTACGAGAGAGTGGAGCAATCCTCTCGTGTCTCTCTTATTGAGGTTTTTATGTGATTCCGTCTTTAGAGAGTCCTCGTAGGAGTTTGTTGACCTTCATATGTCCCGAGATTGGATGTCCCCGATATTCAAGACCATTCACAATTTCAAGAAAGCGACTAAACATGTCGGTTATTGATTCTCCCGATCTCATCTTAAAGACTTCATATTGTCCCAAAAGAATGTTGATCCTTGTCTCTTTCACTCGATCGGTCCCTTCATAGGTAATGTGAAGCCTATCCTGCACTTCTTTTCGTGTCACAAGAAGATATTCTGTTATACTCGTAGGGGATAAAGCACAATATAAGGAGTAAATGGCTTTAGCATCAAGAGTCTGTCTCTTGGTGATTTCTTCTTGAGTCATTTGAGTGGGATCAGCAACTTCTTTTCCTCTCTCAGATCCTGATGCTGCAGCAGGAATGATTCCTTTGTCAACCACTTCCCATTCCAAAGGATCTTTCGATCTTAGGAATGCTTTCATCTTGTTCTTCCATATGCTGTAGTCTTTTCCATCAAAGTATGGAGGTCTCGGTATTGCTTTGACCTTCGACCAACCCCGTAGGTAACATACTAGCCATAGATCTTTTACTCGAAGTAAAGACACTTCTTATAAACGAGTACACAAGCTCTGATACCAATTGTTAGGACTAGAATTAGCACCTAGAGGGGGGTGAATAGGTGATTAAAACAATTTTAACAATCAAATCCGATTATGATATAAATGAATTTAAAAACAGCAATCGCAGCAATTGAAAGTACTGAAAGATAAAAGGATTAGGGAGAGAGAATTAAGACTCCTGATTTATAGTGGTTCGGCTTATATCAAGCCTACGTCCACTCTCCCGCACGGACAGCCCTTCGGCTGGCCGGATTTCACTAAGAATCAAAAAGAGTGTTTAGTCTCACGCTCTTGAGTCCACAATGTAGAATTTCTACTACACTTCCTCAAGATCTCACAACTCTATGGTCACTCTCTTGATTACATGTATCGCTCGAAGAATAAGATCACAAACAAAATATGGAGGTTCAGACTTTGGAATTCTTCTATCCAGCACCCTTCAACAACTCGAACGTCTCTCTTTATAAGCTTCTTCATGCCTTCATTACCGTTGGCACCTTCCAAAGAAGTTCTTCCAATCAACCCGTTGGACAGAATCAATTTTGAGAGATCTCGAGCTCTTTAAGGTAAGTGTAGATAGCCCATCAATCCTGCTCGCCCATACAATCAGGATTTTGGTTTCCATAAGTAGAACTTTCCAATTAAGTTGCGAATCTTAGAGAATCTAGATCAATTCGGATAAGAATGTAAGATCTTGTAGTGCTGAAACTAGTCGAAAGATATTCCTTAACCATTGAGATAAAAACCATATAAGATCTGAATAGAAGTTCGTCTATCTTGTCGGTCTGGAATCTGTCCATGAGAGTAGACTTTGAAACTTGAGTCTTGTTAGCGTCAGACTTTGATCTTCAGACTTTGCCAGTAGAGTCTGCAAGTCTTCAGACTAGACTGAGAGAAATGTTTTGTCAACTTCAAAACCTATTGAGGAGAATTTATCCAACAACCTTTTCTCGAACGAAGTGGAAGTCCACTTCAATATGTTTGGTTCTAGCGTGTAAGACAGGATTCAGAGTAAGAGATATTGCTGATTTATTGTCACAGTACAGATGAATAGGAGGAGGAAAAGAACAACCTATATCTCGTAATACAAAATTGATCCAAGTGAGATCAGCAGTGGTTGATGCAAGAGCACGGTATTCGGCTTCGTGGAGGATCCGCTCACCGTGGGCTGTTTCTTTGCTGCCCCAGATATAAGATTGGATCCAAGATATGTGCATAAACCGCTTGTTGATCTTCGGTTTTCGCACACCCTGCCCAGTCTGCATCTAAGTAACCATAGAGATGCATGGTACTTTGAGAATGAATGAATAAGCCAAGCTTTATAGTACCTTTTATATATCGCAAGACCCTTTTTAACCTGTTGAAGTCTGCAATTGTGGGTTGCTGCATTTTCTGGCAGAGTAGGTTTGTGGCATAAGCAATGTCTGACCTGGTTAATGTGAGGTATTGCAAACCGCCAACTAGGCTTCTGTACTTAGTAGGATTGTGCAAAGGTATAGAATCATTGATCATAATGGGTGGTTTTAATGAGAGAGGAGTTGAAATTGGTTTGGATTCTAGCATATGAGCTCGGGTGAGGAGGTCTAAGGCATATTTAGTTTGGCAAAGAAATAGATAATCAGGGGTCCGTTTAGCTTCAATGCCAAGGAAATAGTGTAAGGAGCCTAGATCCTTCATATGAAAAATGAATACTCAGAGAAGTAATGAGACTAGAAAGCATTTGAGAGGAGCTTCCAGTTAGAATGATATCATCTACATACGTAATAAGAGAATAGTTTCGTTTTTCAAGTATGCGGGATGAATAGGGAAGGATCGGTGGAGCTGCAGAAAATCCATATTCTAGCAGAAAGCTGCTAAACCTATCAAACCAGGCTCAAGGAGCTTGTCGAAGTCCATAAAGTGACTTTCGAAGAAGACAAACATGGTGAGGCTTTTGTGATTCGTTAAACCCTGGAGGCTGCTCCATATACACTGTTTCACTTAAGGTTCCATGTAAGAAGGCATTTTTGACATCTAATTGATGAATTGGCCATTGTTTCATCATAGCTACTGATAGGATTATTCTAATTGTTGCATGCTTCACTACAGGGCTGAAGGTTTCTGTGAAATCAAGACCTTCTTCTTGATGGAAGCCTTTAGCTACAAGTCTAGCTTTGAGTCTATCTAAGCTCCCATCAGGTGCAAGTTTTGTCTTAAACACCCATTTGCAACCAATTACATTCATGTGATCATTTCTGGGAACCAATTCCCAAGTTTTGTTTTGATATAGGGCATCCATTTCTTCTTTCATTGCTTGGTGCCATCCTCTGTCTGCTAAGGCAGACTTTACTGATTTTGGTTCAACAGGAAGCTGATACTCAACTAGACATGCATATTTAGGATTTGTTTTAACAATTCAAGATCGAAGTCTAGTCTGCATAGGATGAGTTGAAGAAGTACCTTGTATATTTCCTGTTTCAGAACTGATTTGTATTTGTCCTGTATTAGCATTTGATGTTGAAACAAGCTCTAGATTTGTAGGCATTTGTTCCTCAATGCTTGGAGATCTCTGATGAGATTCAATATCACTTGGAGCATTATTAACATCAATCTGCATCTCAGCATCAGGTACTATATGCATCTGTGATATATCTGTAGGATTAACTGTACTGATCTCATTGTCTTGCATTTCTGGAGTTATTGGATAATATGGTATGCTGCAAATATCCCTCAATATATTGTCTTGTGACTGAGCCTGCTTAGTAGAGTTGGAAATAGAAGATAGTACTCCTTTTATCCACTGTTTGTATAGTTCAGATCCCTGCTGATACTCAGTATTTACTGTATGAGTAAAAGGGAAGACTTTCTCATCAAATATTACATGTCTACTGATGTAGACTCTCCCATTAGTAGGCAAGAGACACCTGTATCCTTTATACTTCTCACTATATCCAAGAAAGATACATGTAAGAGATCTTGGATCAAATTTATGCTGTGTGTAGTGCCTGAGACATGGATAACAGGCTGATCCAAAAACTCGAAGATGAGAATAATCTAGTGTCTTATTGTAGAGCTTATAATGGGGTGAATGCATATGCAGTTTTGTTATAGGAAGGAGATTGATAACATAAACTGCTGTTTTGAATGCATCTACCCAGTATCTCAGTGGTACTTTAGCATGATACATCATTGCTAGTCCCAATTCAATCACATGTCAATGTTTCCTCTCAGAGACACCATTTTGCTCTGGTGTATGAGGACGAGATATTCTGCTTAATTCCACACTTTTGTAGATAGTTCTGAAATTTATTACTAGTGAACTCTCCTCCTCCATCACTCTGGAAGACTTTGATCTTGTGATCAAGTTGATTTTCTATAAATCTTTGAAACATAATGAACACATCATAAACTTCTGACTTTTGTCTCATTGGATATATCCAGCTATATCGAGAAAAATCATCCACAAAAATGACATAGTAGGAGAATTTCTGAACAGATTGAATTGGTGATGGTCCCCATACATCGCAATGTATTCTTTCTAATGGAACCTTAGAAATATGGTCTGAGAAAGGAAGAAATAGTGCTGAGCTCTTAGCAATTTGACAGCTGCTACATATATTCTGAGCTTTAGAACTATACTGAATGAGATGTTGTTTCTGTAAAATCTTCATTGTTTTTAGATTGGTGTGAGCAAGTCTTTGATGCCAGACATCTTCTCCTACTTCCTGTTGAGTCTGGGTGAAGAAGACTTCTGCAACTTTAGGTTCCACCTGGTATAGCCCCTTGACCTTCCTTCCTAGCTTCACTGTTGTATGATTGTAATTGTCCTTCATATATACCCCATGTTTATCAAAAATAAAAGAGCAGGGATAATCATCTGTTAGTTTTGATACAGATAGAAGATTCTTTTTGATTGCAGGAACTATTAATACATCATTCAGTGGTAATTTGCTATTTTCTGTATTCAATATTCCATTACCAATGCATGAGATTGACAAATGAGATCCATCTCCTATCATGATAGTGTCATTACCATTATATGTATTGTAGTTTCGAATCATACCAGGTTCTGAGGTAATATGTGAAGTAGCCCCTGTGTCTGGATACCATTCTGAACCATAGGGTTCTTCAATGTGCACAGCTGCCAATGCAGTTGGTATTTCATCTGCCTGGTACGAGTTATCAAATCTATACCAACATCTGAGTGCTGTATGACCTGATTTCTTACAGATCTGGCATTGCAGAGGGCCATTACTTATAGGCTTTGTAATCTGTGTTTGTCTATCACCATTTGAACTTTGTGGTGGATAAGACCTAACACTTTGATACCTCTGTGAAGGGTTTGAATATGGTCTAAATCCTTGTCCATAGTTAGACCAGTTATCCTTATTAACCTGACCTTGCTGAGTTGAATTCAGGTTATTCATTTTATTTTGGTGATTCCTTCCTGCTTCTGTAAAATTATTTCCATATTCCCTTCTATTGAGAGATCGACCTCTCGCCATAGCTAAATCCCCCTGAATATTTTCTCTTTGATTTCGGGATTGAATTTCTGCAGACTTGTTCCAGTTCTTCTTTGCCCATAATAGGCTAGGTTAGTATTGTACTCGTTCACGTAATATGTTTGCAATCGGTTTCAAATCTCTCAAGTTGTGAGATAACCTCATCATACTGGGCTCGGGGTTTAAGGCGATACATGGTTGTCCTGAAGGTTTCATATTTAGAACCTAACCCTTCAAGTATGCCAAACATTCTGGTTATATCATCAATAGGCTTTCCAATTGCATTTAATTGATCACAGATGGTTTTGAATTCTCGAAGATATTCACTTAATGATCTGTTTCTTTTCCTGCAAGCCTGTAATTTTCCTCTTAACTCAAATTCCTTTGCAACAAACTTCTGTGTAAATCTATTTATGAAAGCCTGCCATACTTCGAATGAGGTTTCTAAGCCAATTATCAGACTTAGAATATTTTCTGATACCGCACCACTTATCCAGGATGATATAAGCTGATCAGTTTTTATCCAATCCAGGTGATCAGGATTCATCACTTCTCCTGTCTCAGTCTGTATCATTTGAGTAGGAGGTAATATTTCACCATTAATAAAACCAATCAGATCTTGGCTTTTCAGAAATCTGTTGAATTGGGCTTGCCATAACAGGAAGTTTTCTTCATTCAACTTGATGGTGACGAAGTTAGCTATATTCACATGGATAGGAAAAGGGTACTTCTGCACTCTAGTTGCCATTCTTATATGTTCAGAGACTTTGAAGATTCGAAGAAACAATCCAGTAAACTTTGAAGGTAAGCTAACTAAGAATCAACAAGATCTTTATAATATCTTGTAGTAAGAACACATCAGATCTATCATTCCCAGGATTGTTGCTCTGATACCATGAGAAGAAATGTAAGATAGAATATGACCTGTGTATGAAAGAATTGTAGATCCTGAACAATCAATGGAAATACCTCAGCTCTGATATTCTTCTTCAAAAAGCTTCTGGTTCATCTTTTACATGACTTCAACTATTATCGAATTCATAAGTAGAAGAGAGAAATCTAAAGATGAATAGAGGAAAATCAGAAGTAGAAAATCAATGAACAAAAACCTAACTCTTCTCTCCTTCACTTATCCTTTTTATACTCAACACTTGTTTAACAACTTCTGTTATAGAACTGTTACAACAGAATAACTAATATGAGAAACACGTGCATTCCCTTCTGGTTGTGCAGCTCCTTCAGTTAGCTTGATCAGCTTCTGTGTTCCAGGTTTTGATGTCATGGATCGCCAGCTCATCAGTTCAGCTCAAGATCGCCAGCTCATCTTCTTTTCTACTTTGAGCTTCATTTAGAAGTTTGCGACCTTCCTCTTCTTCAGCTTCCTCTGCCTCAGTAACTACCTCTGGTTCAGCTTTTCTACTATCACCAGCTTCTTCATTCATTTGCACTTTTAATGTCTGTTTTATTTCTTTAACAGATTCCATAAAAGGCATGAACAGAAGCACGGAAATCATTGAGTACGTTTCAATTTTGATCCTCTACGCTCATCAACTTGGCCTCCCGCAGCTTAGCCTCATTCTTTATTTTGTCGACCACCGTCACCGCATCAATCCCCTCAGCAATCACCTCCAACAAATTTCCACGCTCTCCAGCAAAGCCCGCAGATCTCAAATCTGTTTCAATGACGAATACATATACAAGAGAGGTTTGAGAAGAGAAGGGGTTTCTTTAAATTATTGGAGGCGGAGGATATCGATGGTTAATGCACGAAGTTATTCTAATGATATTCGTGTGTATGGAGGATCGGGAGATAAGGGAGATGAGGAGTATTAATCAGCAAACTATATGCAGCCTTTGTAGATGTGTATGAAACGGGGTTTACGAATTTTTACCGGTTGCTTCGTTCACAGCGATTGTACGTGCCCTGGCCTTGCGTGTCTTGTCCTCCGTCATGAGATCAATCAATACCTTTTTCTGGATATGATGGACGAAGAGACAAGAGATGTTGGAAAATTTTTAAGAGGTGGAAGCGAAGGGAAGACAACAATCGATGCAGAAACATAAACCGAACAAAATGACGAACAAAACCAAAGACAAGAAAATTCAGATAGTACAGACCGCCATATTGTTCTGACACCGATCTATTCTTCTGCTCAAGCCTCTCTCTCTCTCTCTCTCTCTCTCTCTCTCTCTCTCTCTCCACACGAGACACAACGGGATTAGTTTGAAGGACGATGAAGAAGATTAAGCTGGATTGGGGGCTTTTATAGAAAATCAAGAACGACTTTAGGCGATTGACTCGTGAAATTGATTAGAAGCTTCAGTTCAATTGTGAGGAAATTGTGAGTCCCTTGCCAGACTGTCTTCAAAACCCTAATCGGGGTGATCTTGAAAAAATGATCCACCTTCATGCGGCTTTCTAGATTGGACTAGAGAGATTGAGTGGATCCGAGATTCTTCTCTATAAGAATACTCAATCAACGAGTGAAATCACGTGTCGTATTGCATCCAAAATGTCACGCCATATCACTTTCTATGTCATGTTTTTCGTTTCAAATCCAACAAATGAGGTTACTTTAAAATTGCCAATGCCATTTAATTTTCAGTGTTTTTTACTTCAAATTTGCCATGTCATGTCACATATGAGTTTTCAGGCCATTTCTTGCTTTCTTCAAATTTCGACCTTTTCATGTCATGAGTAGGGACAATCGGTTCTAAGCTAAGTCTATTCATGATTGGCAAGTTGAAACATATACAATCAAGGTCAGTCGTAGGTTTTCAGAACCTAGAACAAAACTAGGATACTTTAGAATCGGCCTAGAACCAAACTTTCAATGGAAATTGGTGCCTTTCAACAAGCAGCTACTACAATATTGGCATAAGTAGAACATTTGCTTCCTCGGCAAAATGGTTAAAGCACTTAAAGGCTTTTTTAGCCATCCCTGGCTCGTGTCTTTTGAAAATAAGATTAAAAGCAGTTAAAAGTTAATTCTACCCTAAAACTAGCTTAGTTGAACCAATTCTTCCTACTGCCTTTGGTCGGTTCCTAGAAATTTTACTCATAAACCTACCCAGTTCATTGAGAATCAGCCTTGAACCGGCCGGTTCATGCAGGTTCTCAATGCCGGTTTGAGGCCAATGCTCACCCCTAGTCATGAACGTGATTGTGTTTGACACAATTTCAATTTACATATTATTTGAATTGAGATTTCATTTAGATTGTCATTTTCATCTTATTATTATCATTATTGGTCTTGGTAAGCGGACTCAAAATCTGGGTCGTTTGAAAATTCAAAACGCGTAAATATACGCACGGTTGGAAGATTGGAGTGACATCACCATGGCTGTTTCGATCACTTGCCACCTTCATTTCTCAGTAAGTCACTAGGAATAATTGACATGCACACGGTTTCCATCCTCCACACGCCACGTCATTTATGGTGTAAAGAGTCGTGCATGATATATAGTCGTGCTCTGTTTTAATTTCACACGATATTTTCCAACTTTGAGATGACTAATGTAGCACTCTTGCCTGACGACTTAAGTAATTTCACAAATCTTTCCGAGTATATATTAGCAAATTATCATGCTAATGTCAATCTTAGTTGGAGGTGATTATCTTGGAAAGAACACCGAAATGTGACGCACATGATGAAGATCTGTGTTCGATAGTTAATAGGTTATGCAACAATAAGGACCCATTGAACTCATGATCTTTTTCATCAACCACATAAACGCTACGTATCAAAAGCTCTTAAAATCAAAATGGGGAAAAACTATGGTGCCACGCTGTTGACGCCTAAATTTCATTTTCTTTAATTAGGTTTTTATTATTATTAATTATCTTTTTTTCCTTTTTCGGATAATAAACAAACACAGAAAAACAAACAACAAAAACAGAAAAACAAAACAAAAAAACAAAAAGAAAGAGCAGCCCATTTCCCCCTCCGCATGGGCCCTTACGGCCCATTCTCCTCCGCCTCCCAGCCCAGCCCACTTCGGTCATCTTCTTCCTCCGTCCGCCTCTGCAGCACACGCGCAGAGAGCGCGACGTCGGATGGGCGGACGAGCAGCGACGCACGTGGAGGGGGCAGTTGGCGTCGACGAGACGTGACCGGAGGAGGAGCAGATGGCGGATGGGACGGCGGTCTAACCGGCGGGTCGACCCTCGCCGACCGGCCGCCCCCTCGCCTATAAATAGAGGGGGCCACCGTCGATGAAGGGGCGGACCACAAGGAAGAGATCGGAGAGAGGGAGAGAGAGAGGCAGTGAGTGATCGAGGGCTGCAGATCTTCGAATCCCCCCCCGCTGAGAGACTTCAGAACGGGGGGCCGAAGACGAGCAAACCCAGATCTGCGAGCAGCCGAGGCCGAGAGAGAGGAGAGGATTCTGGATCCATGAAGAGAGAGAGAGAGAGAGAGAGAGAGACACAGGAGGGGAGGGGATTCGAAGGGGGTCTCGCCGTCGTTGTCGTCTTCGCCTTTGCCGCGCCATCGCCGAGCAGGTATCATGCCGTCGCCGTTGCCCTAGCCATCTCCCTCTCCGTAAGTCCAGTCATCGCCGCCGTCTTCGCCATCGTCACCACTGCCCCTCTTCGGCGCCCCCAATTCGGAAACCCTAGGGTTCCCGATTTTCGGGTCACGATTCCGGGTTGTCGGGTCGGACCCGGATAGGGAGCCGGGTAGGGATTCCGCAATTTGTGGAGGCGGCGGGATTTCGGTCGGCGAGTCGGGTAGGGTTCCGCTAGGAGCCGGGTCGTCGGGCGAGGCGGGGGCATCCCCAAACGCCCGCCATGGCGTCGTTTTAATTTCAAAAAAAAAAAAAAAAAAAAAAATCGGGCCCGCGTAGCAGCCGATCTAGCGTTTTGGGCTGGCCCGAGTTGGCTTTTTATTTTAAATAATGTTTTAATAAATAATAAGTAAATAATTTATTTTCAAAAAAAGAAATCAAAAAATATAATTTATTTTCGAAAAAAAATATTTTAATTTCTAGAAAATCGAAAAATATTTAAAAATGTTAAAAATATTTTATTTTCCAGAAAAAAAAAAAAAATTAAAAAAAATTAAAAATACTTTGTTTTCCGAAAAATATTAAAAAAATATTTTATTTTCCAAAAAAAAATCAAAAACATTTCATATTTTCCAAAAAAAATACCAAAAATCCAAAAAAAAAAAACCAAAAATTCAGAAAAAGCCAAAAAGACTTGTATTTTTTCAAAAAATACCAAAAATCCCTTTTATGTCCAAAAATTAGAAAGAGACTCAAAAAATGTTTTTTTCTCCCAAAAATGCATGGAAATTCCCTAAAAATTCCAAAACACCTCAAGGTTTAAACAAGATTAGGTACCGAAAGGGCATTAGTGATTAACTAGTGTAATCAAGTCCCCGATTCTAATTTCTCTCGGTTGCGCAGAGCGAATATTTCTCCCAATATTTCGCATGGGTTTCTAATCAACCCACCCCAAATTGATTAGTGGCAACTCCGTTTTTAAAAATTAACTTACAGGTTAAAAACTTAGACTTTTGAAGTCGTGAATTGGTGGACTTGGTAGAGTCCGGGCTTAATAAACCTAGCCGAGCCATTAGCCTCCGCTAAACGCCCGCCTCGATCGGGCGCCGAAAAAAGAGGTCGCGACAGCTTGGCGACTCCGCTGGGGAGTTTGAGGACTTAGGCCTTTTTTTTGCCTTGTTTAAATTCTTTATTGACTTAGGTTTTTTTATGCAGGTTAGTAGCTTAGAAATTTATTTTTGCTTAAAATAGATTATCTTGTGATTATGAATTGTTGCGCATGCTTTACTGTTTCAGCACTACACATGGCACACACAACCCGGCTGCCGGACCTGGGCCGCCATAGGATATTTAGGATGGTGTCAAGAAAGATACGACCTCGAACGCGAGACTGCGATGTAGAGGTTGCTTTTCTTTTCCCCGAATTTCTCCAGCCAAGGTTAGGAGGGTATGCTGCTAACGCGAGACTGCGACAAGCGGATACCCTTTTAATTTCAATAAGCCTTCTCAGTTAGAAATCGAGCCACACATCTCATGTGCATGTCTTTGCGCTTGCCATTTTCTTTAAAAGCAAAGTAATTTATTTTCATTTACTTAGTCTTTTTATTGGCTCATGGCATAGGGTCGTCGTGTAACTCCCTTTCTCATATGTGATGGGAAGAATCGATATCCAGTTCATTCCCGCTCCCAAGAAAGAGCTCCTCGAGATGGTGGAATCGGTTAGATCAGTTCGGCCAGGAGCATGTCAAAGCAATCGTCGGTCATCTCCTTCCATTACTCCAAATCAATATTCACTCTGGAGTCATGCAAGCACTACCACATTTCTGGTGCCCTGAAACATCCACCTTCATGTTTGGCAAATTTGAACTGACTCCGACCCTAGAAGAATACAGTCTCGCCATAGGAATGCCCCTGGAGAAGGAGCTTGCCAAGCCACTGATCAGCATTGACCCTGTGGTTAGTCTATCACGGTTTTTAAAAAATCATTCGGTAAGAGAAATAGTTAAAACTAACAACAATGCTTTTCCGCTATCATCTTTAACTGAATGTTTTAAAAAACAATCAATGAACCAAAAGAGCAAGATCTTTCTCTTAGCGTTCTTTGGATTTATTATCTTCCCCTATAGGAAGAATGCCATAAATCCTTCAATGGCTGGGGGTGATAAATCAAGTCACTTTTGGAGCAGGATACGTGAACATGGTTTTAGCCGAAACATTTTTGTCCCTCAATCGTTTTAAGGAAAACAAAGAAAAAATCATGAGGGCCGCCCCGGAAATTTTACAAATGTGGTTCTTTTCCCATATCAAAGGATTTGGGCACCTCATGCAAATATTTGAAATCAACAAATTCAAACATCCACTTCAAAAGTTTCAAACCTTGGAAGAATACTCTCCCAGCGAGGAATATTCTCGATGGATTAACTTATTAAAAAACCCTGTCCCCGAGACATTCCTATGGCGAACTAAATGGTTCATTACAGGAGAGGCACGTTTTGCGCTTGATTATTACGACCCCATCCCACTGCTAGGTCTCTCCGGAGCTACCTCATATTATCCACATAGGGTGGCCCGTCAGTACAGAGTCCTCCAAGAAATCCCGCCGCCACTCAAACCAGGATTGTTCCGAATCCTTTTCACCCATACCAGTTATGACTACTCAAAGGAGATCTGTATAATCCAAGATGCATGGAGTAGATGTCACACGGAAAAGATTGTCGTACTTTAAGATTGAAGGGGCAAGAAAAAGCTCATCATGCATCCACATTCTACATCCTCAACCACATAATTCCCGAAGAATTACAACCAGTAATCCCCGATGTAACTGATAAACTTACTCTCCGAGGACGAATTGAATCTCTTGAAAAAAGTTTGAAGACAAGCAGGAAACACATATCAAAGCCAGCACGAAAGAGCAAGCGGCTTCACAAAACTGGAGCTTCCCATCACATATGAAAATAGGCAGTTCGGTTTTTTGATGTAAATATGTCTAAATATAAATAGTTATGATCGCTCTATCTTTTATGCCATGTTTGAAGAGCCCTTTTGGCATTGTATATTTCCTCTGTTAAATAAATAAAAATGACTCGACCCTTGCCATGGGCCAATGTTCTATTTGTTTCCCCCACTTATGTTCTTTCCATTTTGCGCAAATACAGGTAATTACGACATATCTGCATTCAAAAGCTAGAATGGCTGAAGAAAACGTACCAAGCCGTGTCGAGATCATGGAAAATGAAATGAAGCAAGTCTTCAATGTGCTCCAGCAGCTCTCAAAGCAGATAGATTCCATTCAGGGCAAGCTGGCTCCTGCCCCGGCCTCAATTGAAGTACTGTTACCACAATCATCTATTCGAGGTGATCAAGGGAGAGATACTGATGATAACATGCCTGAATTGGAGGACGATCCACACCAAACCATGATTGAGAAAGCTAAGCCAGGCAACTTGTCTAAAATCGAGCATGACAAACGCCTCGAAAAGCTTGAGGAAAGACTAAAGCAACTATAAGGCCTCCAGGATCCTACTTTGACAGATCTCTCCATTTATTCCAAAGTCAAAATGCCAGAAAAATTCAAAATACCTGAGTTTGAGAAGTACGATGGCACGACTTGCCCAAGGGCTCATTTGCAAATGTACTTGGTTCGAATGACCTAATATGTTAATAATGCACCATTGATGATTCAGTTGTTCCAGTCAAGTCTAGTAGGCCCTGCCCTGAGGTGGTATATCACGAAAAATATAAATCTCCTCGAAGCGTGGAGTGAAGTAAGTGAGGCATTTCTCAACCAGTACAAGTTTATAATGGACATTACCCCTTCTCGTGAGGATCTAGATCGCACGGAAAAGAAAAAGCATGAATCTTTCAAAGAATATGCCATTAGATGGAGGAATCTGGCCGCCCAGATGAGTCCTGAACCAATTGATTTCGAACTAAGAAAAATGTTCATCAAAACCCTCTCCTATGAATTCCGCAACCGAATGGTAACTACGATCACTGAATCATTCAATCAACTCATTCTAGTAGGAGAATAGATTGAGATAGGGTTAAGGGATGGCTAGTTCACTGAGCCTGCACCCATCAGCAGAAGGCTCAACATGAAAAAAGACAAAGAACCCCTGGTTGATATTAATGCAACCTACACTACAAACACCGGTCACCTCTCAACTGTTCAGACAAGCACAGGACAACAACAGACCACCAACCGTCAATCGCCTCAACGCTACAACAACAGGAGACAGTTCACTCCGCTTCCCGGATCCCCATCACAAGTTCTGGCCATCCTCCGGAACAAGAACCTCCTCTCAACCGAGCCAAAGCGACCCAATGCTGAAAGCTTCTCCAGCTATAACCCGTCCAAAAAATGTGACTATCACATGGGAGAAGTAGGCCACTCAACTGACGAGTGTTTCACCCTTAAGCATTGAATCCAGAACTTGCTGGATACTAAGGCATTCTCATTCCAAACTACGAAACCAAATGTCCAAAGCAATCCACTCCCTGATCACACCGACAAGGTAAATGTGCTATTCAGTTCAGAGGCCGGTCAAATCAGAAATGCCAAAGTACCTACTATTGACATTTATCGAGGGCTGGTAGAAGCTGGATATTATTCAAACAATGGGATACCACCCCTTGCAGTAATGGAGGAAAGGGTATTAAGAATGATAGAGGCCGGAATAATCGTGTACGTCGGCCACGCCAGCATAGTTTCTACCATATCGCAAGTCCTCATCAACTGGGAGGAGGAATTTGCCATGCTAAATGCGGAAAGGGAGAAAAAAGATTCCACCTCACCTGAGAGCGTCTTTGAAAGGAAGGGAGCCATTGTTCAAACATCAACAACAAGAAACACTATAGTCATCGAGATTCCCCAACCTTACAAATATGAGTACAACAATGCAGTACCATGGTCTTATGACCTTGATGTTGGTTTAGTCACAAGATCCGGGCGAACCTATGCTCAAGCAAACGCTCAGTCTGCTAAGCCCGTCACTGATGAAGAGGCCAAGGAGTTTTTGGCCGTAGTTAAGGCGGCGAATATAATGTGGTGGAACAATTACGAAAATCACCAGCACGAGATCTCTCTGCTGGAATTGCTTGCACATCCGTCAAGCACCGAAGTCCCTCATGAAAGTACTAAGTGAGGTACATGTCCCTGAAACGATTGAGCATGACAAACTCGAGGAATTTGTCGGTACCATCCTTTTAAAAGACCATATGGCATTTTCTGATGAAGAAATTCCCGAGGAGGGTAGAGGACACACCAAGGGCCTCTACATATCAGTCAAGTGCAACGCATCTCACGTCGCTCGAGTGCTGATTGACAATGGATCTGCTCTTAACATATGTCCACTAGCGACACTCTGTTGCCTTAAGATAGAGAGATCATGGATCCAGGTACCCAAGACTTCTGTTCGGGCATTTGACGGAACGAAGAAGGAAATAGTGGGAGAGATTGAACTTGACGTTCAAATAGGCCCGACTATATTCAAAATTTTGTCCCAGGTAATGGATATCCCCACTGCATTCAATTTCCTCTTAGGACGCCCATGGATCCACATCGCAGGAGCAGTCTCTTCAAGCCTACACCAAAGTGTGAAGTTCGTGGTTGGAGGAAAACTGATCACGGTCCGAGGAGAAGAAGATCACCGCATCTACCACGAGACGGCCATCCCTTATGTTGAACCTAGTGACAAAAGCGAAGCCAGCTATCAATCGTTCGAGCTCGTGTCTACTATACATGAAACTCGAGGGACTCTGCCCTTCGTCCCCGAGGTTTCAAGTGCTGCAATCATGGTGGGAAAAATCATGGTTGGACATGGTTTCATTCCAGGACAAGGGCTTGGTAGGAAAGGCCAGGGCATCCGTCAGCCTATTAAAGCCCTGAGGAGACCCTATACTATCGGTTTAGGATTTTCCCCAGATAGAAAAGCAAAGAAAAAAGTCGGCCTTGTATATTCCCGTCTCGAGGAAACTTTCCCAGGCCCAGCCAGGACGATGCATGAGGAAAAAGAAGTGAATACTTCAAAATGGTTCAACTCCGGAAGCGCGAAATCACCCATAATCCAAGAAGACACAATTCAGCCCGTACTTACGAAGGAAGAAGGGCTAAATGGCGTGACCACCATGTTTGGAGACCTTTTCGTAGGTGCCATTGATGAGGAACAATTAGAAGAAACAGGCGATAACTTCTCGTTCACCCAGCTTCAACGTCAAGTCGATGAGCTACACGAGACAGTACACCACTTGACAGAAAATTTCGCTCAAATGGCCCGTACATTCCTCTCTCGTTGCAATGAGGAGTTGGCAGCCAAAGTAAATGAAGAAGACCTTACTGACACAAGCTGGCAAGGGGCTCGGCTACCCCAGTCCTCAAAAAGCACGAGGCCGTATTCGCCTCTTCCTAAATCGATGGCCATCATCTTTCCCATCCTCCTAGAGCAAGGGATAATCACCAAGGAACTGAGTCATCCTACTCCCGAGTACTTCCTTGGTTATGATTTATCCAAGCAATGTGATTATCATTCGGGGGAATTAGGACACTCGCTAGATGACTGCACCCTCTTGAGAGACAAGGTTCAGGATCTTTTGGATGTTGGGGTATTCACGTTTCGCTCTCCGTGGCTGTGTTTTGGTGAGGATCACCTCCTCGTAGTACCCAGCACCCGTACCATGTTCCCTGAGCATGCTAGGGAAGCACGTAGAGGAGAGGTGATTATGGACACTTTGGGCCAACCAAGTGGTAAATTTGACTACTATGTCAATTATTCAATCCCCCAAAGTTTCTATGATCATCATCACCACATCGTCCCTGACGGATGGGAAGGCATGGATGATCTGAAGTTCACAAAGCTAGGAGCGTAAGGAGGCGAAACTAGTGACTGGTATGAAGACTTCTTCGTGGGCGCCATCAATGAAGGACCGCCAGGGGAAATGGGTGCAAGCCCACTCGAGTAGAATCCTTTTATTTTCCTTTGCATACTCCCCTACGCGGCAGCCTGTACATATTTTTTAAAGTCCAGCTTGTTTTGTTTTCAACATCAGTTCCATCTAAGGAACCTTTTTTTTTTTAAACCACTCTGTAAATCCGTCTACTAATAAATAAAGTTGAAAACATTTTGAGGGCATGAGGAGACACACCAAACCGGCCCGTTGATGATATCCGCCGTAAAATGAAAGAAGAAATCGAGGCCGGGTTTCCTCATGCTTCCTCATCTTAAAGAACAATTCATCCCCATTTTCAAAAGAAAGAAGCATGCATCTTTGTTAACCTTATTTATCCCCTTAGCTTATCTACTCTATGATACAGGAGTAATCTAGCAGCAGGCGAGGGTATGGGAACGGTCCAAATCAACACCGTAAGTAACCATTATGATAACTCAGATGACAATTTTGATGATTCCGACGAAATTCAACGGAATTGGGAGCGACACGAAGAAACAAGGCCCCTACTACCGAAGACACCGTCGTTGTCAATTTAGGCAGCACAGAAGATCCAAGGGAGATAAAGATCGGCGCGAACCTTCCCAAAGAAGAAGCTGCAAGCTTAATCGCCCTCCTAAAGAGATATCAAGATGTATTCGCATGGTCATATGCCGATATGCCAGGCCTCGATCCAATGATTGTGGAGCATAGCTTGCCAACCAACCCTGATGTAGCCCCCAAGAAGCAACGGCTAAGGAGAACTAAACCAGAGTTGTCAAAAAAGATTGAAGAATAAGTAATGAAGCTCCTGGAAGTAGGCTTCCTCGAAGTCTCACGATACCCTAGTTGGATAGCGAACATTGTACCAAGTAAAGAAAAAGACGGTCGAATCCGAGTTTGTGTCGACTACCACGATTTGAACAAAGCAAGCCCAAAAGATGATTTCCCGCTACCCCATATAGACATTCTTGTGGATAGTACGGCTGGATTTAAGCTTTTCTCTTTCATGGATGGATTCTCAGGATACAACCAAATAAAAATGAAGGAAGAAGACAAGGAAAAAACGGCATTCATTACTCCATGGGGGACTTTTCACTATAAGGTCATGCCTTTTGGCCTGAAAAATGCTGGAGCAACTTACCAACGTGCCATGGTCACCCTTTTCCATGACATGATGCACAAAGAAATTGAAGTATATGTCGATGACATGATTGCCAAAACCAGACATGGAGAAGACCATGTGAAAACCCTGGAGAAATTATTTGATCGACTCCGCCAATTCAAGTTGCGCTTGAATCCAGCAAAATGTGTGTTCGGGGCAACTTCTAGCAAATTACTTGGATTCATTGTGAGCTGTAAAGGGATAGAAGTAGAACCGTCAAAAACCAAGGCGATATTTGAGATGCCTCATCCCTCGACTGTAAAGGAAGTTCGGAGCCTCCTGGGAAGATTAAATTACATTGCGCGATTCATTTCCCAACTTTCTGAAACTGCAAAACCCTTCTTTAAACTTCTCAGGAAGGATGCACAAATTAAATGGGATGATGATTGCCAACTGGCATTCGAAAATCTAAAGAAGTATCTAATGAAGCCCCCGATTCTGGTACCTCCGATCCCGGGGCACCCCTTAATCCTCTACCTTACCATCAACAGCGAATCCTTGGGCGCAATGCTCGCACAGGAAGGACCCCATGACAGGAAGGAGCGAGCCATCTACTATTTAAGTAAAAAGTTCACCACGTCGGAACAAAACTACTCCAAATCAGAAAAAACATGCGCTGCATTGGTATGGGTGTTGCACAGACTCCGGCAATATACCTTGCACTACCAAATGTTCCTCGTAACCGAGAGTGACCCGATCAAGTATTTGCTCGGTCGCTCGGCCTTGGTAGGAAAATTGGCCAAATGGCAAATCCGGATCTCAGAATTCGACATCCAAGTGATATCGCGAAAATCAATTAAAGGTCGAGTGATTGCTGATATGTTAGCAGATCGCCCTAAGGAGGTACACGAGGATAATACACCAGACGACCAGATTTCAACAATAGAAGAAGACGCATGGACTATGTTTTTCGATGGAGCTGTAAATTTGTCGGGTTAGGCATCGGGGCGTTTTTGATATCCCCAAATGGGCAACATTATCCTGTGGCTGCAAAATTGATTTTTCCATGTACCAACAATATAGCTGAATATGAAGCATGCATCCTCGGCCTACAAGCGGCTATTGGAATGGAAGTGACAAAACTAAAGGTGTTCGGTGACTCCGCCTTAATTATCCTCCAGACTGTGGGTGAATGGAAGACGAGAGATGCCAAACTTGTGCCTTATCACGACTACTTGGAAAAATTGGTGGGAGAATTTCAGGACATCTCATTGGAATACCTACCTAGAGTTCATAATCAGTTCGCTGATGCGCTAGCAACACTGTCATCTATATTGCAAGTAACGAAAGGGTTGGAAGTAGAACTTTTGAAAATCGAAGTTCTGACAAGACAGGCCCACTGCATGGCTATAACCGAAGAACCCGACGGGAAACCCTAGTATTACGATATCATGAAATACGTCCAGAAGCAGGAATTCCCCGAAGAAAGCACTCACTCGATCGAAAATACCTAATGAAAATGGCCTCAAGGTTCTTCATCGGCGGTGAAAATCAGAAAAAGATCATATGATTCAGTCCCGCTAAGGTGTGTTGATGCAACCGAAGCCACACGGATAATGCAGGAAATACGAGGGAGTATGTGGCCCTCACATGAATGGACGCATGTTGGCCAAGAAAATAATGAGATTAGGTTATTACTGGGCTCCCTCGTAAGGCGATTGTGCCCAACATGTGCGAAGTCTGTCATCGTTGTCGATTCACGGGAACAAGATAAATGTCCCTCCAACCGAACCGCATCAATTATCGAGCCGTGGCCATTTTCAATGTGGGGCATTGATGTAATTGGCCCAATCAATCGAAGGCATCAAATGGGCATCGGTTTATTTTGGTTGCAATCGATTACTTCTCAAAATGGATCGAGGCCACGTCCTATGCAAGCGTAAGCTGCGCGGAACGTTATGAAGTTCATCGGACGTGACATAATCGCCCGTTATGGCGTGCCGAAGCTATCATCACCGACAATGGGTCAAACCTCGAACAACAAGTTGATTGATCAATTGTTCTCTCGAGTTCAAAATCCAACATCTCGAACTCGTCCCCTTATCGTCCACAAATGAATGGAGCCGTGGAAGCCGCCAACAAGAACATCAAGAGAATCCTAGCCAAGACAGCTGAAAACTACCACGACTGGCATGAAAGGTTACTCTTCGCACTAACAGCATATCGAACTTCGATTCGAACTTCCACCGGGCAACCCCTTTTTCCCCTGGTTTACGGCATGGAAGCGGTTTTGCCCACGTAAGTAGAAATCCCATCCCTACGAATTTTATCCCAGGTAGGATTGTCCGAGGAAGAGTGGACACAACAAAGGCTCGAGCAAGCGAATATGATCGATGAAAAACGACTAAAAGCCCTCTCGTCATGGTCGGTGTTATCAACAGAAGGTAGCCCGATCGTTCAATCAGAAAGTGCGACCTAGGAACTTTGAGGAAAATGAGCTAGTCTTGAGAAAAACACTGCCAATCTTCCTAGAGCCCGGAGGCAAGTTTGCCCCAAATTACAAGGGTCCTTATGTGATAAAGAAGATACTCCCCGGAGGAGCCTTGGTCCCGATCGAAATGGATGGGCGGGAATTCTCCAAGCCGGTTAATTCTGATGCTGTAAAAAAGTACTACCCTTGAAAGATGTTCATTGCCTGGCATTACCAAGCATTTCTCTATCAAAATGAAAATGCCTATGCGCCTTTTATGTGTGATGTATTTACACCGTCATAAAAATATGTTCGGTTGATTCAACAAAGAGGAATGAATGGTAATCACTAGCATTCAAGGGAGTGTCGAGAATCAGGCAGCAAACTTGATGGAATAATCGATATTACCCAAGCAAGCGCATAAGAGTGACCCATGTCAAATTCACCTAGCTTGGTATAAAAGACGTGTCGTTCAAGAATCGGTCCAGTTAAATAAAAGAAGCCCTCTATCCCAGACAATAACCTTGGAACTGGGAAACCTCACTTCTTGTTCCAAACGCATGTTCTCTCAAGAAATAATTAGCAAAAGCTAGTGGTTTTGATTGTCCATCTCAGATTCCATAGAAGCTTGAAATACATCACTTTATGCTGCTATAATCAAAGACGGAAGAAGAAATTCCACAGAAGGAAGGTCTTGAAAATAAATCAACGACCAGCAATCAGGCATACGTGGCCACAAATAAGAAAGGCCAATCAAAAGAAGCGTTAAACTGTAAAGAGGCCGTCATTAACATTCAAATATTCCTGGAGGCCAGCACATATAAATTCTGGGGAAAAACTAATTTGGTATCATTCACCAACACTCACTCTCTGAACTCATCTTTTTTTGCCATATTGACAGGAGGCGTTGGGATTCAAGAACCAAGCTTAATGGTTAAATAGTGGCAAATCAAGTGATCCAGATCAATTTACATAAACTGAAGCGAAAGCAGAGATGCCCGTTCAGAGTCCCAACCCTTAGCTGATCATTCGTGAAGACAACCCATCAACACTCATCTGTAAATAACAATTTGTGAATAACTCTTTTGATGTTCAAAATTCAACACATTTGTAAATACAATTTCATCAAGTAAACACCCCTAAAGTTGTCAATAAGGTTTCTTGAGTAAAAATCATTCATTTGTTTTGAGAGTATAAACTCTCTCATACTTAAAAATGTTGCATGCCTTTCTCCAAATGGATTTTTACATGATGATTGTGTCTGTCTAAATCACTGATTCCATTGAGGATTACTAGAATAGACAGCTAAGTGAAGAATACAAGATTGATTGAGCGTGTTGGATGAGGTGCGTCAGAATGATGACAGGCAAGCCATATCCTACACACAGTCCCCCATCTATACACTTGTGAGATGAGTGCAGAAGATTCCATGGCTGCAGGGTAAAAGATTTTTCTCGCGAACGGTACGATAACCAAAATAGTGAGAGGCATTTCATTGCTCACCCCCCTTTTTGAGCCCCATACACTGGTGAAGCTTCTCTCATCAAGAATCACTTCACTAGAGCATGTCGAGGACAAGGAAAATCAGCATCACAAGGTGAGAAAAGAGATAGAAATTTTCTTGCTCGCACTTGCATCAATCTTCGAGTGTCTTTATTGCATATGAACACTCGCGTTAATTTAAGTGCCTTAGAATGACGAAGAGCAATTCCTTTTCTATGCATTTGTATACATTGTACAACCCAAGTGAGTCTGTAAATTCACCCTCACAAAGAGGCAAAGTAGAGACACGCCACCCGAGCAGCATAATCAGAAGCGCCAACAAAAGATGCAGACCCAATAGTCTAACCAAGGTGTTTGCTTGAACTTGTCTAGATCAGTTCCTCAAGCAACAAAAATGAAAAAGCGGGGCATAAAAAAGCAGTGTACCTGGTAAAAGCAAGGTCAATGCCCATAAATGAGGAACTGGAATAAAAGCAGGGACATAAAATAGCAGTGTGCCTGGTAAAAGCGAGGCCAATGCCCCCCAGTCGAAAAAATACAACCAATAAAAAGTTATGGTTGTAAAATCTCCATTTGACAATAAGAAGAAAGACCAGTGACAAATGCTGAGACAATCACCAACTCTTACCCCTCTACATGTGAGTCAAGTCTACGTTATATCCCATTGTAAGAAGTCTCTTCAGACTAGGGGCACTTCAATTAACGTAGGATTTCATATGTGCATAAGTATCGCTCGAAGAAGTACGAGCAAGATTACCCTATCTTTTTTCGCAGAGCTCCTGACTTGTAGACCCGGAGATGATCGTGCAACATTTTCGTCCATCAGCTTCGACCTTGATGGTCCCCTTTGAGGAGCTGCTGACCAAGTCTTCATCACAATTTCAACAAAGACCTCTCACATTGGTAAAGTCGTACCACTTGCGAGGATACTCGGACCCCGCCGACATGATGACAAGTGAGAAGTGTGATCCTTATAAATCCCGCATCAATGATCGGATAAAACAACCTTTCCATGAGAGTGAGTGAAAAGTCCTTTTAGACCGAAAGTCCCTCATCCGGGTGCTCAAGAAATCTACATTCTAAGCGAGGGTTGTCTTTCAAAATATTCCCCAGTGGAATTCAGATGATACAAAACTGACGAAATTGTCATGCATAAATCACATTTGAATTTACAGCATATACAATCATTGTATACATGTCTGCATATTGTGTAAATAGTGAACATACTCTCAGTAATCAGAGATATTGCCAGGTAAGCATATCCCTGTCCCCATTTGTCTTAAAGTACCTACCACTGTCTAGGTACTCTCTTCTTGCCGCTCGACCTATTCGAGTCGTCCCCTGAACTTGGGTACTTGCAGCTGTCCAAGTATCCTCTTGTCTTTGAGTACCGACCACCGTTCGGATACTCCCTTTCTGTGACACTCGACTTGTCCGAGTTATCCTCCAAATTGTATCTTTGAAAACTAGCAACTACTCAAGTATTCCACCACATTATGCGCCTGCAATCACCTAGGTATGCTTTCTTACACTCAGACCAGTTGAGTGGTCCCTGATCATATCATTAGATGTCTGTGTTCATCCAAATATTCCTCTACTTTGTACACTTGTGTGCCTGCGGCCATCCAGGTAAGCCTTGTGCTACATTCAAATTCTCAATTACCAGGAGGTGAGAGACCTTCATGAATATCCCAGGTACGTCCTTGATATTCCCTAATTGCCAGGAGGTGGGAGACCTTCACGAATATGCGAGGTACGTCCTTGATATTCCCAATTTCCAGAAGGTGAGAGACCTCCGCGAATATGCGAGGTACGTCCTCAATATTCCCCATAACCAGGAGGTGAGAAACCTTCACGAATATGCAAGGCACATCCTCGATATTCCCCAATTATCAAAAGGTGAGAGACCTCCACGAATATGTGAGACACATCCTCGATATTCCGTCTAGAAATTCATACTTGTGATCATCCAAGTACCTCTTCAATGCCTGCGAACGTTCAGGCATCCTTCAAAGTCAGTACTTGTTAACATTCTTTTGACACTTGCAATCAATCAGGTATTTTCCAGCATCTAGTACTTGTGATCATACAGGTACCCCCTTGGATATTTGCAAACATCCAGGTATCCTCTAAGAGCTTGTACTTGTGATCACCAAAGTACCCCTTCGACGCTTGCAAAGGCCCAAATATCCTCCAGGTTAGTACTTGTGAATATCCAGGTACTCTTTCAATGCCTGTGAATGTCCAGGTATCTTCCACAAAATCGATGCCCTGAGAAAGGTCGGTGCATCCCCCGAGAAATGTCGGGTTCCAACAGGTGTCTTTGACAGAGGTCAGACATCCCCACAAAATCGATGCCCTGAGAAAGGTCGATGCATCCCCCGAGAAAGGTCGGGTTCCAACAGGTGTATTTGACAGAGGTCAGACATCCCCAAATCGATGCCCTGAGAAAGGTCGGTGCATCCTCCCGAGAAAGGTCGGGTTCCAGCAAGTGCCCTTGACACGATCGTGCACCTCACAAATAGACGCCCGAGAAAGGTCGGCGCATCTCCCGAGAAAGGTCGGGTACCAACTGGGGTCCTCGATACAAAACAAGCACCCACAAATAGATGCCCTGAGAAAGGTCGGCGCATCTCCCGTCATGGCAACTGAAGAAAGGTTCGGACCTGAGACAAACTACTGATTGCTCTAATAGGCGACCGAAGAATAGTTCGGGTCCTAGAAAAGTAACCCTCTCATATCACCAAGTAAGATGACACCTTGATACTTGCCAAAACTCGGGGTTCACACCCTATCTCACTCACTCTTGGTAAGTAATTCCAGGTATCTTCTTATCTGTCTTAGTATATGTAAAGTTATATTACTCTTTTTCTGCATAAAATAATAGGTCCCAAATAAAATATAATCTGCTACGCACGCATGGATAAAATTTAGGCATCAGTTTGTCTTTGAATGTAACCTCTGCGAACTCACCTTCAAAGAGGGCAGCTGTTGACGCCTAAATTTCATTTTCTTAAATTAGGTTTTTTATTATTACTAATTATCTTTTTTTCCTTTTTCGGATAATAAACAAAAACAGAAAAACAAACAACAAAAACAGAAAAACAAAACAAAAAAACAAAAAAAAGAGCAGCCCATTTCCCCTCCGCATGGGCCCTTACGGCCCATTCTCCTCCGCCTCCCCGGCCCAGCCCACTTCGGTCATCTTCTTCCCTCCGTCCGCCTCGCAAAGACACGCACGAGAGCGCGATGTCGGATGGGCGGACGAGCAGCGACGCACGTGGAGTAGGGGCAGTTGGCGTCGACGGGACGTGACCGGAGGAGGAGCAGATGGCGGATGGGACGGCGGTCTAACCGGCAGGTCGACCCTCGCCGACCGGCCACCCCCCTCGCCTATAAATAGAGGGGGGCCACCGTCGATGAAGGGGGCGGACCACAAGGAAGAGATTGGAGAGAGGGAGAGAGAGAGGCAGCGAGCAATCGAGGGCTGCAGATCTTCGAATCCCTCCCGCTGAGAGACTTCAGAACGGGGGGCCGAAGACAAGCAGACCCAGATCTGCGAGCAGCCGAGGCCGAGAGAGAGGAGAGGGTTCTGGATCCGTGAAGAGAGAGAGAGAGAGAGAGAGAGACACACAGGAGGAGAGGGGATTCGAAGGGGGTCTCGCCGTCATCGCCGTCTTCGCCTTTGCCGCGCCATCGCCGAGCAGGTATCATGCCGTCGCCGTTGCCCTCGCCATCTCCCTCTCCGTAAGTCCAGTCATCGCCGCTGTTGCCGCTGTCTTCGCCATCGTCGCCGCTGCCCCTCTTCGGCGCCCCCACCCGGAAACCCTAGGGTTCCCGATTTTCCGGGTCACGATTCCGGGTTGTCGGGTTGGACCCGGATAGGGAGCGTGGTAGGGATTCCGCAATTTGTGGAGGCGGCGGGATTCCGGGTCGGCGAGTCGGGTAGGGTTCCGCTAGGAACCCTGTGTCGTCGGGCGAGCGGGCATCCCCAAACGCCCGGCCACAACGTCGTTTTAATTTTAAAAATAAAAAAATCGGGCCCTCGTAGCGGGCCCGTCTGCGTTTTTGGGCTGGCCCGAGTTGGCTTTTTATTTTAAATAATGTTTTAATAAATAATAAGTAAATAATTTATTTTCAAAAAAAAAAGAAATCAAAAAATATAATTTATTTTCGAAAAAAATATTTTAATTTCTAGAAAATCGAAAAATATTTTAAAATGTTAAAAATATTTATTTTCCAGAAAAATAAAAAATAAAAAAGACTTTGTTTTCCGAAAAAATATTTAAAAAATATTTTATTTTCCAAAAAAATCAAAAACATTTCATATTTTCCAAAAAAACCAAAAATCCAAAAAAAAGCCAAAAATCAGAAAAAGCCAAAAAGACTTGTATTTTTTCAAAAAATACCAAAAAATCCCTTTTATGTCCAAAAAATTAGAAAAAGACTCAAAAAATGTTTTTTTCTCCCAAAAATGCATAGAAATTCCCTAAAAATTCCAAAACACCTCAGGGTTTAAACAAGATTAGGTACCGAAAGGGCATTAGTGATTAACTAGTGTAATCAAGTCCCCGATCCTAATTTTTTCTGGTTGCGCAGAGCGAATATTTCTCCCAATATTTCGCATGGGTTTCTAATCAACCCACCCCAAATTGATTAGTGGCGACTCCGTTTTAAAAATTAACTTATGGGTTAAAAACTTAGACTTTTGAAGTCGTGAATTGGTGGACTTGGGAGAGTCGGGCTTAATAAACCTAGCCGAGCCATTAGCCTCCGCTAAACGCCCGCCTCGATCAGGCGCCGAAAAAAGAGGTCGCGACACACGCTAGGTGATCATTTAACTATTAACATCAGCATCAATATCGAGTTCAAGTTACAATTACAGGAGAAATTGCCCCAAAAGTTATGGTGAAAATTATAAATATGCCCTTAGAAACAATACTCTCCTTTGTCTGCTTTAACAGGTTTTTTCCTCTATTAAAGTCCACAGCTCCATCAATCTTCCACTTAGAGGCTAATAATCAAAAAAAGGGCAATAGTCTCACAGTCTTCACTAGTCTTTATGACCCAAATTGTCCTAGTGTGGCTACGCTTCATCATTACAAATCATGGAGGCCAACTGAAATAATACACAATCCCAGTTTCTTTGTGACGACAACCTTGATTAACTTATTTGTTGGATTCTTTGCACCAAGGATCTCCAATGATAATATCCTATCATCCATCAACTAACGGATAGTCAAATATAATGATACCTCAACCCAATGTGCTTTGTCATTGAGTGAAATACCGGATCATTTACAAGACAAATAACACTCGGACTGTCATTTATAATAAAATCGGGGAGGCCAAGTTGATCAGCGTTCAAGACCAATTTATCCGAACGTATTCAAAGTTTTTGTATAGATTCGACCACATTGCTCTTTTGATTTTCACGTATTCTTTTCTGTGTTTGTTAATGGGTTTACCCATATCTCTCTCTCTCTCTCTCTCTCTCTCTCTTCTCTCTCTCTCTCTAAACGTAGAAGGTTCGTACAAGAGCCGTAGCTTTCATTGACATCGACGTATGAGGCAAAGTTTTCAACCATCCTATTCGAGAATAATAGTCTTTGCCGTGATTGTTTGGGGAAGATTTGACGGTAAATCCTTGGCATGATTCATATTTACAATTTACGAGGTCCATTTATTACACGAAAATGGGACATTGAAAATGCTTATCAAGGTGGACCGGTTTTGTTGAGACTATCCACATTCTTATGCTAATATCCTATGCTACCAGTTGCCATTGGAAATTGAAGACGCAATGTCGCCAGTTGTCCTATGGGATGCTAACATGAACAATTAGTGCATCGCTACGTCGGCAATTTCCTACGATTATTAGTCAAAAGGACCATATTGAAATTTCACAAAAAGATTTAAGACTACATTGGTAAAATTGAAAAATCTATATATACAATAGATAAGAACAAATTGGGCACTCATCCCTAAAAAAGGTATGTCTATCTGCACTCAACAATTGATGCATAGGCATGCGCTCGTCTGTGTGTATATATATATAGAATCATCAAAATAAACCGTCTAGTTCAATCTACTCAACCGATTGATTTGCTTGGATCATGTAATATTGATTAAATACAGTTTCGTGACTAATACAGTGTTAGAGATACTGCTACGATTAGCATTGCTTCATCAAGTGTTTAGGGTAATTGGAGAAGTCCATCATCTGTCTATATATAAAGTAAAACAAGCAGGGAGGCAAATTGAGAAAATGCCAACTAAGCAAAGGAAAGAAAGCCACATCAGAAATGAAAAGTAAAACTCACACGGAACACACCCTCGTAATCGTAATCTTCCTTTTACAATCGAAGCTAAAACACCACCCATCTTTTAAAGAACAACCTGGAGACACGAGACAGAAGCAAGCCACGGATATTGTATGAACTATCTTTCATGAGTTGCATTGTGTCGAAGTCAATGCTCCGACTCTTATCAACTCCTATTAATTCATCTCTTATTGTAGGTACAAGACAATGATACGAAGCTCCACAACACAAATCAACGTAGATTCGGCAAAGCCCGTGGAACAAAAGCAAAGGAAATCGTTGAGTACGTTTCAATTTTGATCAACTACGCGGATCAACTTGGC
Source organism: Eucalyptus marginata (assembly GCA_014182565.1). NCBI lineage: Eukaryota > Viridiplantae > Streptophyta > Magnoliopsida > Myrtales > Myrtaceae > Eucalyptus > Eucalyptus marginata. The sequence goes on along the minus strand of CM024589.1, from coordinate 50,894,231 downwards.
CTCCTGCAGCTTAGCCTCCTTTCTTATTTTGTCGACCACCCTCACGGAATCAATCCTCTCGGCTATCACCTCCAACATATTTCCACGCTCTCCAGCATAGTCCGCAGATTTCAAACCTGTTTCAATGTCGAATCCGTATACAAGAGAGGATGATGAGAAGAGTAGGGTTTTCTGTAAATTATCAGAGGCGGAGGATATCGATGGGTAATGCATGAAATCATTCTGATGAAATTCACGTGTATGGAGGAGGATCAGGAGATGAGGGAGATGAGGAGTATTAATCAGCAAACTATATGTAGCCTTCATAGATGTGAAACGGGGTCTAGGAATTGTTACCAGTTGCTTCGTTTACAGCGATCGTACGTGCTTTGGTCTTGCGGGTCGTGTCCTCCGTCATGAGATCAATCACCACCTTCTTCTGGATATGATGGACGAAGCGGCAAGAGATGTTAGGAAAGTTTTAAGAGGAAGAAGACGAACAGGACACAACTATCGTTGCAGAAACATAAACGAACCAAAACGAGGAATAAAACCCTGACGCAAGAAAATCAAGATGAGTGAAGGGAGTGTAAGTACAGACCGCCATATTGCCTCTGACACTGATTTGTTCTTCTGCTCAAGCTGAGCCTCTCTCTTTCTCTCTACACGCAACGTGATTAGTTTGAAGGATAATGAAGCAGATTAAGTTGGATCGGGGGCTTTTATAGAAAATCATGACTGACTTTAGGCGATTGACTCATGAAATTAATTAGAAGCTTCAGTTCAATTGCGAGGAAATTGAGAGTCCCTCGCCAGACCGTGTTTTATCTTTTGAAATGTTCTTATCTCTTCTTCAAAACCCTAATCGGGGTGATCTTGAAAATACAATCCATCTTCATGTGGCTTTCTAGATTAGACTGGAGAGATTAAGCAGATCTGACATTCTTCTCTACAAGTATACTCAATCAACAAGTGAAATCCTTGTCATATTGCATCCAAAATGTCACGTCTCATCATTTTTTATGTCCTTTTTTTTTTTTTTTGTTTCAAATCCACCATATGAGGTTACTTTTTGAATTGCCAATGCCATTTAATGTTCCATGCATAGTATTTTTATATATATATATATATATATATATATATATTGAAATTGCTGGGTGATGTTATATTCGATTGCCATGTTGTGTAATTTTTCATGTCAAGTTTTTTATTTCAAAGTTGCCAAATCATGTTGCATCCGAGTTTTCATGCTATGCCATTTCTTGCTTTCTTCAAATTTCAACCTTTTCATGTCATTAATAGGGACGATCAATTCCAAGCGAAGTTTATTCCTAATTGGAAAGTTGAAACCTATATTGCAAGTTTTCTAAACTTGGGTCAAACCTAGATCCTTTGTAATTGGCCTGAAACCGAATTTTCGGTGGAAATTGGCGTCTTTCAGCAAGCAAGCAGCTACTAAATATTGGCATAAATAGAACATTTGCTTCCTCGCCAAACTGTTTAAAGCACTTCGAGGCTTTTTTAAGCCATCGCAGGTCGAATTTGCTTTGCTACAACTTTAGTATGTTCTTTTTGAAAATAAGATTAAAAACAATTAAAAGTTAATTCTACCCTGAAACTAGCTTAGGTGGACCAATTCTTCCTAGAAACTAAACACCCTTTGTCGGTTCCTAGAAATTTTACTCATGAACCTACCCATTCATCGAGAACCAGCCTTGAACTGGCCGGCTCATGTGAGTTCTCAAGGTCAGTTTGGGACCGATGCTCACCCCTAATCATGAATACAATCATATTTGACACAAAATTTCGATTTGCATATCATTTGAATTGAGATTTCATTTGGCATGTCATTTCTATATTATTATAATCCTTATCGGTCTTGGTAAGTGCACCCAAAATCTAGGCTGTATGAAAAGTCAAACCGCGTTAATATATGCACGGTTGGAAATTGGAGTGACGTTAGCATGGCTGTTTCGATCACTTGCCACCTTCATTTCTCGTAAGTTTCACTAGCAGTAATACTTGACATGCACACGGTCTCCGCCCTCCCACGACACGCCATATTTGGTGTAAAGAGTCATGCATGATATATAATCATATAAAATTGAGACAACTAATGTAGCACTTTTTGCCTCACAACGTAAGCAATTTCACAAATCTATCCGAGTATATTTTAGCAAATTATATTGCCAAAGTCAATCGTAGTTGGTGGTGAATAACTTGGAAAGAACCCGAGATGTAACATCAGCCACGTAAACACTACGTATCAAAAGCTCTTCGTGTTTAGAGAGGCCCAACAATTAGAAGGTGCAACGCAAAAGACAGAAATTTAAAAACAAAAAAAAAAAAAAAACAAAAACAAAAACAAAAACAAAAACAAATACACACAATTAGGTGAAAAGCCATTTCAAAATAAAAAAGAGAAAATCTTGGAAAATTATCAAAAAGGTTCTAGAACTATTGCAATTTTTCCAATTCGCCTTAAATCTCTTTTTTTTTTTTTTTTTTTGCCAATTTAGTACTAAAATTTTTGTAATTATACCAGTTCAATACATCCAATCAAATTTGATCATAAAGCTGACATAAACGCTAGTCAACACCTATGAATAATTTTTTAATAATATTTTCTTTTATTTTTCATCTTTTTCTCTCTTTTTCTTTCTCTCCTCTCTCCGTCTTCCCCTTCTCGATGGCTGGCCAAAGAGGAGGGCCAGTCACCAACTATTGGCAAGCTCGCCTTGCCATTGCTAGGTGAGGACGAGCTCGCCCAACCACAAGCGAAGCAAGCCCACGCCAAATCTAGCAAGAGCTCGCCTAGCCGGGGACCACGAGGCCAACCTCGCCTAAATCCAGCAACGCAAGCATCAACCAGCCACAAGAGAGACGAGCCCTCACCTAGTGACAGCAAGGTGAGCCCTCGCCCAATGACAGCAAGGTGAGCTCGCCAATGACAGCAAGGCGAGCCCGTCAATCCACTAATGAGAGCTTGCCTCACCGGACATGGGTGAGGTCGACCTCGCTAGTGGTCGGGTGAGATCGTCTCGCCTAATGATGGTGAGGCGAGCTCACCACCGGCCGGCAATCGACTAGAGGGGAGGACCAGTCGCCGAAGCAAGAGGAAGGAGGGAGGAGAAAAAAAAAAAAGAGAAGGAAAAAAAACAAAACATAAAAGAAAAATATAAAAATAAAATATTATTTAAAAAATTGTCCGCCAACACCAATCGGCGTCCACTTTAGTGCCAGCCGACCAAATTGGGTTACATGGATTGAATTTGTACAATTGCAAAAAATTTAGGACTGAATTGACTAACAAAAAATGTTTATGACTGAATTAGAAAAATTACAATAGGTTTAAGATTTTTTTGGTAATTTTTCCGAAAAAAATCATGGTGCCATGCTAGACAATCTTTTCTCTATTAGTATCAACATCAATATCAAGTTCAAGTTACAATTACAAGAGAACTTCCCTCCATAGTTATGGTGGAAATTATAACTATACCATTAGCAAATGGTACTTTCCTTTCTCTACTTTAACAATATTTTCCTCTATTAAACTCTACAGATCTATCAATCTCCCGCTTGGAGGCTGATCATCAAGAAACGGCATTAGTCTCACATAGTCTTCACTAGTCTTTGTGACCCAAATTGTCCTGGTGCGGTTGCACCTCCTCATGACAAACCATGGGGGTCAATTGAAATAATACGAAGCCCCAGTTTCTTCGTGACGATAACTTCATTAACATATTTGTTGGATTCTTTGCGCCAAGGATCTTCTTTAAAGATAATATCCCATCATCTATCAGACGGAAAGTGAGGCATAAATACTAAACTCTCCGCAAGACAAATAACACTCTGGCCGTCACTAAAAATGATAATTACTGGGTCATCAATGATCGCCGATGGAGTCGATCCCATGACAGTCACCGTCAAGAAAAGAAAGCAGGTCAGAGAGGCCGAATTGATCGGCCTTCAAGACCAAATTATCTGAACGTTTTCAAAGTTTTTGTATAGATGGGGTTACCTATATATCACCTCTCTGGCACAAAAGGTTCCTACAAGAGCCATAGCTTTCATTGACATTCCCTGGCATGATTCATAGTTACAACTTACATGGTCCCATCCGAAAATGGGACATTGTCAGAAAATGTTTATCGAGGTAGACCTAGACTACCTTCCTAATGTTGTTGAGACTATCCACATTTTCCTGAGCTAATATCCGATGCTACCAAGCGCTTGGCACTATACTAACAAAACACAAGCGTTCGAGCTTCAGAATTTCGGCAGAGAACAGAATAAATGAACAATCTCTGAAGGGAACGTAAGAGTAACACGAACAACTCGTCTTTTGATTTATAAGACGGGTCCATCCATCATATGACATGACCGTGCATTTGCGCATTTAACAAATGGAGCATATACTACACCCCGATGATAGGAGCATGTCACTTCGTAAATCAATTCCGTGAACGGACTGATAGCACGATAGACGCAAGATTCTGCAACCAACTAATACAACCTCACAAAATGAATCTCCTAAATACAATCTTAAGAATCCATCTCACATTCCAACACTACCAAATAGTCACCTTTACAGAGAAAAGGTCACTGTCGCTTAAGAAAGGAGTTGAATAAGAAACAATAATCATAAAGAAAGAAAGAATTTCTTGGCACAATCTTCAAATCAATGCAGATCCAAAACTCAGGTATCATCAACTTGGGAGTGAAACACAAAACTTGGGAATGTAGTTGTGATGTCCCTGCCCAATACGAAAAACATAACATTAATACCCCATGTTAAATACTGATTCTTGCATGAATACTAGAGAAAACTGGCATCATAATTTCACAAGTCGAACCAATTTCCACTCCACTTGGGTCCCAGTGAAACTGCACAGGATCTATCAAGACTCAAGGACAGTGAGTTCCGACAACGGAAGACCAATCTACATGTGTCTTCACAACTCATTTGCTCATTAATATTAATCAAACTTGTATCAGCCATACTTAGCATTTAAAAGCTACCTTGGTGATCAATAGAGGATCACATTACTATAGTGGCAAGCTACTCTTATTTACTATATCCAACCAGCAGAAGCTTGCCACGGGAGTCACTCGAGTGCATAAGCTCATCCTAGATTATTGTCTTTCAGATAATTGACATTCCAGTTCTTATCAAATCACAAGCTTAATTCAAGCTTCCAAAGAAACCCATGACATCTCTATCCAAAGTAAAGCTTCCATGTGAAATTGTCCAGCTAATACAGTTTCCAAAGAAATTTTTAGCGTCATTTACTTGGAAAGTAGATAAAGTATATAGTGGCAACTTACTTTAGATATTGGAGTGTCATGTTTTTCAAAAGGGATGGATGTCTCAAAACAAGGCTCCGCCATTCTTCCTTGTCAATCTTGCCATCATGTTTAGTATCGGCTTCCTCAAAAGTCTGAGTTGAATAGGCAGAGTATCCAGTTAGTGAAAGTTAATATCACATGAAGAACTGTGTATTTCAGTAATTTGGTCAAAGAAGCACCTTGTCAATGATACTTTCTATGACATCATCCGAGAGATTCATACCAGATTCAGCAAGGGTAGCAACTACCATTTGCTTTACCTATTGATAGGAAAATTATTAGTCACAGTACTCTTCAAGATGACAATGCCACACAAATATTAGCAATGGTCAGCATATAAGCAAACTGAAACTGCATTTGTTATGATTTGTCTAAGAGGCACATTAGGTAATCAAACATGAGCATATGGATAAAGAATTCAGTGGTCAAGCAACAACAATGCTTACATCTCTCAAACCTATAGGTGAACGAATACACAGAAACATGCCAAGTTGCGTGAAGTCATGAACTCACTAGTCATCCATGAACTCCCTAGTCATCCTAGTCAAAGTACAGTGTAGATAAGAGAGGCCAGTGAGCAATCAAAAGGACAGCGAGAGAATCAGCTGGTCTAGACATGGTTTGGTCATATGCAAATGGTAGCACATAAATTGCATTGATCATCAAGTAAAGGCATATAGAGCTTATAGCAGCAATACAATATATAAATCACTGACTGTACATGATCAATTAAAACAGATTAATAACTTAAAAATAGAAAGAACAGGTAGTGTATCGGATCTTTATCTTTCAAACAGAGAATATATACCTCCTGCCTCTCTATAAAACCTTGTTGTTTGAGGTCATAGAGTTGGAAGGAAACTGTAAAAGGAAATTTGAGAATAAGTTAGAAACCTGGCTGATATGCATGAATGCCAAGTAATGACCACAATTATTGACATTTACCGAAAATTAAAATCTCTCCCTCTTTCCCATTCTCTCGAATGTACTCACATAGATAGTGTCACCTCAAGTTGCAATCTTTCACCATTATATGAACATAGAAATTCAAATTCAGTGGCCTAAGATACATTTAAGACAAACAGTGAATCTCAGTCAAGAAAAGCAATGGAGTTAATACATTTAAACAATAATGCAAGCCTTTTAGTCCAGAAAATGTAAAAGTAAATCTATCTCAATAAAGAATGATGACGCAACGTTTTTACTATACAAAAGTTTCCATTCCTTGGTGAAGATTTATATCAGAAGACCATCATAAACTTTTCAGTTTCCCTACTTCTCTTACCACAAAAGAGCCAACACTTACATTCAATCTTATCTTCAATCGGTGCATTGGGGTGAAAGACAGATAGAGCTCTAGCAAATTCATCAAAATCTAGTATTCCGTTGTGTTTAGTATCAAACAAGTCAAACACCTGCATCTTTCAAGAACAGACAATAATCAGTCACATTGAAACTTCAAACAGCCGCTGAAAGAAATAAATTTCATCAAAATATCGGCAATTCAATAGAAGAACCAAGTGAAACTTCACTTGTTTCCAAAATACCAAATTAGGTCGACCACCAATTGATCCTTTTTCAAATTAATCCCAACTACAAGGGAGTCTCAAAGGAATGCAGAAATAAGAGACAGATGGTTCTCTTCAACAAGATGGAGAAGATAATGTAAAGCAATGCTGAATGCACAGGGCAAATGTCAATGATAAGGATAAAGTTGACAAAGGAAAAAGAGATATGCCACCAAGTACCACATAGGTCATACATTTGCATCTGGCTTATTGTGCAAGATGTTTTCCCTCTGTAGCAGTTTAAAATATACGTCCAAGAATGTTCAAACATGATTCCCTTGTGATGAAGGAGGAGGAAAACCAAGGCAAGCAGGAAATTAAATCAAAAGAAGCTTAAGTAAATAAAATTACCCTATCTGCAAACAGGCTCTCCTTTTTATTTGTCTTAAAGAGTGCTAACTGAAATTCCTCCTGCAGAACAAAACAAAAGCAGAAATTAGAGAGCATCAAATTGCAAGCAAAGAAGCTCACATTTTAATGTTCATATAATTTGGAATAAAAATGCACTTCCCACTTAAAGTCTCCCATTATAAGGTTAAAGCAACAAAGACCTGGACATGATCGGAGTCTTTCTGAAACAGGTCAGAAATAGATGCAACATTACCTTGTTGATCAGCCCATCATCAACTACAGCACTGCTGATCTTCTTGAAAAGTTCATACAATGCTTCTATTTCACTCACGCTAACTGCAATTGAGAATGAAAGCAGAAATCATTTCCAGGATCAACAATAAGATTTTATATCCAGCAGTTGATTTGGGAACAAGGCATGCATTTGAAACAAGAGAGTAAACATTTGATCCATCAGTGTTTTATCTTCTACATGAAACACACACGCACACGCACACACACAGAGAATACAAGAAGAAACAAATTTCTAGGATGTGGCTCAATCTTATTTAAGCTGTAATTACATTGATTCATATATAAAAGTAGATCGATAAATCATGGATGATAAATGACTCATACATGCATCTTCGATTTCAGAACATTCAGGACACTCCTTTCATAATCTTTCACTAATAACATGTTTAACATCTTATTTCAAATGAACAAACAAGAACCCAGCCAAGTACAAAAAGGCACACAGAAACATGGTATAAGAGAGAGACAGGGAGGTGACTTTGCCAAGAGCACACTGCCAATAGCAAAAGCAAATGAATACAAAATCAAAGAACTGGCCCATTAATCAGCTTTTGAGAAAATAGCTGCAATGATCCTTCTGCAAGTTCACCTACAGAAACCTTGTTACGACTTCTCCTTCCTTGAAACCATAAGGTTCAGTGGACTTCTCACGACGTTATTAGTGGCCTATGTCACGAGAAGTCAAATGAACAATAACGGCTAAAACGAAACACTTACAACTTGAATGAGGCAATTACAACGAACAGAGCTTCCAGAGGCAATCATTGCGTTATACCGAAGGAAAACTTGGAAGGAAACATAAACCCTACAGGGGGAAAAACCACTTGCTACTTCATCTTAACACAATCTACACACTGCCCGAGTTGCACTGTTATGTGATTTGCTCTAGATTATGGACATTGCTGAACAAAGCTAAAGAATCATTAATCAACAAGGATTAAGACTGGCTAGGAAGGGCATTATAAACATATAAAAGAAGTGATTCCGTAATTTATTAGTTTTCGAAGTCAAAGGACATACAGACTGTCTCCCTTGCCAGAGCTTCCGGATTTTCCAGACCTCGAGGTCGCTTTTCTGCATCACAACAAGTTGCAATAGTGGCACAAAAATGCTTGATTCCGTCTAGGCACCGCACCATGATCTTGTACGGTCATCAAACCACCACCCCATACCTGCGAAAAGAGAAATCACCATTGATAGAATCAACATTTCCAGCTACCCCGGACTACTCATGAATGTAAAAGATGGTTAACCTATACTTCAGCACAGAATATCCCATTACCTGAACAAAAAACGTTACTTATTCCTAGACACCAACTGGTACTTTGTTATTTCAACACATTACATGTACCCGTAATGAAAATACGCCTTCCATGAATTCCAGAGACAACAGATGCATGATGCTAGAAACCCTTCAAGATGAACTTTTCAAATGTAATCTTCTGAGCAGATAAGACATATTGTTCATGCATGGAATATAACAGCGTAGGTGCCAACATTAGACAGAAACGGGCAAAGAAAACATAAGCAAAAACACTTAACCCTCAATAAGCATCGATAAATAACGTTCTGCTCCGGAACAGGCATCCACAAAGAGACCCTATCATGAAAGCTCAACCTAAACAAACAAATCCCGAAGCCTACGATATCCGGAACAGGCATCCACAAAGAGACCCTATCATGAAAGCTCAACCTAAACAAACAAATCCCGAGGCCTACAATATCCGCCAAAAATTATCTTTACAGACTTCTAAGTAAAATCTTCTCCACGACATATTAGCAGCTAAACGGTTCACCACAACCCTCGATCAATATCTTTGACACAACAACGTCAGGCGCCTTCATGGTACACGCACAGAAATGACACAAATTGCAAATTCAGCTCAACTCGCCGCAACATACCCGCTACACAAAAACGATACCCAGAAATGAAATTCATCGATTCAGATTCTAAACACGTCGAAAACGTTCGATGGGGCGCCGCGGAAGACGCCGGACGGCCAAACCAACACCTGCCCAAAATCGTGAGGCGGGAAATGCGAAACCGGGCGAGGCCAAGGGCCACGAATGTCGATCAAAACGGCATTTACGAATCGACCCACCAACGCAAAAATCTAGGGCTCTCGACGAAATCAATCCCCCCGAACCGGGACGGCGTAAAGTTCGAATCTTTAAGCTCAGGGAGCGGGAAGAAAAGGGGAATTCTTGGTCTCACCTTTTCAGAAATTCCACAGGAGGAGACAGGGCGACGGCGGAGGCGGGGGGTGAAGATTTGGGGACATTGTCGGGGGACTGGTACTGTTCGTGGAGATGGGGTTTGGCGTACTTTTTTTTTGCCTCGCTCGTTTTGGGTGGGAACACGTCTATCTGGCGATGGCGACTGAATAAATTATTGAAGTGAATCGACAAAGCATTATTTTAGAGAGTGGGGAGAGAGAGAGATATAGACCCTGCAAAGTACTAACGTCAATTCTTGAGGCAGGAAAGGATGGGGGGGAGAAGAAAAGCGAGAGAAAAAGGGGGAAACTTTGGGGAATTTCTTCCTTTCTATGAACCTAGAGAGAGAAACAGATGCAACGGGGATTGGAGGGTTGGAAATGGAGAGAGAGAGAGAGATGGAGTGAAGGGGGATTTTGACAGGGTGGTTGTTGCACGTGACCGTCTCTCAGGAAACTGGTTTTAGGACAGAGCAGGTGATGATTGGTTGTTGCCATTTATTGTCCAAATTGTACTTTTTATGTGGGGAGAATCCTCAGTTGATGAATTTATAAATGCAAGTATTACTGTTGGAACCCCAAAACATATATCAATTTTACAGAATCCTCCTGCCTTTTAACGATGAGAAACTGTGGATTTTTTTTTGGGGGGGAGGGATGGAGAGAGAGAGAGATGTAGATTTCATAGGATAGTTTCTGTTCTTGCCTTCTGATGGCCGAGATTTGGACAATTATAGTAATTTTTGTATCCGATGATGTTGTTTCCTTATCATCCACAGGGGTATGTTAATAGGAGAGGAGCCTAGCAATAGAATCTAATCATGCCTTTGCGCTTTGATAATAGCAACTCGAAGTGAATTTGATATCCAATAATAACAGAAATTAGATAGACGAGAATTAAAAATTACATTTCAATCAATAATTAAAAATTACCGTTCAATCAATAATTAAAAATTTTGAAAAAAAAAAATGATATTGTGAATTTACCTTTCAACGTTTAACTATTCCATAGAAAAACAAAAGGGTCGCTGCCATCAGGACCTAACCGACTGTGTGATGATTGAATCCTCCATTGTCCGCATTCTTCTTACAGATAGACAACCAGGAATGGCGGTTCATTAGGCATAGAGTGATTGGTCATCACGTCCCTTCAAATTACCCCAAAAAGGTAAAAGAGCCACGTCCTTTCAAAACAATCAAGATGATGCTTCAACAATGTTTTCGCCTTCATGATTGTCCCGCGTGGATTAGTCACAGAATAACGCATATGATTCCACCCTCATGGGCACCCATCTCCAATCAACAAGCTTTGTCCCCCAAGTCCCCTACAATGGTGTTTGATGAAACATGCAAAATGGGCTACTTCCTGAGAATGTTACCATTAGTACATTAGATTCCCTAAATTAATCTCGGGTCCGCTCACTTTTTCAGCAATTTCACTCTTGCAATACCATCCATGATGTTCATCATGTCGTTCGGAGCTCATCCTAGACAGACATCCTTGCTTCCGTGTTCTCATCAATGCAACACCAGCACTCCCTTTCGATCAGATCAGGATTTGCAATTTCGCAACGAAAACTGGCATGCAAATCAGCGCAGCAACGAGTTATCCCCATCGTCTTTATCGCATCCCACATTTGATCCCAAAAGTCGTGCATGAGAAAACATGAAACATGCTAGCCACAAAGATGGTGGTAAAGGAAACGAATGCTTGTACCTGTCAGTTTAACATGTCCTAGAAGTATGATCAATATCAAGAGGTCATACATCACCCCTGAAAAAAATTTTACCCCTTGGCAACATGGTTTGACGCACACTTCTCAACATCTCAATGGGCTAGGAGGTTTAGATAACAGAATGCATCACTATAAAGTACAACAAAATCCCTGTCCCATAAAGGAAAAGAAATACCCCATGGAAGTCAAACGTGCATTTTTTTCCATGATGAAGCATCCGATGCACAAGAACTCATACCAGCCTCCGTGCACGGCTTGTCCGGGATTTCTATAAGCGCCAGATTAATTTCCCCGAGATGGCTTAGAACAATTAGTCACCGAATAAATCCTCATCATTTTCGCCATCTACAATGCTCGAATTGGATGATTCACTGACAGGCTTTTCCGGGTGATCCTTGGCTGTGGAAGCAGGGACACTACTACTCAAGGAAGTGTTTGCCCAAGAAGATCCCACTTTACCCGAAAAGATTCGCCGTAGAGGTCATCATACATCCCAACCTTGTGAGGCTTCCTAACCTTGTCCAAGGCTTGTTTAAGTCTGTCGGTCACACCTTTCTGGGCATCATCTTCTTTCGTGGATGACTGTTCCTTTCCTTTTTTGGAATTACAACTGTCCGTACGAGGGATTCATACTTCCCCACGAGACTTCCCTCTTTGACACCAATCGGACCCGGTTCAGTTTCCACATCAACACCATCAGATATCCCAACTACTTCAACCAGCTCTCCTCCAGCTTGATCCCTAAATGCCACTCGCAAATTCCTAGCTTTCTTAGCAGCTCTCTCTGATTGATCTCTGTCCTTTCCATGTGATGATAATCTGGAGGCACTGGATTGAGATGCCCTGTTCGACTTACCAAGACCATAACGATTTATAAGGGTATTATAAGCCACGATAGCTTCTTCATCTGAAGGATCAGGAGGAGGTGGTAAATTTATCTCTGCGGGTAGTGGAGTTGGGGGGAAGAGAGCTGCATTGTCCTTTCTTAAAATGTAGCTCCTCGTTGACGCAGCGAACCTCAAAGACTGCCCCACTTCAAGCTCAACAGGGGTATCTTTGGTCAACCGCTCATTCGCAACGAATGTTCCATGTGCAGATCCCAGATCAATTACATATACGCTGTCAAACAGAATAAGAATTTCAGTACTTGTGGTTCCAAGTTGATAAAATCAAGAGCAGTCATCTGCAATTTCTGTTTCTTCCCAGAGATAAGAAAAATGACATGGCTTTACCGTCAGGTCATATGAAATCACATAGGATTACCAAGATGACTAAGGCAGACTGGTCAAAACTCAGAGGTGTCAAAACTCAGAGGTAAACCTCGAGTTGCGTATATCCTAAGTGAATGAATTGATATAAAAAGAGCCAAGCCCAGCTCTATTTTGAAAGCAATATGAACTAAGCATATGTCACTGTATTCAGATCTTTATTTCTATTTTAAGTGTAATCTTCAAGCGCTTCCTTCCACATACAGTTTTCAGAGTTCTTCACACTGTATTTGTACTCTCCTTCAAGTGCATTGGTTGATGTCAACTGTGTAAATGTTAAAAACGGGAATTACCAAGCCTCCTTTTCTAAATGCAAGCCCAGCCATTTCATATCATTTCTCAAGGCTAATTTTCCATTACCAGTTTCCACAGCAAACCATAAGTAGGAAATTTCAAACTTTTTAGTATAAGAGCCCCTTATATATCAGTTTTTCTTAAGTAGACCCATTACAGATTTAATTTCCAATCAACAAAGAAAATCAAACTACATTATGTCTTATTCCCTGCATTCTTGTGCAGTGTGCAAATATCAGAAATTGTCAGATTTATGCATCAAAAGGAAACAAACTACAAAAAAGGGCATGCAAGGGTGACAAAAGATTGCCATCATTTGTTGACACCATGTTCACATGACTTAGTGCACAGCAATCATTCTACCATAGTATCAACACAATACTCTCATCATAAAACCACGTTTTAACTGACATAGAAACTGCCGTACAGCTGCAAAGCTGTATCGCCAGAGAGAGTAAGAAATCTACCTTCCATTTTTTGTGAGGAACAACTGCAGCATGCTGGCGTGAAACAGACTGGTGGTCAAGCACAAAATCACAAGTCTGAAACTGCCTCCCAAAGATTTGCCTCCGCTTGTCCAAATTAATTCTATCAAGAACCTCACCATCCTTTAAAACATCGAGATAGTATACGCCCGGTCGTGGCTCGATTGCCCAGTCAGGTGGCTGCCAAGTTGACTGACCCCCACCTACCTGAGTCGACTGCTGAGGCTGGCCCACCAGTGGCGCAGCCTCCGGCGCAACAACTCTTTGAGAGACATGGGCTTGGTTCTGAAACTGGTCTGGCTTGTTGTAGGCTTGAGATTGTGTGTATTGCACAGAAGAATGATTAGGCACCTTTGAGCTGGAATGGTTAGTGGTACTGGCAGCAGAATTGGCAGAGACTGAAAATGGTTCCAAGGACTGAGCTTTCTTAAATCGATCCAGACCCGATCTCCGTACATTATTCACTTCATACGATCAACTTGCTCTCAGCACGAACTCAACTTACACAAGATGCAAACCAAATTGTACAACTCCTATCAAAATCCTAATCTCACCCAGCAAAAGCACTTAGGTCAAATCTCCACAGCCAACTCTCCTCAAAACCCACACGCTTCCCGCAAACACGGGAATCCTCCACCAAAGCCTCATCTCAGCTGCAAAACAACAACCGGAAAAGCAACATGCAGAACAATTAGAAGGAAAGAACTCACTATTTCAACCAAGAAACACAATAATGAGCCAACACATCACGAATTCTCCAAAAATCAACCGTTTTAAAACACAAAGAAGCCAACTTCAACTCGAAAAACACCAACACATCAAATTCTTCACCCTTTTCTCGAAATTCCTCACGATTCACATGCTCAAATCAACAGCGCATGCAGACCCGTCAACTAATATCAACCGCAATATCCACAGCAAGTGCTCCTCGGACACCAGACAACGTACCCAGTCGAAAAAAAAAAAAAAACGAAATTTCTCACGATTCACACGCTCAAATCAACAGCGCGCGCAGACCCATGAACTAATTCAGCCGCAATATCCACAGGCAAGTGCTCCCCGGACACCAGACGCCGTGCCCAACCGAAAAAACGAAATTCCTCACGATTCACACGCTCAAATCAATAGCGCGCGCAGACCCATAAACTAATTCAGCCGCAATATCCACGGGCAAGTGCTCCCCAGACACCGGACGCCGTACCCAGCCGAAAAAACAAAATTCCTCACGATTCACACGCTCAAATCAATAGCGCGCGCAGACCCATAAACTAATTCAGCCGCAATATCCACGGGCAAGTGCTCCCCAGACACCGGACGCCGTACCCAGCCGAAAAATCAAAATTCCTCACGATTCACACGCTCAAATCAACAGCGCACGCAGACCCATCAACTAATTCAGCCGCAACATTCACAACAAGTGCTCCCCGGACACCGGGCGCCGTACCCAGAAAAGGAAAACCGAGGCGGGTCAAGAAGGAAACCGAGCATCATCAGCGGATCCGAAACAGGACCATCCGAAGGAGAAACCCGGAATCGAAACCCGGCCGACGGGAACTTGGCACTCACCTTAGGGTTTCCGCAAGTGCGGCTGAGCTCGGAAGTGGGTTTAATGGCGGATGCGGCTCGTTCATTGGCACCCTCCTACTGCTGCTGCTGCTGCTGCTGCTGCTGATTCTTCCCGTACTGAGAGACCCTCGCCGCAGGCGGAAAGCCATGACCAAAATACGCAGTGGAATATATGACTTTTATTCGATTTTTCAGAATATCCCGTAATTATAATATTTGTTCAGTTTTGTGAATCGTAAATTAGAAAAGTGTGCCAAAAAAAAAAATCTGTTTTTTATGTAGCAGAAGATGGAAGGAAAAATTTGGATATCTAGAATCAATGTAAACTACTAAAAAACCGTAATTTATATAATAACATAATTTAACCGTGACAGTAAATAGTCCAATAGCATAATATTTACTCTCAAGTGATTAGTTCAGCCGCGACATAACTTTAGTCACATCGTGAAAGGGGATAATCCCAGCCTTACTCTCACTCGTCTCGTAAAGTAAGCATTTTTTATGGCTTAGGCTACATATTCTATTGTGAGTGCTTTATAATACAGTCGGGGAGGACATCAACGTTAATAGCCCCATCTCACTCTTTTCACAAGTATATATATAGGATTCATTTGTTTGACTAAAGACTCCAAAATAAAGAAAAACATTTTTCATGAAAATAATTTTTAAAGAAAATTGTCAGTTTTTATTTCTTGTGTAGTTTAAGGAACATGAATTCCTTTTCACCGGATAGGGAATCTGAGCTTGCTATTTTCAATCAATAGAAAACATTTTTAATAAATCAATTAGTTTTCCTTCGTCAAAATATTGAAAAGTCGAAAAATAATTTCCCAAAAACATTATTTTCTTCAAACAAACAAACCCATAATTTAATATATAGATACTACAATAGTTTGAGCCCTTTTTGGAGGACGAGCATCACCGAAATGAATATAAGTACCATGAGCAGCATTAAAGACCAAATGGACACATGTCAAACAAGATGTATTTCATAAATAACAGGATCCCAATTACTTCCAACGTTAAATGAAATGATTGAGGGGGAAAAATATTAAAACGAATTTGAAAATGCAAAGTTGATTTATCCACCAATTATCCAATTGCTTTTATCACAAAAACTTTCTAAGTAAGATACACAACTAATGATATTTCTTCCAGATTTTAGTCAATAATTACGTTGTACCCTTGCTTTTGAGTATATTAGTTAGTAAGTTACTATTGATCCACAACCCACATACGTGCGCAGAAGAAAGTAAAGAGAGAAATGACTGCTGAATCTAATAAGACAAATTACTTTTTTTTTTTTTGGTCGAAAGAGAGGATAATTTAATTTAAGTAGGGAAAAAGGAACAACCCTTAACAAGGGCATCTGTACACAACAAGTCCAACATAAGTCTAGGAGGTGAATGGACCCAGTTTGGGGAGAGGTAGCCTCATCGGCTAGGGCATTGGCGGTCCTGCGACAATGCTTTACGATTAGGGATGGGAAACAGGTCGTCAATGCCTCGCATTGAGCAAATAGAGCGTGGCAGTTCCACGGCGGCGATCGTTCCCGGTTGAGTGTCTCCACAAGGGTGAGATTGTTAGATTCGATCACCAGGTTAGCTTCATTCTCGCCTTTGGATAGGAGGTTCTAAAGTGTGCATAACAGAGCTTGTGTTTCCGTCTCCATTGCAGAAGAGGCTTGAACGATTTGGGTAAATCCTCTAAGCAGTCGACCAGTATGGTCACGAGCAATGCTGGCGATCGACCCCATCCGGTTTGTGCTAACGAAGGCGCCGTCAATATTCACCTTTATGATGCCAGGATCTGGTGGTTGCCAAATGCGATTAGGGTTAAGGTAAGTGCTCTCAATGCTCGGGTTCTTCTGCTGGGATGTGAGATTGATCCGTGCCTGAATAAGTGTTGTTTCCACTAGGAGATCCGGATGGGTGCGATGATGTCGGAATACCAATTGATTCCGAGCTTTCCAGGTTTGCCATAACAGAGAGGCGATGGTCTCAAAATATGGTATGTATCTCTGCTGCTCGATAATATCCGTTAGCCATGCATCAATTCAGTGTGTTCGATAGCTTGAGATGTTGATCTGCACTTGGGGGTGACTCCAAATATAAGAAATCCATGGGCATAACAAAAATAAATGTTCAGGGGTCTCGAGGGAATTCAATGAACAGAGCTTGCAGATGGGGTCAGGGGTAATTTTTCGCCGATATAGGTTGTCTTTTGTAGGTAAAGCATTTTGACACAGAGACCATAGAAAGATGCGTATTTTTGGAGCTATTTTAGCTTTCCATATCTGTTTCCATAGCTTGCTAGATATTTGATAAGAGGAAGAAGCACCGGAGTTCACACCAGAATTTACCTGACCAGATGCTAGTTGTCGAATAAACTTATAATTGCTTTTGACAGTATAATTGCCATCCTGAGTTTCAGTCCATAGAAGTTTATCTTCGGTAGAAGCAGGGCACAGCTTGATAGTAAGAGCTTCAGAGACAACTTCTTCAGGAAAATGTTTAGTTAGAAGGTCGACATTCCACTTGTTTTGTTGAGGTATAATAAAATCTGCTACTAGTTTCAGTTCTCCACTGTCTGCTGGTCCTCCTAAGATGCCTATAGACAACCATTTATCTTCTCTGACTTTGATCATTTTACCATTACCAACTAACCATTGAAGCTTCTGTAGGATTGAATCCTTGCCAAGTAAAATACTCTGCCATCCCCATGAGGGTCTAGACCCCTTGTTAGCGTTCCAGAAATTTGTAAAAGGAAAATATAATCCCTTAAAAACACTGCACCACAGAGATGAAGAATTTTGAAAGAGACGCCATGCTTGCTTTCCCAATAAGGCCTTATTAAAGGAGATTAGGTCTCTGAATCCGATTCCACCTATAGCTTTGCTTGCTTTAAGAGTTTCCCAGCTTTTCCAATGAATCCCCGATCTGTTGTTGTTGTTTTGCCACCAGAACCTTGCTATTTTTTGTTCTACAGATTTGCATATAGAAATAGGAACTTTAAAAATTGTCATTGCATACTGTGGTAATGCCTGAACCACTGATTTTAGAAGAACCTCTTTCCCTCCCTTAGAGATGAGATTTGCTTTCCAGCCCTCTACTTTAGCATTGACTTGTCCTAGGATTTAAGAAAACATGTCTTTTTTCGATAATCCCCAATCAGATGGAATGCCTAGATATTTGCCCGTTTTGTTTAGCAGTGGCACCCTTAGTTCTTGTGCCATATTAACCTTAAGAGGCTGAGGGCAGAATCTGCTTAGGAACAGACCAGATTTATTCCTGTTTATTTCTTGACCAGTAGCTAGGCAATACTGTTGTAGAATATTTGCTAAGTTTTGACATTCTCGGGTAGTTCCATCAAGGAAAAAGATAACATCATCAGCAAAGAATAGGTGGGATAAAGTGGGACACCACCGATTAAGTTTGATTCCTCGTAGGTTACCCATGTCAACAGCTTGCTTGATGAGGGTGGACAACATATCTGCTAATAAAATAAATAAGTAAGGAGAGAGAGGGTCATCTTGTCTGAGTCCCCGGGACGGTTGAAAATAACTAAGAGGTTCGCCATTGAGCTTCACACTTAGAGACGTCGTAGTAATACATTGCATCAGCCATGTTACCCACCTTTCGTGAAAGCCCATTCGCCGTAGATAAGCATCCATAAAATCCCACTCCACCCTATCATAGGCTTTCTGCATATCCAATTTCAAGACCACCTGAAATTTTTTCTTTCTTTTTCTGATCTTTAACTGGTGAATAACCTCTTGTACTATAAGGATATTGTCTTGTATCTGATGGCCTGAGACAAAGGCACTTTGTTCTTTGGATATCAGCTCCGGTAGCCAAATTTTCAAGCGATTCGCCAGAACCTTTGAAATAACCTTATAAATAAAATTACAGAGGCTGATAGGGTGAAATTGGTCTAACCTCTCAGGGTTCGGTACCTTGGGGATCAAAGTTATGGCTGTCCTATTTACATCAGCTGGCATAACCCCTGTAGTAAAGAAATTCTGGACTAGATTGAACACGTCATCCTGTATGATGTCCCAATGATTGTGGTAGAACAAACCGTTTAAACCATCAGGTCCTGGTGCTCGAGTGGCTCCTAATTGGAAAGTTGCAGCCTTTACTTCCTCTCTCGTAACTTCAGCTATGAGTTGTGTATTCATTACTTGTGAAACTACTTGGGGACATTGCATTAAGATAGGTTCATAGTTGCGTCGTCCTATTGAAGTGTAAAGTTGTTTAAAGAAAGTAAGGGTCATCTGCTTCACCTGCTCTGGCCGTCGAATCCACTCCTCATCATCATTCTTTAATATGCTGATTCTATTTCTTTTCCTCCTTTGTATAGTGGTTGCATGAAAAAATTTTGAATTTCTGTCACCCCATCTCATCCAGTTAATCCTGGAGGGCATCGCCCAGTGCTGTTCTTCTTGTGACCATAAGTTTTGAATTTCCTGCTGCAAAGAAATAATCTGGTCTTTGTCATGATTGCATACAGGTTGGTTAATACAACTTTGAAGTTGCTGCTGGAGAAGATGAAGGCGATGATGGTCTGCTGTGAATTTTGATCTGCTCCACTTGGCCAGCGCATTTGTAGTGGCCTTTAACTTCTGTGAGATGGTGGAATTGTTGAGTGATGCAGCTTGCCATGATTCTGCTACCACTTTACGACACTCCACATCTTGCAGCCAATAGGATTCAAAGGTAAAGGTCTTTCTCTTTTTCACTAGATTGGATGTAGTAGTTAGCAAAATCGGACTATGATCCGAGCCTATAGCTGGGAAAGCCAACACCTCAGCTTCTGGGTAGTTTAAGCGCCATTCTAGAGTGCATACAGCCCGGTCCAGTCTTTCTTTAATTACTTCATCTCCGCTTCTATTATTTATCCAAGTATATGCACAGCCCTTTGTTTCAAGATCCATGAAGGCATAATCATGTAGTAGTTCCCTAAAAGAGTGCAACCTGTATGTCTGAACTGGTCTTTTACCGAGCTTTTCCCAATGATTTAATATTTCATTGAAATCCCTAATACACACCCAGGGAAGAGAATTTAAGTTACTGAGGTGCCTCAAATCTGCCCAGAAAAGCTGTCTCTGTGAGTACACTGCCGGGGCATGCAAACAGGTGAGATGCATAGGGTTAGCACTCCTATCTTCAGAACAAAGGGTGTCGATAAAATGTGAGTTGCAATCATTAACAGTAAGAGATACTTGATCGTTCCAAAACATAACCAACCCTCCTGCCAAACCTTGGGGGTTCACCACAAACCTGTTGTCATAATTTAGCCGTCGTTGGATTCACTGAATAATTGGTTCCATATTCCTAGTCTCCATCAAAAAGACTATATCGGGCCGATCTTGAGCCACTAAGGCTCCAAGAGCTTGAACTGTCAAGGAAGAGCCCAATCCCTGACAGTTCCAACTTAGGATTTTCATTTTTTCAACGGTAGCTTCTTTGGGCAAGCCACCTCAGCCCAATCAGTGGCCATTTTGGCCTCAAATATGGGAGCCTTCAACAGGGTATTTTCATCAAAAGAGTCGATAGAACCTGACGTGTCTCGTAGGGAGCATATCTCTTCGCCTTCTTCACTGGGGACGTCTTGGTCTGTGTTCTAGGTTTTTTCAATTTCTTTGAAGATGATGCTGCAGCTGTAAAGTCTGGGATATCTGTTGTGGTTGCTATTACAGGATTGACAAGGGCCATCGGCTTGGTTTGAACATTCTCTCGGGGGAGGGGGATGGGAGGGGGGAAGGAAAGCAGCCAGTGAAGTGTTCGATTGGGAGCAAGCGAGGTGTCATCGATTCTTGATGATTGCGATACCACCTTGTGGTCTTTGGGAGTAAGAGCAAGCCTGGTTGAGGGGTTTCAGGTACTGTTTCTTCAGCTTCATCTTGATTGGTTTTCGGTTCATAGAAAACTTGCCAGAAAGGGCTATGTTCTTTGACTTCAGCCCTTAACCACTGTCCGTAGTACATGTTATCTCTCCTGTCAAATTTTTCCTTCTCATATGGGATATCTTTGCAATATGTTGCGTAATGCTCAATGACACCACAGGAGTAGCAGTAATACGGTAGACGTTCATAACGGAAATCAAGCCAAATATTTTTTCCTGCCACACAAATAAGCTTTCCGGGTTTCAGAGGCTCATGAAGGTTCATTTCAACTCGAACTCTCCCTGCCTTTAATATCGATCCTTCTCTCGCCTCAAATTTAACATCCAGAACCTTGCCTACATCTTGGACTGCTTTGCTGAGTAACTGCTCTGTGCATTGCTCTAAAGGCAACCCGTAAACTTGCATCCAGAAAGCACACGTAGTAAAATTATAACAGTGTAATGGTGTGTTTAGGGTCCA
Source organism: Eucalyptus marginata (assembly GCA_014182565.1). Classification (NCBI taxonomy): domain Eukaryota; kingdom Viridiplantae; phylum Streptophyta; class Magnoliopsida; order Myrtales; family Myrtaceae; genus Eucalyptus; species Eucalyptus marginata. The sequence goes on along the minus strand of CM024589.1, from coordinate 50,872,758 downwards.
AGGCTTTAGTATGACCAAGTTGCTCGAGAATAACCATGGGCCATTTTCTAGAATTCGTTGTTTTTCACTCTCCGAGCAGAATTTAATGACATAAAGACCTTCTTCGCGCTGAGAAATATCAACTTGGTCAAGACGCCAAGCTCTTTTCATTGTGTTCTGAAAAGCGGTAAAATTGATAGATGGATTACCTAGAATTTTCCCCACAAGAGTTAATTGACATTCAGTGATCTTCTCCGCAGGGGGTTCTTCATCCCAAACATCAATCTCCTGTGCTGACCACAAGCGGCCCAATCGACTACATAGTGCGGCTAAGCGAGCCTGCTCATCCTGGTTCGCATTATCCATTCGGTGGCTCCAGAAGAGGTCGTAGGGTATTAAACAAGATTAATGAGTGCCGATCTTCGACATGCAAGGACAGCTTTGGAAGATTTATTCGACCAGCCGCAAGAAAGAAAGGGGGCTACGATGATTCAAGGGAACAATTGGTTGTATTTTAGAGGGTGTAAGAGGGGAATTGTAGCAAAAGGGTGGTGGGACTGCCCCGCCGAGTGTTCCATAGGTATAAAAGACAGAGCTCCAAAACTCAAGAAGGGGCGTAAATGAAGATTCTGAGAATTAGGGTTTAGAATGAAGATGAAGCTACCATACGGTAGAGAGAGACTCTACATTTTCGAGAGGCACATTCCGGTCCCAAGACAGATTACTTTTTCGCTTGTATAATTGATGAAATTCAATGGATAAAATACACCGACGAACTCTGCTTACAGTTCTTCCAATATATATAAAAAGCGAATAAGTGATATCTAGTGTCAACTTTTCGTTTTTTTTTCTTTCAAAAATAAACATATTGACAAAGCGAGATGAATGTGATATGACAAACCATGCTTAAAAGCAAGAAATTAGACAACTTCTAGCCCTCATGTCCTTCACTTAATCAAAGGCAAGCAAATTGAGCTAGACCCAGCGGGATTTGTGAGGAATGGCCCTTCTCACACATTGGCCTAAGGCTTTAGCAACAATCTCACATACCACTAACGATAAAACCCAAAATGACAAAACTATGATGATAGACAGAGTGTATAATGTATGCCATGGTGGCTGAATTTGGAACAGATAATCACATTTCTAAATGGGAAAAGACCACCAAAAAAAGACTTTGGGTGACAAATTTACCAAACTTTTTTTTATACACAAAAACCCCAAACTTTTAACTATGACACATTTATATCATCAAGGACATTTTATTATTATTTTTCTATTTTTCCTTTTCCTTTTTCTTTTTTTCTTTCTCTCTTCCCTCCGCCTATCATGGCGGAGGGAAAGCCCAAATCCAGCGGGTCGCCCTCGCCCTGGGCTGGCTTGGGCCACCCTCACCAACGTTAGGCGAGGATGGGCCTCGCTTGACACCCGCGAGGGCTGGCGAGGGGTGCCTCGCCGGACTCGGGCGAAGGTGCCCTCGGCAGATCTGGCAGGGGAGGCCCTTGCCGACACCAATGAGGGCCGCCTCGCTACGCCGACAAGGGCCACCCTCGCTAGCTAGCCTAGGCGAGGGTGACCCTCGCCCGACGCCATGGCCGGCGGAGGGAAGAGAGAAGAAAAAAAAAGAAAAAAAAAAGAAAAAAAATTAAAAAGTAAAAAGACCAAAAAATGTCTTATAATTTAGGGTAAATGTGTCACACGGATAGAAGTTAAGAGTTTTTATGTCGCAAAAAAAAAAAAAAATTTGGGGTAAATTTGTTATTTTGGGTAAAGTTTGGGGTTTTTCATGGTTTTTCCCTTCCAAAATTGAAACTTATTTTAACCCATCTATGTATTCTATCATTCAATATACAAAGTTCCAAAGTACATAAAAATCTGTGTGGGATGCACCTTTATCCATTCCTCATTCCCTTATCCACAACGCATAAACCAGTATAAACAACTACAACTAGACTTGCAGTGGTATGGAAAGAAAGAACAAAAGATCAACAACGGTGGATTGCTACATGAATCCTCTTACGTCATTGTGCTCGACTCTTCAACAGATCTTGCGTGAGATTGAACAAGAAATCTACCAGAAAGAAAGTGACTATCGATTTAAGTCACAAGTTCCAGATGGAAATTGTTCTTTCTTTGCACACCATGCAGATATTGGCAAAGAACCCAAACAGAGTTTTTTTGCTCCTATGCAAAGAGAGAGATGCAAATCCTTTTGCTCTTACAAGTCTAAACGTTTCAAATGTCTCCAATATATATAGAGTCAGTGTTGCATTTCATATCAGCTATCGGCAAAAGCCAACTGCATTACTGCACAATTGCTACAAGATATAACACCTTCCCACGATACAATCAGATTTTGCACACAGCTCACTTTTCCTTCTGATATTTTGTCTTCTGCACAAAGAGGAAAATGAGGATGCTTTCTTGGATTCCCCACTGTTTACAATCTACAATCTCCTCACACAAATGACTACAAAGCCGACACTACGTTTCGAGTGCATATCTAGCCCGCGGCATTGCCATTCACTAAGATGGATCCATCAGTCACTAACTCAAAACTTGGACATCATGGATAATCCTAGATGAGAGTGAGTTTCAATTAGCTTTCTTTATCTACCCACTTTTTTCACGAGTTATGTTCTACACAAGCATGTGGAGGAATCAAAGAATGCTCACGCTAAATTTGTTGTCGAGACATGTATCATATACTCCTCGATGCTGTTTCCTTTAAATCTCAGCAATGCCTGAATACCTTGCCTAACTGGATAACAGAACCGAAGGAACGAGGTGATTCAGAGAAGAGTATCAGCCTTGTCTCCAGCAAGCTAAAGGTTATAACACCACAATATTGCAAAGATCTCCATACTATCTCAGGGTGAATTCCTTCTCAATGGCCCCGAACATTACCTTCAGGCGATCTTGCAGATTTAAGAGAATGTTCTTCGTAATCCTCTTCCGATTCTTACTACTTTTCAGCCACGCAATCCCAAAAAATACCTTTACGCTGCACTCCTTAGGTCGTGAAGGTGCATCTTCAATCTGGTATCTAAGGTGAAGCTGAAAGCACAAAACTACTTAGGAAGCCAGATTTACAGATTCAAAAGAAGATAAAGGAAAATGGGATATATAGTGAAAAATGAGGTAGAATCGATACATTGAAATAGTCACCAAGTGGGACTGCATGGAGAGTCATAACCTCTTCAATAAGCCAACCATCTCTATCTGGAAGAGCAGATTTTTGCTGAGTACTTGTGACCTCCCCTCTATATCGGGAAATACGCTTATCGAATCTGTAATATAGTTGTCTCTCATATACATCTGGCTTCTCCGACTCCCATGGGGTATATGAATAATTAAGACAACCAGCCTTCTCCATAACCTTCCGCTCCAAATCCTCACCGCCGAAAACTTCCATGAAGAAGTCGGTCTGACATGGCCAAAGGAGTTAGTGGACAATTCTTTTCTCTTTCTATGATCAAGAAGCCCATCTTAATTAGAAAATTCGGGGCATGATGCTATAAACTACTCAAGGCAAAAGAATACCGTTTGGAAGTCCATTTTCTAATGCATGTTTGAAAAGCTGATAAGTAATGGGTAACTTACAGGAACAGGGAGGACAGAACAATCAACTTCAGACAAGCTAACATCCTCAAGGCCCAAGAAGGACCCGCTCTCTTCTGTTACAAGGCTTCTAGCTTCAGATTCTTCTTCAATGAGTTGAACCTTCTGCTCTGGAGTCAAAGACCTAGCCTTCCAAAGAGCCATGATTGTCCTGCACATAGTATACATGCTTTAGTCTTTTCATAAGCCCAATAATTTGATGCCTTCTCCGATTGTCCTATGCCATTTTTGGCAATTAAGCAGAGGCCCAATGACAATCGCACCAGATGTATAGTAAGTAATCACCACCAGACCAACTAATTTTTAACAACTTCAAGCATTCACAGAAAGCTTCCAAAGGAATATTAACTCACTGATTACCTGTGTGCCACATTGAAAGAAACAAAAGACTGAAATTGGAACTTCAGCCTGCCTTCCTCATCTTGTGTCTTTGCCCCGTGTCTTGCTTCCATACCTCTGCCTCGCCAAAGAGTCATAACCACAATAGGACTACCCATTGATGAAAGAGTAGGAGACAAGACTTGAATATCTTCTATGTCCTCCCAGAGGAAAAAGAATTTGGTCTTCTGTCCAAACAGATTTGCATGGAAACCAATAATCCGTGCTGACAAAAAAAGGCGGCCCTGTTGAAGAGCAACCTCTAACATGAGATGTCAGCACCAATAAGCCTAAAACCCTCAAGAAAATTCTCAAAATAATTGTTCATTCTTTTCTTTTTGGCTATGTGATTGAACAGCATCGAAACGGCTGAAACAGGACAGTATAGAAAATACGGTCAGTGTGGATGTATTAACATCAAATGATAAAATAGCTTAACAAGCACCTGGAGAGGCATTTTGCGTTTCAAGTGACAAGTGAAATCATTGATGAGAAATTCCTCTGGTGGGAGAGCAAAAAGCTTCTGGAATGCGGAATTTGTTTGTGGAGACCTTATATTTATCTGCATCATTCATAATTACAATGATTATGCTGTTAGTACGACTATAGCATACAGAGACAAATAAGACCCACATAACAATTGTCCCAAGAGAATTAGGAAACTGGTGACTTACCTTCTTTCCCACCTCTTTCTCCATCTTAGATATGTACTCTTTCGCCACATTGCTACCTCTTGTATTGTCTAAGAAGATCCTCAAGTGCAGCTTAGACTGGCATGCCTGAGCTAGCTTTCCATGAAGAGGAACCCACACATCAGCTAGGTCTGATATGTTGTTCCTCACAAAATTGACTTCGGCATGTCCTAAAGATGTAGCTTCATCAAAAGGTCCATCAAAATCGAAAACCTCCACATCTAGCATGGAAGGAGGATCCTCCATGGCATCAAATTCAAATATTTCTGCACGATCCAGAGGGCCAAAGCAAGATCAATGCAAAGGAGATTGGTGTCTAGCAAAAAGTAAGATAAATTATCTGCAGTTCAGCAAATATGCACAATGAAACTAGTAGCTCTACCAAAGATGCTAATTTAATGAAGATAAGGGATTCTACAGAATTTACCATTCCACAGAGGATCAGTTTTCTGAAACTTTATTGAACTCGTTCTCGTCTTGCCATTACAGGTAAAGACGACATATGGGTCAGACAAAGCACTCGAGTCAACAGCTGCTATGCTACTTCCTTCAATCAAAGCAACGGTTAGCAACCATCCATCACCTTGAGCTCTGACTCCATGATCGCTACCTAGAGTTGAAAGGGTAGCCGAGAATTTAGATTTCGCCACAGAAAAGTCCACCTAAATTTACGCAAAATTTCTGGAGAGTTGGTTGATAGCAAGGAATTCCAAGCTTACAGTTCTCTTGAAAGATAGATTACATAAGCAAGCATCACAACCATGTATTTTTAAGAGTCAAACAAAAAGCTAGCATAGAGCTATACATGAAGATCAACAAAGTAGCAATATAAATCTCAGAGCCTCATTCAAAATACTCGACGGGAGAATCCCATTTACCACAAACTAGAAGACCGCAATTGCATGGAGGGGGATGCTGCATACAGATATTACCTTTCTGCATTCTGGCCTGCATGAAGCGTGAAATAAACACCAAGACTCGCTCAGCTTGGAGAACCAGTATACCACACACAATGACTTCACCGATTGAATCAGGCAGATCTAGCCCGACAAACTCCAGCCCATGAATTGCACTTGGTGTGGCAAGCCATAGGTGAACAAGCACATACAATCCCATGACAAAAGTAGATAGCACGGTAAAATTGGCAAAGTATTGCACAGCGAGCTTCCAATCTGATTGAGGCTCTGCCTGCAAAGAGGCCAATATCTGCTCCTTGTTGGACCCGATGTCCTCTGAATTGACCGGCTTAACATTCTGATTAAGTAAGCCAGCATACTGCTCAAAACTGTCCTTGAGACCCTGCCGAACTCCATTTTCTATCATACCTTTCATCATCGTATTCTGCAGAAAATTCATCCGCCACGATATCACCAATCGTGAGGATTGTTCTCCTGAGGGCAGCTCGGGCCCATGGGTAATGCAATAGAGCAACTCAACTTTGAAGGTACTCCCATACATAACATCTGGAGTGCTTACACTTGCGAAAACAGCATAAACCTTTCCGTCAGCCTTCAAATAAGTCTGCTCCTCAGTGGCTTTGACGGCCTTGATCATTTTCATTGCCGCCTTAATGTAGGAAACCACTCTCTTCAAGGTCTCTGCACCATTCTCAAACTTCCATTGCCCGAGTTGCAGTTCTGTTGTTCCTTGAAGATCAGCCAATGATCTATAAAAAGGGGAATCGGATGAAAAAGCAATGTATTCAGGTCAGATGGTGCAATGACGCATAGATGGTCCAAAAGCACTCCTCCTGGTAAATTGCTTGGAGTTTCGCCTTCTTGCTCTCGAGACTCCATTATTTTAATCAACTCTTCAAAAGAACCAGAGGAAAACTGGTCATCATCTTGGCTGTCAGAAGATTCAAGCCCAGAAGCTTCAGGTAGCTCCGGCAAGTCAATGCCTTTAGTAGAGGCAACTGATGATGTGTCTGCACTCTTGTTAAACATCTGTGCAAGACGACCTGCAAAAAGTTTTCTGAGAGCAGGACTTTTCTTCCTTTGAGGACAAAAATTAGTCTCGCATGGGTGAGGCTCTTGGTGAGCTACCGAGAGATGCTGCCGGTGATTCGCCCATCAAGTCTGCATGCCTTTTCAAGACAGGGACAACTTCTCCTTCATTGCCATTCATCTCCAAGAATGCGCTGCTTTCTGAGAAATATATAGCTAGCTGTATTTCACCTGCCAGGAAAGAAAAGGAGGGGGTGCAAAGAGGTGAGTCGCCATTCTTTTCTCAATATTCAAATAATTTTACAAAATTTATCTATTGGAACATGCAATAAATATCCCCACAAATGCTTTCGTGGTTCTAACTAAAAGGTCCATAAAATCAAATCGTTAAAATGGTACTTAAAAACTAAATGTTGTGACATTCATAAAAAACTTAAACAAGAATACCGTGAACAAAAACATTCAAGATCTAACCAGGCAATTAAAGGTGCACATAGAGACCATGCAAATACATGTAACAATTCATATTAAATTACAATTGAGACAAGTAAAAGCATCTCACTCTAACAGTACAGGAAATAATCTGTAAAATGAGTCCTCTAAAGTGTAATATATTCTGTAAATTTGACATGGAAAGTGCATGGCCAGGTACCCAAAGTCTTGTGACATGAGAGAGAGAGAAAGACAGACAGACAGACAGACAGACAGACAGACAGACAGACACAGGCATTCATTCTGTGATCAAGATATTAAAGAACAGGTGCACCACCATCTAGATGCTAGTGAAGAACGAGGAAAAGCGCAAAGCACCTGGACAAGATTTCATTGATTGGCGATACTCTGAATCAGTCGATTTTGTCTCAGCATTAGAAGGGCTACTTTTATAAAGTCCACAACCAAATACAAGTTTTCAATTAGTCAGGCATAACAGATAGAGTCAACAAACTAGACCAAGTTAGTTGGAAGTCCAAATGCAAAGATGCATAGCAAAGTGAAAGCCACTATTAGGAAGTAAGCACTGTCTAAGGATAGTAACCACACAACTTAAACCCCAATTATCCGACTGATATTGTTCACTCACCTAACCTAAAGACAGCAACATATCTTCAGCATGTTCAAAAGATGCCTCGATTAACATCTGAAGGGGTGATCAAAAAGTCACTCAAATAAGCTACAATTAACATCAAACATTCTAATGAAACTCAACGGTACGCACCGCATTCCTTATTCTTGGACTTCTTATTCTTTGGTTGCAGACAATACCACGCGGTGCCGAGAGAGCCGTTATCAGCATCAAACACGCGCGAAACCGGGATCTTCAGCAGCCCAATGAAATCGTCATTGAAGTACCTGTCCTCATCCAAAACAGTGAGCACAAGCTCATCCTTCAAATCATCAACCTTGAAGCTAAATTCCTCTCCCCAGCTCGGGTGCAAGCTCTTCTTTACTACTTTCGTCCTGAACCTGTGCCTCCCCAGCTGAAGCCGAACGTACGGATCACTAAACCCGTTTAGATCCATCGCCGGTATGCTTCTAGCTTCAATCACACGCACATAGAGCTTCATAGCTGATGCCAAATTTTGAATTCGACTCGAGACCCGGAATTGCTCCGGCCCCAAACCAGCAGGCTCCCCCGCAACCCAGAAAGAATCAAGAAGAAAAAACGAAACTTGTCTCTACCCAAATACCCGATACGAACGAGTGATCCAGCTGCAACGATGGAGTCAACAAATAGTGAGGACCCACGTAAGTTACGCGGATTGAGTCATTCAATGGCGTTAACTTTTACATCAACGGAAATGAGCTCCAAGAAAGGGACAGCAACCTCAGAGCGATCGACCCACGACCGACGCCGACAACGAACGCGCAATGTGCCACGAACCCAATGATCAGCACCGAGGAGAAAAGAATCAAGAGATGGTCAGACACGGCTCGATTCGCCGACGACAACAACAACAACCCATCACGGATCGGATCAAGAAAATCTAATGCCGACAAGAACCAACGAAAGAAAAAAGCAAAAAACAAAGAATTGGAGTTGCGGGAGGAGATGAATGAACGAAAATTCAAGAACGAGGACGACCCAGAAACGGAGAGGATTGGAGGAGTTTGGACTCGTAAGCAAAAGGAGGAATCAAGGAAAGGGGGCAGACTTTTCCAATTCGCCTGCCCACCCCTTCCTCCCTCCCCCTTTTGTTGTCCGACTCGAAACTGCGCGTGTTTTGGTGGACTTTTTGACTTTCCGTTAAATTGTTTTTAAGTTACCTGAGCTCACCATTGCTGGACACGTTTGGGGAGGGTTCTTTTCACACGAAGACATCCCTCGCCTTTCTAACGTTTGACCGACCGTCCATCCATCGTCATCATCCACGGAGGTTTGAAGACGGGAGTGCCCTCGGAGTGCCAGTGATTCTCTTTTAAGATCTCCTGCATTATTGGGATCTCAGTTGATTGAATTGGTCAATTTAAGTATGATCGATGACATTTACAAAATCACCATATATAGAATCGTTATATTTAAAAAGTATCAACTTAAGTTTGGAGAATAAATCCAAAAAAGCATCTAGATGGATGTGTCTTGGTGAAAATATTAATATTCTGTTCAGCTGATGAAATATTGACTAGTCAAATGGTGTTAGGAAAAAATGTGATGTCGGATTAAATAGCCATTTATTTCGACGTGTTTGGTATGTTCATGGAAAGTATCATTGTAAGTAATTCGCATAGCACTTCGGTCGTTCCAATAAATGGTTGTTCCGCTATGATAACACACTCACACATATTCTAGTAGCCACCACAACCACAGTAACTTCAATGTCGTATCAACAAGAGCTTCGTATTCTATTTTTGTACTAGAGCGAGCAACATTAGTCTATTTCTTGCTATGCCATGATATAAGTGAGTTGCCCAAAAAGAACGATAGGATTGTCAACATTCATGTTGGAGATTTCGACGAAAATTGACCAGGATAAACTAAATTGACATAAATGTAAAAAGTTCAAGAAGTCAATTGACCATAAAAAATGTTTAAAATTGAATTGATATAATTGATAAGTTTAAGACTTTTTTGGTAATTTTTTACTATTTGGTGTGCCACTCTTGAGAATGATCTATGGAAAGAAAGACAAGCCGTTAGGTCCACAGCTCCGAACACCACACAGGCTATCCATGATCATCAAAGTCCCAATCTTGCTCATGACAAAGGGCCAAACACGAAAAACACAGAAAAAGGAAACCGATATATGACATTACAGGAAATGCTTAACTCGCATTTTCGCTTGCTTAGTACCAATTGTCGAGCCTCAATGCTGATCGACACGACTTACACAAACATAGTTATGATATTTTTATATGAAAATGGCAAATTTAGAGAGCTGCAGCATGTTTAAAAAAAAAAAAAAGTTTAAAGAGTAGAAATAATCAAATCCTACAGCTCGTTGGTCAAGTCAACAGAACAATGCTGGAAATGGAATATTTCGCAGAAGCTTCATTACCTTTTCGAGTCAAGTCAACATAAACATATTATAAGGCACGGGAATCCAAAGAGGATAGATGAGGACCACCGCGAAGTCCAGACATGATTGAAAATCGAAAGCAGGCCCCACTTGTGATAAAGTCAATAAAAAAACGATTGTTCCAAAATTGCTCGGAACGTAGATATGGAGAAGTGTATGTTTGACAGAATGGAAAAGGGAAGAACAGCAAAAATAACGGAAGTTGATAGTTGGTTGAGAGATTTCACCTTTGTCAACAATCCAACAGGAGGGACAATTTCCATCCGGAACATGGAAAGTTATGGCGTGATTGGTAACGTTTTTATTTCGTGAAATAATCTTTCAACAGAAATTGTTTTTTTTTTTGTTTTTGTTCCTGAGAACAATTTCCGAATATAAGAATGCGTTTGATAACCGCGAAAAATTTCTACCCGTAAAATAGAAATGTGTTTGGTAAAAACTTGTATAATTTTGTTTTTTTTTAAATTTTCAATATTTTTATTCTTTTATTCTTTTTTCTTTCCTTCTTTTCTTTGTGGCCGATCGTTGGCCACGGCAGCTAGCCGGTGGCCCGGGCCGGGCGAGCTCCGACGAGCTCACCGAAGCCTCACCAGGCCACCACGAGGCTCGACCTCGCCAGATTGGGACGAGGCCGAGCCTCGCCGATGGCCTCGGTGGCTAGGCGAGGCGAGGCTCGACCTTGCCAGATCGAGATGAGGCGAGCCTCGCCAGTGGCCTCGATGGCCATGCGAGGCAAGGCTGACCTCGCACCGCCCGGGCGAGGTTGAGCCTCGCCGGTGGCCTCGCGAGGCTCGCCCGGCCATCGAGGCCACCGGCGAGGCTCAACCTCACCCAGGCGACGTGAGGTCGGCCTCGCCTTGGCTTGGCAAGGCCAAGCCTCGCGCTAGCCGACGAGGCTCAGCCTCACTTGGGCAGGGTGAGGTCGACCTCGCCCAGCCACGGTAGGCTCGGGCCGATGAGCCTCGCTGTGGCTCGGCGTCTCCAGGGGCCGATGACGCTCCAGCAACCAGCCAAACGGAAGATAAGAAGAAGAATAAAAGAAAGAGAATAAAAAAAAAGGAGAGAGAAAAAAATTGTTAAACAACTTTTTCTATTTTCGTTTCTATTCTTTTTTTTGTCCCCAAAACAAAAGAACATAAATTTTAATTTTAGGGAGCAAAAATTTTTGTTCCAAGAACAGAAACAAAATTTGCCAAATAGGCCCTTAGTAGCAAGTTGTGGCCTTGTAACAAAAGGGCATAAAGATAGAGATGTCTTTTCAATAGCGGGTTCGAAATAGATGATCACATGACGTTGTCGGGCCAGTGGTGCTAATGCAATTCCAGGTCATTGGGCGTCGCTGTCCGTGTAGTTATCGAGCAGTGGGATAATTGAGTTCGAGCCTAAGATGTCGGTGTAAGATTGATGCCGATTTGCCATTGAAAAAGGCAGTGTACCTTTGTTCCCTGACTATCCGATTAGTCCCCAAGTCTTTCTCTCTCTTCTCTTTCCTGTAGGTTCAAAGAGTTGGTCACTTGTTTTTTTCCCTTTTCCCGATCATCCAAAACCAGATGAACAATCTTTCTTTTGGTTTCCACTTTCTGAAGCAGATTCATGCGATGAGACACCACTTTGCAAGATCCCGAAATCTCTGAAATTCCACGCCGGAGCAAAGTGAACTATTCACAGAGTCACGACTCCGAGGGTGTCGAAGGTTTCTGGTTTCATCCGAATCAATATCCCTGCCCTTGACATGAATGATGAAGGTCATCGTACATTTGGTAGGATTAAGCACTGCATTGGCATTAAGTACGCCAAAAGAGTTCTGAGTTACAAGGGAATTTCTTTGAAGGACCGATTGTTGTTTAAATAAAAATTGTCATTTTCACAGGTTTCGATCGGACTATAGGCAGCAGGTATTCATCTTATACGATTTCAAGTGTTGATCTGTTCTTGGGTATGACAGAGGCCTACAGACGTACCGATTTTTGTACTTAAGCGCATGTTTTTGAACTCTCAGTATCTTCGTTTGCAAAGATAAAGCAGTAATGTTTGTCAAGTACAAAGGTGGAGTGGGACTATGATAAAGCTTAAATTAGTGAAAAGCTACCATATATAGGGAAGACCCGAGCTTTAAAAAGTCTGTATCTTTGCACCGAGGGGAAAGCATCAAGAGATGGTCGGACACGGCTCGATTCGCCGACAACAACAACAACCCATCACGGATCAGATCAAGAAAATCTAATGCCGACAAGAACCAACGAAAAAAAAAACGAGATGAATGAACGAAAATTCAAGAACGAGGATGACCCAGAAACGGAAAGGATTGGAGGAGTTTGGACTAGGAAGCAAAAGGAGGAAACAAGGCAGACTTCTCCAATTCGCCTGCCACCCCTTCCTTCCTCTCCCTTTTTGTTGTCCGACTCGAAACAGCGCGTGTTTTGGTGGACTTTTTTACTTTCGTTAAATTGTTTTTAAGTCACCTAAGTCACCTCCTGAGCTCACCATTGTTGGCCGCGTTTGGGGAGGGTTCTTTTCACACAAAGACATAGACATCCCTCGCCTTTCTAACATTTGACCGACCAGTGATTCTTTTCTAAGATGGGAGTGCCCTCAGAGTGCCAGTGATTCTTTTTAAGATCTCATGCATTGGGATCTGATTTGATTGAATTGGTCAATTTAAGTATGATCAATGATTTATACAGAACAAAATTGCTATATATCTTTAAGTATATCTCCAATATCCCATCAAATTCAAGTTAACTCAAGATGATTTGAAAAGTGTCAATTTGAGTTTGGGAATAAATCCCCAAAAGCATCTAGATGGATGTGTCTTGGTGAAAATATTAATATTCTATTCAGCTTATGAAATAGAGACGAGTCAAATGGTGCTAGGAAAAAACGTGATATTGGATTAAATGGCCATCTATTTCGATGTATTTGGTATATTTATGGAAAGTATCATTGTAAGTAATTCGCATGGCACTTCAGTTGTTCCAATAAATGGTTGTTCCGCTATGATAACGCACTCACACATATTCTAGTAGCCACCACAACCATAGTAACTTCAATGGCGTATCAACAAGAGCTTCATATTCCGCTTTTGTATTAGAGCAAGCAACATTAGTCTATTTCTTGCTACGCCATGATATAAGTGAGTTGCCCAAAAAGAACGATAGCCCATAGTGGAGCGACAATCATGAAAGTCACTAGTCCAAGGTTAGAATCACCTGTCAATTCCAAAGTAAAATGGGCAAAAAAGTAAATATCATGAAATAACATACCTTTGACATAACGAATAATTCACAAGATTGTAGCAAAATGAGTAAGATGAGATGCGGTCATGTAATGACTTACAACGTGAACAAAATAAACAATTATCAAGATGAGTAACAGTGAGATATATCAGATTGCCAACCAACTGCCAACAAAATACAAGATTTGGAAGAAGAGCTTCATCCTTGTTACATAATTCAACATTCAATTCAATGGAAGTGAGAACAATCTTGTTATTAGTGAGACCAACTTAAGAGATAAGATCGATGGCATTTTTTGCTTGAGAGATCTTAGAAGTGTCAAACGCAACTTGCCAGCCTAGAAAATAGCTGAGTTGGCCAAGATTTTACATTTCGAATTGTTGGCTGAAATACTACTCGAGTTTTGTAAAGCAAATAAAATCATCGCGAATAATAACCATATCATCAACACATAAAAGTAGCATAGTACACCCATGATATGTGTGTCGAACAAAGAGAGCATAGTCATAAAGATTGGATTCAAAACAAAGAAATTTCATGGTTAAGCTAAATTTGGAATACCATGCATAGGGAGCATGCTTCAACCCATACAATGCTCAAAATATTTGTTAGATTAATGAGTGTACCCAAGAGGAGATACCATATAAATTTCCTCTATGAGAGCGCCATTGAGAAATGCATTTTTAATGTCCATTGAAAGTAGAGGCCAACACTAATAGCAACGACAACAAGAAAAGACCAGCAATAATAGGGGCAAAGGTCTCATTACAATCAATGTCGTACTATTAGGTAAAGTCTTCCACTGGTAGCCAAAGTTCTATAACAATCTACAGTATCATCTGCCTTGTTGGACACGACTCATTTTAGTCACGGTTTGAATTCCTCTCTTACTGAAGTAACAAAGGTGAAGCCTTGGGTTTGTACTTGTGAAAATGGGGAGATGCAGAGGGAAAGATACAATTAGATGAATGCTCAAAATATACACTTGGGTTAAGCTAAATTTGGAATACCATGCACAGGGAGCATGCTTCAATCCACACAATGCTCAAAATATTTGTTAGATGAATGAGTGTACCCAAGAGGAGATACCATATAAATTTCCTCTATGAGAGCGCCACTAAGAAATGCATTTTTAATGTCCATTGAAAATAGAGGCCAATGCTAATAGCAACGACAACAAGAAAAGACCAACAATAATAGGGGCAAAGGTCTCATCACAATCAATGTCGTATTGTTAGGTAAAGTCTTCCACTAGTAGCCAAAGTTCTATAACAATCTATAGTACCATCTGCCTTGTTGGACACGACTCATTTTAGTCACGGTTTGAATTCCTCTCTTACTGAAGTAACAAAGGTGAAGCCTTGGGTTTGTACTTGTGAAAATGGGGAGATGCAGTGGGAAAGATACAATTAGATGAATGCTCAAAATATACAATTGGGTTAAGCTAAATTTGGAATACCATGCACAGGGAGCATGCTTCAATCCACACAATGCTCAAAATATTTGTTAGATGAATGAGTGTACCCAAGAGGAGATACCATATAAATTTCCTCTATGAGAGCGCCACTAAGAAATGCATTTTTAATGTCCATTGAAAATAGAGGCCAATGCTAATAGCAACGACAACAAGAAAAGACCAACAATAATAGGGGCAAAGGTCTCATCACAATCAATGTCGTATTGTTAGGTAAAGTCTTCCACTAGTAGCCAAAGTTCTATAACAATCTATAGTACCATCTGCCTTGTTGGACACGACTCATTTTAGTCACGGTTTGAATTCCTCTCTTACTGAAGTAACAAAGGTGAAGCCTTGGGTTTGTACTTGTGAAAATGGGGAGATGCAGAGGGAAAGATACAATTAGATTGGGCGGAGTGGGGTCGAAACAATTGTGGTGGGAATCTGAGAATGTGATGTATGTCTTTGTCGAAGATCGATGAAGGGAGGAAGAATACACTTCTCCAAAAACTGATTGGGAAGTCGTTCTCGCGATAAGGTCATCGCAGATTGAGACTAGTTATTATGCTCACATGAGGTACTAGATACCCAAGCTAAACAAGACTTGCAAGCGGCAAATAATAGTATGATTTAGAGGAAAATTATCAAAAAAATCTTAAACCTATTACAAATGTGTCAATTCAATTTTAAATCTTCTTTTTACCAATTAAGTCTTAAACATTTTGTATTTATATTAATTCGATCTATCCGACTCATTTTGGTCGGAAAGTACTAACATAAACAGAAATGCCCATCCACATGTGGCGCGCCGCACATCTGATATTGATAATTTTTAATAATATTTTAATATTTTTTACTATTTATTTATCCTTTTCGTTTCTTTTGCATTCTTTTTTAGTTCTTTCTCTAGCAGGTTGCCAGACCTCACCCAGAGGCAAGGGTTGGCGAGATTGACCTCATTGACCTATGGCGAAGCTCACCCCCACTAGCCTTTGGCAAGGCGAGCCTTTCTCGCCCTTGGCGAAGTGTCAGCCTAGCCCAATGACGGCAAGGTCTCCCTTGCCAAGGGCAGGCAAGGCTCACCCTCTTTAGTGGCCGTTAGAGGCAAGCGTCACCAATGGTCTAGCAACCACTAGAGGAGGAAAGAAAATAAAGAGAAAGAAAAGAAAAATAAATAAATAAATTTGAGAAAAATATTAAAATATTGTTAAAAATTGTCTACTTCAACCTTGATCGCACCATGGAGGATTGTCAACATTCATGTTGGAGATTTAGCGAAAATTGACCAGGATAAACTAAATTGACATAAAAATAAAAAGTTCAAGAGTCAATTGACCATAAAAAATGTTTAAAATTAAATTGATATAATTCGATAAGTTGAAGCTTTTTGGTAATTTTTTACTATTTGGTGTGCCACTCTTGAGAATGATCTATGGAAAGAAAGACGAGCCGTTAGGTCCACAACTTCGGACACCACACAGGCTATCCATGATCATCAATCCTAATCTTGCTCATGACAAAGGGCCCAACACGAAAAATACAGAAAAAGGAAACCGATATATAACATGACGGGAAATGCTTAACTTGCATTTTGGCTTGCTTAGTACCAATTGTCGAGCCTCAATGCTGGTCGACACAACTTACACAAACATAGTTATGATATTTTCGATATGAAAATGGCAAATTTAGAGAGCTGCAGCATGTTCAAAAAAAAAAAAGTTTAAAGAGTAGAAATAATCAATCCTACAGCTCGTTGGTCAAGTCAACAGAACAATGCTGGAAATGGAATAACTCGCAGAAGCTTCATTACCTTTTGAGTCAAGTCAACAGAAACATATTGTAAGGCACGGGAATCCAACCAGCGGACAGATAAGGACCACCACGAAGTCCAGACATGATTGAAAATGAAAAGCAGCCCCACTTGTGATAAAGTCATTAAAAAACGATTGTCTCAAAATTGCCCGGAACCTCCGGCATCATCTGCCTCAGCCCTTTTCTCGAATCCCAAAGCACTATGTTTTAACAAAAGTAGATCTAAAGAAGTGTATGTTTGACAGAATGGAAAAGGGAAGAACAGCAAAAAAAAATAACGGAAGTTGATAGTTGGTTGAGAGATTTCTACCTTTGTCAACAATCCAACAAAAGGGAAAATTTTCATTAAGAACATGGAAAGTGAGGGTGCGTTTGGTAACCAGCCAAATAGTGAAAATTTATATTTTTTTATTTTTGGAAATATATTTGGAATAGAAATAGTTTAATAAAATTTTTATTTTCGAGAATAAATTTTATTTTTGTTAAGTAGATTTGGAATGTGAATCTAGAAAAAATTGATTATTTGCTCAGAGAACAATTTAAAATCGAGTCAACCTATTTTTTTCTCTTTCTCTTCTTTCTTCTTCCTCTCTCTTCTTCTTCAAGCGCTGCCCGCAACCGCCATTGCCGTCCGCCACCCGCAACGCCGCCCACCACTGCTAGTTGTTGGCGACCGATTAGGCAAGCTCGCCGGTGGCGAGACTCGACCTCACCCAGATCTGGCGAGGCCAAGCTTGCCCAGCCATTAGCGGGCTCAACCTCACGGAGCCACCGCGAGGTCGGCGTCACCTAGTCAAGGCTAGGCCAACCTCACGGTGGCCTGGCGAGGTCAAGCCCCATTGGCGGTGGGCAAGCTTGGCCTCACCAAATGCAGGCGAGGCCGCTCGCCCAACCAAGGCTCGGTGAGGCGCGACCTTGCGAGGGCGGCGAGGTCGCGAGTCCTCATCCAGGCGGGTCACCAGTCATCCCAAGGTCAGCGATCGATGGACCTTAAAGAAGAAGAAAAGAAAGAAAAAAAAAATTATTAAAATTATTAAAAAAAATATAAAAAAATTGATTTTGATTAGAAATTTTCGGTACCAACGTAATTCTATTTTAGAAATAAAAAATTTGGGCAGATTCTACAAAACGCCTTAAAATGTTTAGAAATTGTTATCGAAACAAAATAAAAAAGAATAATTTCTAATCAGAAATTGTTTCCGGGAACAGAAGCGTTATCAAACACGCCCAATAGCAAGTCGTGGCTTTGTAACAAAAGGGCATAAAGATAGAGATATCTTTTCAATAGCAGGCTCGAAATAGATGATCGCATGACGTTGTCGGGCCTGTGGTGCTAATGCAATTCCAGGTCGTCGGGCGTCGCTGTCCGTGTAGTTATCGAGCAGTGGGATAATTGAGTTCGAGCCTAAGATGTCGGTGTAAGATTGATGCCAATTTGCCATTGAAAAAGGCAGTGTAACTTTGTTCCCTGACTATCCAATTAGTCCCCAACTCTGTCTCTCTCTTCTCTTTCCTGTAGGTTCAAAGAGTTGGTTACTTGCTTTTTTCCCTTTTCCCGATCATCCATAGCCAGATGAACAATCTTTCTTTTGGTTTCCACTTTCTGAAGCAGATTCATGCGATGAGACACCACTTTGCAAGATCCCGAAATCTCTGAAATTCCACGCCGGAGAAAAGTGAACTATTTACGGAGCCACGACTCCGAGGGTGTCGAAGGTTTCTGGTTTCATCCGAATCAATATCCCTGCCCTTGACATGAACGATGAAGGTCATCGTACATTTGGGAGGATTAAGCACTGCATTGGCATTAAGTACGCCAAAAGAGTTCTGAGTTACAAGGGAATTTCTTTGGAGGACCGATTGTTTAAATAAAAATTGCCATTTTCACAGGTTTCGATCGGATTATAGGCAGCCGGCATTCATCTTATATCGATTTCAAGTGTTGATCTGTTCTTGGGTATGACAGAGGCCTACAGACGTACCGATTTTTGTACTTAAGCGTATGTCTTTGAACTCTCAGTATCTTCGTTTGCAAAGATATAGCAGTAATGTTTGTCAAGTACAAAGGTGGAGTTGGACTATGATAAAGCTTAAATTAGTGAAAAGCTACCATATATAGGGAAGACCCGAGCTTTAAAAAGTCTGTATCTCCGGCGAAATGGTCTCTTTTCTAAGCTTAATACCATTCACGAACTTGATTTCAGCGTCGAATCATGTTCAGGAATGGAAGTAGGATCGTGTGTATTGTTTATATTTTGATCCTAGCACCATCATATGGAACCTAATCTGCAGCATACCTGAGAATATAAAGAGACATAGTCATAACATCCAAGGCTCAAATTTCATGTTCGCTTGCAAGCAAACGGTTAAAATCAAAGCTCAAGATTTTTATTTAAATGCTAAAGGAGCACCATCGTGAAAGTTTTACAAAATGGGATACAGGAAGACTCTTCTTCTCACAATTACAAGAGCACAAACTAAAAATCTCGACAAGGTGGAGTAGTAGAATGCTCGCAACATCAGACTTTTTATTGCTGGTTTGCGACAGGATTCTCTATTTCTGCCTCTTGTAGATTTTACCCAAGAAAGACTTGAGCACTGCTTGAACTGCTTTGCTCGGATGTGCTTCAATGGAGGTCGTCAGCTTCTCATAACTTTTGCTCTCATACTCCGCGAAGACGCCCTATTGAATTGGCATGGCAGGTGGCACAAGGAAGAAATCAAAGAGCAGTTCCGAAAGAAATGAAAGAAAAGGAACGAGATCACATAGATACAGAAAGATGTTTCTCTATATAAATTCCAGAGAAGCACAGAAAAAAAAAAAGGGACAGTTTCTCATATGACAGCCATTAGTCGGTCCATGCTCATTATCACCAATTGAAGTGAAAAAAGTACATAAGAAGAAAACCTGAAGATTGATCTCGTGGTAGAGGGCTTTCACTTCTGCGACATTTGCTGGATCAGGTTTCCCATAGTTCTCCTGGTCATCATCAAACAACAATAAGAGAAAAGTTGCGTTAAGAATCAAATAAGGAGGACCGTTGATCTTACCTCCAACAATTTCTTTTGCTCCCCATTGCAGATTTCGAGCGCTTTAACAACCAACCATGAGCACTTAAAATCTTCTATATCTGTTCCGATCTGTAACCACATAATTAAATGGTAAACCCATGAACAAAAGGATGAGACACAACCTTAATCCATTTGCTTGATGAGAGATCAGATACCCATAACTATGGACCTCACCTTACCAATGGTCTCAGGATTACCAAAGCAATCCAAATAATCATCCTACAGTAGCAAAAATGATGATCGTCAATAAAGACACGATACTTTAAAATAGAAGGAACATTTGTAAAAGACTCTAATTGGCACCCCATTGGAGAGGTAAGTAAATCATACAAAAGTCAGAGAAACAGACTGCAATTGTAGAGTTTCGATCGTGCTTCCTATTCACATGCTTCACCAACGGAAGAAGCTTAACTTATGAACTGCCTCTACATCCATATCTTGCCCTCATGATCTACATTTAAGGAGAAGGATGAATAGAAAGTTTTAAGCATATTAAAAGAAATTACCTGGACTTGGAAGTAAGTCCCCATCTCAACAAGAATGTGCTTTACATCAATATGCTTCTCTAAGTCCTCACCAGCCATCAGCAATGCACAGGCAACCTAAGCAAATTTATGTGAACAAAAGGTCATTTAACAAAGAAGACTTGAGAGACAAGATGACACCCAATAAGAAAAGCCTCAAACAGGGCAGTTTAAGGAAAAGGAAAACATAGCCGTCGCGGCAACACATCAATGTTCAATGCTTGCTTAAAGCATCAGACAGAAAAACTTAGCCAATGCAATAACAAATCAACCGTAGGAAGGGTCTTTTACTCACTGGAAGATAGAATGAATAATAGGCAGTCTTGTACTGAACAATACGCCGATGACTGCACAACACAATAATATATACATCAGAAAAGAAACAACAAAGCAAAGAATGGACAGATGTGTGATGAAGGGCTGCAGAGAAGGGACTAAAGAGGAAAAAAAAAAGAAAGAAGAAAGTGCATTTTGTAATATTAGACAGATATTTCCCCAATGAATATCATGTTAGCCTTGTGTGTCACAGAAGGATGGGTATACAGCATGCGCAACATTGGTTTAGTCCGCTAATCATAAATCCAAAGGCACCACTGCACGTTCATCCAATCCATGAGTTATTGATTATTGGCTAAAAAACACAGAAGTATCTTGAGCAAAACCTCTTTTTATCTCCACTTGTACAATTTAAATGCTATATTAATCTTGGAAAAGAAATAGATGCCATATACTCGGAGGTAACCCAAATTTCTACATCGTCAGTTTTTTCTTTTTCTTTTTTTTCTGTGAAGAAAACAGCTCCATTATCATATCGACGTATTTGAACAATCGAAAAATGGCTCACTCACAGTGATAATGTGTATTTAGATAGATCCTTTTCTCCCTGGATAGTGGTAATCAGGTCTATCATTTGGCCTGATGCCGTCTGAAACTCCACCTGGTTATAGAAATGAAAATCGCAGATGAGTTTACCAAATCGCTGCGATTCGAACATCTTTTCTAATGTAATTAAAGGAGTAAAAGGGCACCTCATTGAACAAATCCAGCAGATCTACATAGTAAGGCTTCCCACGGAAGTGATTCTTAAGGATTCGTGGAATATGATTACGAAGTAGAACTCCATCGTTTACTGCAATCATTCCAACCTACAATAAATTACTAAACAAGTTAATTGCATTATCTACAGTGGTAACCATAATGTTCAGTCCAGGAAACTTGTTAAGACCAACCTCGGGCAATCTAAACCAGCAAGGTTGTCCACGTCGTGTATGAGAGCTGTCCATAATGTCATCAAGAACAAGAAAGTATGCCTGAAGCTGCACATGATAATCACAGATATATCAGATTGGAGTTTTACTAGGCAGCCAATAAACCATGTGGACAAATCGTGAATAAGGTGCCTGTGCTAGTTGCTATGAAGCTGGACCGAAATAGAAGGAGGTATAGAATCAGAATGGACAAAAAGATTGCTATGGCCATACCCATTCAATACACCAACCCAGAGCACTTCCAAGAAAAATTTCTTCTTCTGTCAGTTCCTTCCCTTCTTTCAACAATTTGTAGCTATCAATTACAGAGAGGCCCCGGTTCAGTTTACCTAAAAGAAACCAGTTGCATGTCAGAAAAAACCTCCCCGTCTACAAGACATTATGGACACCGATGTGATCCATGAAGCTAGTAATAGTAATTCTTTGACCAATGATAAATATCATTGCAGTCAAACAGGGAATGATATTTGCTCACCCCGGGCACATTGTAGTCCAGCATCTGAAATGACAGGCACAGAAAGAAAAACTTAAGTTAGATAAAGAACAACAAATTACATGATTCCAACCCAATCTTCTTCAGCGAACTAAAAAAGAGAGAAATTGAATTGCACAAACATTTGGGGTTGGAACTTTAGTCAGCATATTATGACGAGCTTCTTCTGTGAAATTCACAAAGCATTCTAATAGCCCAAAAAAGAAAAAAGCAAGCTATACAGGTTCCACATCAGAAGATAATCATCAGAACCCCACACTCGTTTGCTCAAATCGTGACAAGGTTTGAATAGGAAGGTGCCTGGATTGTTGCCAACTGCCAGAGAAGCAACATGGCGATGCGCCTGATTAAATTTTTGAATTGGATATGATTAACCTAAATGCTTGTATCTGAATCTATTGCGCCATTATGAGTAAGAAAATTCAAGTACATGAAGCTTCTTAATATACTGTCTATACAAACCATGCATGAAATTAGAATCCTTTTAAATGGGTTTTGAGTTGGGGCGACAAAGCATACTGACATTATCAATATGTTCCTCCGATCCCGACTGGAAACCTATGGCAAGTTATTAGATATGCACATGTATTGCCAAATATGACACTCCGTCAAGAGACAGAAAGTCAGTGGCTTCGATTTTGGATAAGCGAAAGGTAGTGAATTAATCTACTACATGAAATCAGCAAACAACACATCCTTACATCTGCTCACAGGAGACCCTTTCTCTATCATGATATTGACACACATGATCAACACACTGGCTTGTTCAATTATCCTTGAAACTTCAGAAGGAAGACACAAGGAAGAAGTCAGACATATTGCTACAATAATGAAACCATGCCAGAGACGGCTCGACTTGAAAAAACTTCGAAACCGGCATAGCTTCCGCTGTTTAGTTCAGCCTGTTAGCTCATTAAGTCACAAAGACACTAAATCATCCACTTTATATTATCGAGAATTATGCATATAACCATCATCTTCCCATAGATAAACCATTCATCTTCAATTAACACGTGGGTCACAGATCCAAAGTCCACCCCCCCCCACAACAAAAAAAAAAAAAAAATCCCCCACCAACGCAGCTCAAGATATGAACACTCAATTCAACTCCTTCAGGCTCAACTCGATCGAATCCACATCCAAATCCTTCCCACCACCGCATTTTCGAATCCGGGTGCTACCCACATAGGCATCCGGGCGAAGAACAACCCCGCACCCGACAATACCACGATCCAACACCGCAAGAAGAGCACGGCATTACCGCGGCAACCCAAGAACTGAACAGACACGGCTAAATTTCCCAATCGCGGCACCCCCAAAACAAACAACCAGAGAAGGAGACCAAGTCGAGATTTTGAGACGAACCCGTTCGACCCACTGGCTGGAATTATCAGAAAACTCGAACGCCGGGTCCTCCAGCAGCTCCTTCTTCAGGACGGCGTAGGCCTCCAAGAACTTGGACTTCAGATCCGCCATTGACGCGACCACCGAGCTCTCCCGCCCTTCCGCCCGCTCCCGCTGCCTCGCTCTTCCGGCAACACCGAAGGGGAACTCCGAACAGAGCGAAGACGAAGAGAGAAGGAAGGACAGCGAGCAAGCTCGAGAGTCGCTCGTTGGAGCCCCGGGGCCTTTTGTAGGAGCGGGCGAGCGTTGAACAGTCCTCGAATTTGTCCCGCGAAACAAGGCAGGGGATTTGGGCTAGAATACGGGGCTGCCACTGGCTCTCTCTCTCTCTCTCTCTCTCTCTCTCTACACTAGGCGTTTAGAACATGCTGTTTTTTGTCGTGATCGCGCTTGCGTGCGTTTGAGCGTGTGATTATTTATGAGGGCCAGCAGATATTTGGAATACTTTCCTTTTTTTTGTTTTTTACTTCTCCCAAGAAATTGTCCATTTCTGCTGATTTTCCATGATTTTAAGGGGAAAAAACCATGTGTTAAGATGTTGTAGTTATAATTCATAAAAGTAATTTATTATTTGAAACGCTTCAATCAGTAGGAGTGATCAGTTCTGGGAAGGATAGATAGGTTCTAGACTTGGAATTTGGAATTTGGAATATATCCCATTAAAATCGATTATTGATTTTTGGGATTTAGAGCCCATCATGTTCACCATAAACCTGATTCGACAACTTACCCTATTTTTTGTGATATGATTTTAGGGTCTACCCATTTTATTTTATTTTTGTTTCGTTTTTTGCAACAAATAATATGAATAACAAAATTATTCGGAGTAAAAGATGAACGAGCATGAATGAACAAAAGTGAGTTAGAAACAAGCGAGGGTTATAACGCTCAAATGAGTGAGGGAGAGCCACGAGCGAGGTAGGAGAAGTGTGATTCGCAAGCAAAAAGAGAGAGTCATTAAGTGTCTAGTCATGTTGGAGAGAACAGGAGGAAAGAGAAATAGAGAAAATGATGCCAAGAAAAAAACAAGGGTTTTAAACTTTATGAAACTAGTTTCGAATTTAACCCTTCACTCCAAATCTGAAATCAACGGGTTCCATTGGGGATATGAAACCGAATCGGTTTTAGAGCAATCCAGTTCGACGGCATAGCTCCACTATTCATTGAAATGACGATTACGGTTTGCTATGCCATCTAATAAATCAATCTCTCAATCAATTCTCAAAAATTATTTGTCATATTCCACACGCGCTTAAACAACTCAAAGAGATGAGAGAATATTTTTAGCACTTTCTCCACGATCGAGGGATGCCAATAAAGTAGATCTGTCCTTAATCAGCATATTAACAATAAAAAGGTTCTGCGTTGAGATGCTGATCGGTATCATTCCCTTAAAGTCCATCAAGGAGTAGCTACCTTTCCCAAAAGGACCCGGATACTCCCATCATTTCATGTGACATTGATGCCCAAACGTGCATAAAAAAGCAATTTGATTTGAGACTAGTTGTGACATGATCAACTTGCACCGGTTGAGCATTTGAATTTGGGCTAGCTGTGTCTCATTTGAAAAGGAGCTTGGTGAAAACATCGATATAGCACATCCGCCGAAATGGAATGGAACAAAGGCGATTCACACAACTCGAATCTCGCTTGGAGTTCTATTGGGAGAATCTAAGCTTTGATAGAACACGACAACTTCAAGTAGAAAGGGGAACATAATGCACAAAAGCTCGAGTCTAAACCCTTAACCTTAACTAGGGGCATGTTGTGGATCCTTGATGGTGGTTAAAGTAAACGTCACCACAATCAAGAGCCCAAGAGCTGTATTGGGATTTGTCTTGCCTACCAAATAATATTAGTAGGCTGACAGGATTGCGTTTCTTATTTTATCGGGCTGGTGTCCGGATGCCCTAACTTCCCAACCGAGGAGGATGTTTTTCTTCCCCCTTCCCGGAAAATACTCCTAAATCTTACATCTTTGAATTTAGACATAATAGTTTAACGTCGCATTAAGGATGAACATTAATTTAGAATTTGAATGTGGGCTAGTTGTGGCTCATTTAAAATGGAGTTAGGCAAAAACATCGAAATAGCATATCCGCTAAATATAGTACGGAAGAAAGGCGGTTCACATAACTTGAGTCTTGTTTGGAATTCCATTGGGAGAATCTAAGCTTTAGTAGAGCGCAACAACTTCAGTTAGAAAGGGGAACGGAGTGCACGAGAGCTTGAGTCATTGGAGATTTGAATTGACGTGCTTCAAAAGAGAGGCTTATGCTTGTTCGAGGTTTAGATTAGGCCCTAGTTTTATTAGCGGATGCATTGGCAATAAATAGTTGTCCAACCTTGGCCTATGAAAGAAAGTTGGCAAGTCACTTTTATAACCTTAACCTACTTAGGCTGCAGATTTGTTATTGTTTCTTTTTCTGTTTTTAAACAACTTTTTGTTTTTTTGTCCCTAACAAAAAGCGAACAGAAACGCTTGGCGTTTGTGTGCGTTTTTGTTCTCAGGAACAAAAAGCTAAAAAACGCGTTTGTGTGCGTTTTTGTTCCAAAATTATTTTTTATTCCCAAAAACACATCGGAATGTAAACAAAATAAAACAAAAAGTTGTTTGCTTTTGAAACAAAATTTAAGAACACTTTTCTTCTTCTCTCTTTTTTTCTTCTTCTTTTCTTCTTCTTTTTTCTTTCTTTTTTTCTTTGGCCGGTCGCTGCCTTGGCCATGGCCGTCGGGCGGCGACCGGCCGTCGAGGGCCGGCGACGAAGCCGAGGGCGGCCTCGCCGGGCGGCCGTCGGCCCCAAGCGAGGCCGAGCGTCGCGGCCCCCGGCGAGGCTCGGCCTCGCCTTGGCCGGGCGAGCTCGGGCTCGCCTAGATCCGGCGAGCCCGAGCTCGCTAAGGCCGACGACCGGCCAAAAGAAAAAAAAAAAAAAAAAAAAAAGAGAAAGAAAAAAAGAAAAAGAAAATTTAAAAATTTAAAAATTAAAGAAATAAAAAAGAATACAAATTTACCAAATGTGTTTTGTTTATTTTTTATTCCAGAACAAGTTTACTAAACGTCTTTTTGTCAAAAAATCGTTAGAATGAAACATTTTTTTTTTCCCTGGAACAATTTTTAAACAGAAATGTTACCAAACGCACCCTTAGTTACTTTAATCAATGACAACAACAACTTAATTAGCAAGCCCTGCGTAGGAACCCATTTTTTCTTTTTTTGACATCACAAATTCGGTCAAAAGATAATGTAGGCCGCCAAGATTTAAAACGCGACACTGTTGTTTGGAAAATGGTGGGAAGTTAGGCAACCTTTGACCAGTCTTTTGTTACTCACTGGCTTGTCACTCTTTGACTCTTGTAATTTTTTTTTCTTTTGACTCTTTAAATTTGAGTGAGTCTTTTGTTGCTCATTGGCTCGTCACTCTTTGACTCTTGTATTTTTTTTTTTCTTTTGAATTTTTAAATTTGAGTGAGTGGCATATGCAATGCGACCATCAAGATTGACTGGACTTTTTAGGGTTAGTGAGAGGAGTTATCTCAAGTGGGTATGCGAGCATGAGTCAACATAAGTTTGCTGCTCAAATCATTCATAACAAAATGTTGAAATTCAACTTTTAGATCAACCCCGAAACCGAGTTTGACTTTGCATAATATAACTATCATTTTAGAAAAAACATATCATGATTCCTAACCTTTCCTAGCTCAAAACAAAACTCCAATGTATCCATTTTGTTTTCTAAAACAAAGTAAAAGAAAAACAAAACCCTAAATACCAATTAAGTTTTAGGATATAGCCCACGATGTGTAGAACCAAGATTTGAATTGGCCGAGGTCGATTTCCCAAATTTTTACCAAAAAACTTATTCGATCATCATGTAAACTGATTTGAAACCGATCGGTTAAGGCTAGTTTAATTCGATTGCAGAATGGAATTAGTCCGATTGCTCATCTTGATGGCATGGTATTTGTCGGCCACCATCGACCCACCAAAAAGGAAATTATATTTTAAGCAATTGTGACAATGGCCTTTTAAAGGGTGAATTGTTTTTGCCAAATGAGAACATCCTTTTGCTTTGTTCCTCCAGCGTCAAACAACAATGCTTCTTCCAACAAAACCCAATAGAAGCAAGGGGGAATAAAATGAATAATTCAACGAGAAAACACATTCTCCTCAATTTATAGATAAATATATAAACATATTCGTACATCCTAATGAGACGAAAGCCCTGTAGAAACAAGAGTCCAGACAAAAAATCGCATATTCGGTCCTCAAAATTGTAATTAAAAAATGGATAAAATGCGTCGACGAATTTTTGGACGCGTCCGGGGAATTCCCAAGGAATACCAGTGGCAGTGTCGTAATTCGGGGTGAAAACGTGTCTCATGTGTTGCCTAAGGACCGGATCATCGGGAGAGATCCGGATCGGCGACACGTGGCGTTACGCGATCGCTTCCTGGACTAAGAATTCCTTCAATTTTTTTCTTCTTTTTTTTTTTTGAATTTTTTTAAAACCCAACCTGAGATCATAAATGCACCAATCAGCCTTCGCGCGGTGAGACTATCGGATGCGGGAAGGCCTAGAGTGTCACATCAATCGTCCCTCCTCCTATCATAATTCATCCACGCTTAAAATAATTTAGGTAGTAACTAATAAAAATTATCTTTTTCTTTAAAGGTAGAATCGATATAAACGGATGACATAACTTTAATAAGTGCGTGGCATATATGCAATGCAACCACGCGTGGTTCGCGTGTTAACACACTGATGATAATCTAGGTGATAATGAAATTGTCTTTTTCTTTGAAAGGAGAATCGTTGTAATCACATGAGATAACGATGTAAATTGTTTAATATGTTCTATGAACTTTTAGTACATATTCAATTTAGTCACTAAATCTTATGAAGATGTTCAATACTATCATTTTAATTCAAATTATGAACAATATTAAACTTATTCGTACAATTTAAGCATTAAATTGTACATGTATCGAAAGTCCAATAATCATATTAACTAATTTCAAAAAGTTTTAAGATCATACTAAATAAATTATAAATTCGTAACCACACCTGGCCCAGTTTAAATATCATAATAAAAATATTTTCATCGACTATTTATTTCAACTAAAACGAGCAATTATTTTTGGAAAACCATTTTTCGTACAATTTATTTTTTGTAAAATAAATAGAGCCTAAATATGTTTAAAATCGATCTAGAGAAGCAATATCCTATGTGACAAATAGTAAGTCAATGGACACATTTATTTCGTGAAATCGGCCAACCGAAAGAGACTGTCTCTGTAGCTCTTCCTCGAGCGCGAGGAATTGGACCCCAGAAAAAGGTGACGTCATCGCGTCGTTTTCGTACGAAACCGCATGCTCCCGCGCTCCGCACGTGGGAGGTCCGGGTTGACCAATAAAAACACATCACGGGATATCTTTTCCTTATTCCCATTTTCTTTTTTTTTTTTTTTCTTTTTCAAGGTGGGCCCCCCCCGCCGGTCCTTTTCTGCCGAAATCAAATGAAAAACTCACCTGTCGAGAATCCCGGAGCTGCGATCGGATGCCCCCCTTACCAGGTTTCTCAACGGATCTCGACCGTCCGATTCTTCGGACTGCGGATCGCGAGCCGTCCGATGTCGAGACCGATGTCAGCTCCCAACCGCAGATCTACCGACTTTTGCGGTGGACGATAACGTCAAAGTGGATGGCGGGCCGTACTGGAATTCCTTTAATTTAATAACCGTCGATGGTAGGTGAGATTATCGGATTTTAGCGTTTTCTGTATGTTTAATTATTTTCAAATCTAGCTTTTTCCTGCGGCCATCCATCATTGAATGTGGAAAAAGAATATTTTAATTTAAGTTAATTTAAAAATGCTTATTTTTTGGGTCCATTTTGGATGACTGGGGAGTGAGGTTGGTTGAGGGAGAAGCACTTGTAGTAGCTGTCAGACAAGAACGTGAGCACCAGATGGGCAAATCGCCAATTGCACATGGTGTGAAACCTTATTGGTTTTCACATCGTTTTCTTATACTTAGACTTATCGAGCACTCGAGGAAGTCGGATCGATTTTGATGATACTTTTCTTCAAGTAATTCCTTGAACCGGCATCTGGGTTTGGACTCGTGCTGATCATACGCCTATGGAAGAAAAAAAAAATTGTGTTTGGGGCCCTATTCAGCTCCTTTTTATGACTTCTGTTGAATTGACAAATGGATTTTGACCGTCCATAGGAAAAGTCCCTGTCGAACGAGAATCAATGACTCGAGAAGTAATTTGATTGAATTCTTGACTTAGTAAATGTTTCTTTTAACCTTTTTATATGTCTAAGGAAGGAAAATACAAATATGGTGTCTTGTTACCTTTTGACAATATTTTGGAAACTCGACTACATAAAGCTCGACCTACTTTGAATATCATATGATGTAAGATGATTTGAATTCAAGCCTTTCTAATGCTGACATAATTTCGAGCTCTAGTTTGATTTGGGGCAATAATATATGCTCAATCGGTCGAAATTCGAATGTCAAACCTTTGGTCGGCTAGCTTCGAGTGTTGAATTATGTTCACTCGAGAGAGTTCGATGGGAGGAGAAACAAATCTTCCATCGACCACTTGTGTTTCTTTCTTACGGACAATCTCTTCTATTCTAAGTAGTCGGACATTCCGATTATAAAAATGGAACTGTTGGACATTTCATTCTGTAAAAACATGTTCTTCCTTTTCGAACACACTTTATTAATATGAAATTAGGCCTCTGATCTTGTCTTAAACGGCGGGTTTACTTCGTTCACGATGCACAAGCCACATGGGGTCGAGGCAAGTACAGCTCATTATCTTTCGGGGGTTGGTTTCCCACTTTCACTTCAGGCAGGCGATGCTTTGGATAACAGGATTAGGACAACAATGTCGTCTTTTTCCAACTCCACCTTATAAATGAATAGATCTACATGGGCGGGTCAGGTTGATTCGGCACGGGCAAGCCTAGTCATGATCACCCCGAGGAGAAAGTGAACTTGCCCACATCCATTCGAGGCCATGTCGGATCGAGTTTCTTGGGCAAGCCCCGCTGGGATTACCTCTAGTTTCGATTAACAGGAGTTTGCAAATGAAGAAGCAGTTAGAAGTTTGGAGCCCATTCTAAGCCTCATAGCAAAGGGCCCTTGTGGTTGGGCCTACTTCTATGGGCCGAAAGGACAAAAGCTAATTTACTTTTTTATGAAACTGAAGCATGTCATCTATTCATATGTTGGGAATTAAGTTTTGTTACTAGGTAATTGATTCTAGAAGGGGTAAGCTTCAGATACCTAATCAAGAACCTATCCTATTAGAGTTGGTTCTTAATTTTTGGAATCGGGAACTGAACTGATTCTGGGGTCATCCAAGAATTGGGCCTAAATTTAAGTGAAACAGATATTTTTTAAGGGAAATATACCACGTAAACAAATTATGGCATTGTGGTTAAGGCATTTGTGTATTCTAACCTTCTCAAGTGTTAAACCCATCTCCAACATATAATAAAAAAGAAAAAGAAGCTAAAATCGGCCTTGACGATTTACAATATAAAATTGAGAATCGAACTAGTCAAGGTTGGTGCCCCAATTTTTTACCCCGGAGCCTATTTGGTTTGTGTGAACAGATTAGTACCTGATCAGGCAAGACCGATTTAGTTTTATTTTTGGATCGAACTGACCTAATTGCTCATCATATTCATAATTGATAATTCAACATGCAATATAGAAAGCATACTAAAAGATGCTACATCTTTCAAATGAGTGACCCGATATCACCAAATTATGATTATTGTGATTTCTTAGTTCAACTATGAATTGAATTTAGGATCTTCATATCTTTTGCACTGCTAGTAAGTTTGGAGATGCCTTGAAACAACAATTGACTTCAACACAAAAATAGAATGAATATTATTAAAAATCTCATACTAGTATCCTATGACACACTTATCATTAAACTACTTTCCGTTGCATAAAAAATTCCTAAGTTGGTATTGTTAGGACACATTTACCTCGAATTAAATTTTGTCTCATGAAAAATCCCATATTGGTTTTTCTAACTAAAAGGAAAACTTACAGAAAAAGTCATAAATTTATTGTAAATGTATCAATTAAGTCCTAAATATTTTTATTTGGACAATCTAGTTTTAAACCTTTTTAACAAATTTTCAATTTAATCATTTCGATCATTTTTGACAAAAAATCGCTGATATGAAGTTGATCATTTTAAGTGGGACGACTAACATTAACACAATTTTTTTTTTTAATTTTGTTTATTTTTTTTGTCATTATGGTTGGCAATAGCTTACAAACCCTTGTCAACCATTGGTGAGGGTATCCTACGTAGTAAATAGCATGACCAGCACTCGGGCAATGAGTCTTGTCTGTTATAATTAAAAAAAATTGTAAAAATTGTTATGTTAATGCCCGTGATTTTATATGGCATAATTGACGTTCAATTCACAATTTCAATTAAAATTGATTGAAATGATTAAATTAACAAATCGTCAAAAGTTTTAACATTAAATTAGTGAAATTGAAAGATTGTCATTTATACAATCGGTTGTAATTTTCTCTAACTAAAATCTAATCCTCCACATCATACCCCAAACTCCTAACAAAGGGTATTCGGTTTGGGTTTTGAATTCTTGGTGAGGCGAAAATTGGTAAGAGGAAAACGTGTCCATCAACTCTGAGAATTTTTGTCCAATGAAATTTTTTACTATTAACATAAGAAAAATGCCACTAGAGCACGTGCCTCGGTTCTCATTCGACAAACCGCACGCACGCGCAGGCAGAATCGGATTCCGCCACGTCTCCCTCCATCGTCGAAGAAGAAGAAGGAAGCAATGGAAGTCGAGAGCTCGACCGCCGGCGCGGCGGCGGCGGTGCCGCTCTCCCCCGGCGACTTCCGGGAACTCTTCGACTCCGTCGACGCCTTCCTCTTCAACTGCGACGGTCCAGCCCCGACGCCACTTCCTCTGCCCGTTTCGTCGCGTTTGAATAATTTCGGCTGATCCGGTCGTGTGTTTCCTTCGTCGTCAGGTGTCATCCGGAAGGGAGACAAGCTCATCGACGGCGTTTCTCAGACTCTGGACTTCCTCCGATCCAAAGTAAACCGTTCCGTTCTCGTTCGTCATTCGCTTGTGCGTTGTTCGGAAATTCCGTGGTTGTTGACGGCGCGTGGGAGTTTGGCAGGGGGAAGAAGCTGGTGTTCGTGACGAACAACTCGACGAAGTCGAGGAGGGAGTACGCCAAGAAATTCGGTTCTCTCAGGATTTCCGTGAGCGAGGTTCGTTTCCGTTGCTCTTCTTTTGCTGTTGGTTCTCGATGGAACGGAGGGTTTCGAAATCTGGGAGTGGTTTTTGCTCGCAGGATGAGATCTTCTCGTCGTGGTTCGCGGCCGCCATGTTTCTGAAGGTCAATGATTTTCCTCAGGACAAGAAGGTGAGGCTTCTTAAGCATAGTGCATTCTCTATTGAGGCGTATTAATCGCTAGACACTAAGTTCGATGATTAGAACAAAGCTGTTGAAGTGAGCTTCGGCTAATTTATGAGCGAGAACGTTTGCGCAATCCTGATAGGCCGATAGTCGTAGTTGTTAGATAATGCGGGAAATTTGTAATTTTTGGTAGAGTGTTACGACTTGAATAGGCTCAGCATGTAGCATACGGAATGCTAGTACGGCATAAAGACATCTTGGAATGAAAGTGGTTTGCGAGATTTTACTGAAAAAAGTGACATTAGAGTCGATTCATAGAGGTTCTTCGATAGTAATGCGGCTTTGTGGAAGAACTTCACAGAGAAACGTGACTCTGTGGAAGTTGCTTTGAGCAAACAGACCAAAGCTTTGTCCCAGAAAAATACAATTTTTAGGAGAATATGGCATTAGGAGAGCTCGATCAAATAAGAAGATCCATGTTATTGATCCCATGTCATGTCAATCGGGGAGGATGTTTTTCTTCCCCCTTCCGGAGAATACTCCTAAATTTTAGGTCCCTGAATTTAGACATAATAGTTTAACATCACATCAAGGATGAATATTAATATAGAATTTGAATGTGGGCTAGTTGTGGCTCATTTAAAATGGAGTTAGGTAAAAACATCGAAATAGCATATCCGCTAATATAGTACAGAAGAAAGGCGGTTCACGTAACTCGAGTCTTGTTTGGAATTCCATTGGGAGAATCTAAGCTTTAGTAGAGCACAACAACTTCAGCTAGAAAGGGGAACGGAGTGCACGAGAGCTTGAGTCATTGGAGATTCGAATTATTGTGCTTCAAAGAGAGGCTTGTGCTTGTTCGAGGTTTAGATTAGGCCCTAGTTGTATTAGTGGGTGCATTAGCAATAAATAGTTGTCCAACCTTGGCCTATGAAAGAAAGTTGGCAAGTCACTTTTATAACCTTAACCTACTCAGTTACTTTAATCAATGACAACAACTTAATTAGCAAGTCCTGCCTAGGAACCCATTTTTTTTTTTTTTGACGTCACAAATTCGGTCAAAAGATAGTGTAGGCCGCCGAGATTAAAACGTGACACTGTTGTTTGGAAAATGGTGGGAAGTTAGGTAACCTTTGACCAGTCTTTTGTTACTCATTGGCTTGTCACTCTTTGACTCTTGTAATTTTTTTTTTTTTTAGCTTTTGACTTTTTAAATTCGAGTGAATCTTTTGTTGCTCGTTGGCTCGTCACTCTTTGACTCTTGTATTTTTTTTTTCTTTTGAATTTTTAAATTTGAGTGAGTGGCATATGCAATGCGACCATCAAGATTGACTGGACTTTTCAAGGTTAGTGAGAGGAGTTATCTCAAGTGGGTATGCGAGCATGAGTCAACATAAGTTTGCTGCTCAAATCATTCATAACAAAATGTTGCAAATTCAACTTTTAGATCGACCCCAAAACCGAGTTTGACTTTACATAATATAACTATCATTTTACAAAAAAATATATCATGATTCCTAACCTTTCCTAGCTCAAAACCCATCTCCAATGTATCCATTTTGTTTTCTAAAATAAAGTAAAAGAAAAACAAAACCCTAAATACCAATTAAGTTTTAGGATATAGCCGACGGTGTGTAGAACCAAGATTTGAATTGGACGAGGTCGATTTCCCAAATTTTTACCAAGAAACTTATTCGATTATCATGTAAACCGACTTGAAACTGATTGGTTAAGAATAGTTTAATTCGATTCCCAAATGGAACTAGTCCGATTGCTCATCTTGATGGCATGGTATTTGTTGGCCACCATCAACCCACCAAAAAAGAAATCATATTTAAAGCAATTGTGATAATGGCCTTTTTAAAGGGTGAATTGTTTTTGCCAAATGAGAACATCCTTTTGCTTTGTTCCTCCAGCGTCAAACGACAATGCTTCTTCCAACAAAACCCAATAGAAGCAAGGGGGAATAAAATGTATAATTCAACGAGAAAACACATTCTCCCCTATTTATAGATAAATATATAAACATATTCGTATATCCTAATGACACGAAAGCCCTGTAGAAACAAGAGTCCAGACAGAAAATCGCATATTCGGGCCTCAAATTTGTAATTGAAAAATGGATAAAATACGTCGACGAATTTTTGGACGTGTCTGGGGAATTCCCAAGGAATAGCAGGGGCAGTGTCGTAACTTCGGGGTGAAAACGTGTCTCATGTGTTGCATCTTTCGGGTTCTTTAGGACCGGACCATCGGGCAATATCCGGATCTGCGACACGTGGCATTACCCGATTGCTTCCTGGAATAAGAATTCCTTCAAATTTTTTTTTCTTTTTTTTTAAACCCAACCTAAGATCATAAATGCAACAATCAGCCTTTGCACAGAAAAACTATTGACACCTAAATTTTTGCATAAAAAATAGGTTAATTTTTACCCAAAAAATAATAAAATAAAATTGCAAAGATATAATTTTTTAGCGCGCATTTAGTATATTCAGTAAATCTTTTATATATTCAAACGATATATATGAAGAGGTATATTTCGTTGAAAATTGGAAGGTTTCAATATAATATATTAGATGTGATTTATATTTGGCGTTGATCTTCGGGTAATATGCATTTTTGACATAATAAAAGAAACATCAGATTTTTTAATTGTCGATGGGCGTGAACAAAGGAAAATGAAATAAAATCGTGAAGATTACGCCTTGGCCGCGCGAGATGCAATCAAAAAGAAAAAGGAAATTCTGCTTCTAGGGGCTCAATTTCGTTGCATATAAAAAGGGGGGGTTTTTTCTCGTACGAGGTGGGGGATTTGAAAAAACCGTGGAAGAATTCGTGAAAAAGCAATTGTGAGAAGAGACAATTCTTGAAAAGTGAGAGAGAGTGAAAAAAAAGAGACAAGCTTCCTCCATCCATTTTCAAGTCAACAAAAAGCAACCTTTCTTTTCTTCTGACAAGCTGCAGAAGGAAAAGAAAGAAGAATGCAGCAAGAGGGAAAAGTCAATAGGGAAGAGACGTGAGAGGGTGGACAGGAAAAAGAAAGGAAGAAAAGGACAGGAGGTCGTCTTCTTCGCACGGGCACCTTCGCCCTCCGCCGGTCTCCGCCCCCAACGTGTAGCTCCGTCGCCGATGCCTGCCGCTGCTGTCTCGCCGCTCTGCTTGCGCCTTAGCCGACCTCCATTGCCTACGTCAGCCCCCCGCGCCTTCGCCCGACGCTGCGACCACGCGTTGCTGTCGTCACTCGCCCGTGTCTCCCTCTACCCGAGCGTTGCTGCCGTCACTCACCTCCGTTTCGCCCCCACCTGCAGTGCCTGACGATCCTCCTGCCTCTGCTGCTGTCGTTGCTTGCTTGCGCTTGCGCCGCCCATTGCCTGAGCTCTACCCGCCTTCCACCTGAGCCAGTCGTCATGCCTCCGCCTCGCCTGCAACCCGCTGGTCTGCGATCCTGAGCCAGTCGTCGCGCCTCCACCTTTGCTTCCCCCGACGTAAGCACCCGCGAGCTGATCCTTTTGCCAGCACCAGAAGCCTGACGTCACCGATGCCGTAGCAACCCGCACCACTGCCTCGGCCCAAGCATCGGCGCCCTCTGCCTCAGCCGTGCTTCGCCCTTTGTTGTTGCCCTTCTCAAGTTCCCTAGGTGGTTTATTTTTATTTTTATTCTTATTTTTCACTTATTTTATGTTATCTTATTTTATTCATTTTGTTATTATTGTTCAAATCAGAATATTGGAATGTGATGCTCATTTTACGAATATTTTAGACATTATCCACAGGGTTTTGCCCAAAATTATTATAATTATTAATTTGGTCCGTAAGGCGTCGAATCATTTTTTTAGTTATATTAATTTTTGGGTATTTTGATAGTATTTTAATTGTTAAATTATCATAATTATTAATTTGATCCGTAAGACTTCGGATCAGATTTTTAATTATTTTGAACCATTTTTTATATATCATGATGTTTAGGGTTAGAGTAATTGTTAATTTAACCCGTGAGACAACATGTTATTTTTTCGATTATTTTAATCCTTTATTTGGTGGATGTCTTGATTAGTTTAGATGTAATTTCATAATTGTTTGTCTTGGAAAAAACACTAAATAACATAAAAATAAAAAAATCAAAAGATTAAATCTTGCATGGGAATGTGTAGGTTTAGTAAATTAGGGTTGCATTCTAAATTTGCACGTTTAGAGGATTTTTGAAATAGATTAGGGTCGGATAAAAAATAACCTTTTAAAATAAGATCTTAGATAATGTTTGCACATTCTAGTAATTTCATTTTCTTAAAAAAAGAATAGTTTTCTAAGATATGATAGGGTTTAAGTCAAATTAATCCCTAAAATAAATTAGAAAATTATTCATTTTAGATAGTTTAATTAGGGTTTTTATTAATTCCGAATTTCAATAAAAAATACAAAAATATTAGGTGCATGATAATTAGTTTGCATAATAGGTTCATTTAATTAGAATTTGTTTGTTAGTAAAATTAGGTCATGTAGTTAAAATGCATGTTTTATGATAAAATTCTAATTTCAAGAAAACCCAAAAAATAATTGCTTACTTTGTGTGTTTAATCCTTTTGATGCAATTTGTTTGATTCATTGAGTGTTTAATAATGATTGAACACCCGTGTGATCACCCTTCGCATGATAGAGATTTAGGTTAAAATAAATCAAAGTTGCCCGCAAAACTATTTTTGAAAATAAAAGAATGGTACCAAAGGGTATTAGAAAAATCTAGTATAACCAAATTAAAACCCATAGTCTCTAGTTCGTAGGAGTAAAATAATTGGAGGTGTCTAATTGACCTACCCTAAACTAATTGGTGGCGACTCTTAGATAAAATCCATTTGCATGTTTAAAAAATAGAAACCTAAGTTGTGAATTGGTATGGGCTTGGGAGAGCCCGAGTTAAGTCTAGGCTTAACAATCCATTAGCCTAAACTCTAGGTGGTGCACCCGAAAATTAGATGGTGACTCCACTAGGGACTGAGTTAAAACTCTTAGTGGACTTCAGTCGATTTTTCTTTTTCTTTTAAAAAATGTTTTTGCTTGGCAGTGAGGACATCGGGTACGTCCCTAACATTTCTAAGGTGTTAAATGTTCTTATAGATGGGAGGTATAAGGGGAGTAGTTTTTGCTAACCCTTGTCTTATAGGAAGGTGTGGGATTTATGATTTATTTTTCCTGATTAGAAGTGTTGTTTGCATTTAAATTGTTATACATGTTTTACTGCTTTTAGTACTACACTATTGCACACACAATCTGCGGTCGGACCTGGGCTGCAATAGGATTTTTATGATGGTGTTGAGAAGGATACTTCTTCTAAAGCGAGACTGCTATGTAGAGGTTGACATTCTCTTTCCCGAAAGTTTTTCATGGTGTCGAATGTGTTTGTCCATATCCACGAGACTGTGTGATTATTGGGCATTTAATTTGACTGAGCCGGAGTTAGGAGGACCTGACACGTTAATGCAAGACTGCAACGGTCATATCATCCTCTTAACTCCATTTTGTTAAGCCATCTAGATAGAAATCGAGCCTCACACTTCATGCGTGTGTCTATGTGATTATCATCCCTTCTCGGTAAAAGTAAGTTGTCTGAATTTTCACTTCGCAATTTACTTACTTCGTTGCAATTTTTGTCGGTCCATGACAAGGTTTCGTCTTAGTCTTGCTTTATATGTTTAGGGAAAATCTTCGTACTGTTTATTCCCACTTTTGAGGTTTAAGATAATGTCATATGGTCTTGGAAGAAGGAGTCAAGGCATTCGAAACCCCATTGAAACCTATCGGAGGTCCCGTTCTGCTGGATTAGGGCACCATGGAAGAGGTGAAGAAAATTCTGGAGAACAAAGACAAGAAAGGCAAAACTTGACACCTGAGCAAGAGCGAGGAATGCAAAACTCGTTGCCT
Organism: Eucalyptus marginata; assembly: GCA_014182565.1. Classification (NCBI taxonomy): domain Eukaryota; kingdom Viridiplantae; phylum Streptophyta; class Magnoliopsida; order Myrtales; family Myrtaceae; genus Eucalyptus; species Eucalyptus marginata. The sequence continues at coordinate 50,833,992 of CM024589.1, read as the reverse complement.
CCCAACATTTGCGCGATGTTTCCTGGCCTTCCTAGAATGATGCAAAATGAAATGGAAGTGATGGACACCTTGGGGCAGCCAAGTGGCAAATTCAACTACTATGTGAAGTATTCGGCTCCTCCTAGCTTCTACATCAACCCTCGGGATATCATTCAGATGGATGGGGTGGCATGGACGATCCGACACCACCAAAGACAAAAAACTCAGATGATGCACTGGAAGGAATCAAGAGCCTGTTCGATGACCTCCCTATAGGTGCCGTTGACAAAGGACCATAAGAAGAAATGGGCCTTGGCCCACGAGAGTGACTCATTTATTGCTTTCGCACACTCCCCAGTGTGGGAATTTTTATTACTTTTTAGGAAATGTTTTCAATTCATTTTTTCTCGCTTTCCATTTAGGAATTGAGCATTACATTTACCATTTAATAAGTGTAATTCGATTGATGAATATCAATAAAATTACAAGTTTTGTTTTGAGGACATGATGGGGTATTCCAAACCAGCCCGGTGACGATATCCAACAATGAAAATAAGTCATCTAAGGAGAATTCTGAGGACTGGGCTTCTTTATGCTTCCTCATCCAAAAAATCCCTAAAAAAAAAGAAAGAATAAAAAAAAATCATTTTTGAAGCCATTTCCAAAAACATGCATTAGGTTAGCCCTGTTTAATTTTCTAACTCATTTACTTCATGTTTCAGAGCATTACTTTCTTGGCTTGATGAGAAAGCATATGAAGGAACATCGAGTTGCAATGATTTGGCTCAACTGTTACTCAACAAGTTTGAGAACACACTTCTAAAGAGAGTAAAAGAGGACCATCCATCTTTGGTGAAAGAGATGACAAATTGGGAACACTACAAATTCTAGTAGTGACATGACTAAGATAAAATCTTGATTCAAGCCAAAATGAATGCGCAATTTGAATTCACTTGGATGTCACATAGTATCCTATTCATGCACGTTCTTTTGTGTAGGGGCAAAGGTGGATTTTCAGTATTGACTGATAAGGACAACACAATGACATTCATTGCTGAGGCTGTCACGCTACGATCCTTGGGCACGCGCCCATCCCTCACCTTGGTCGATTAATAGCGACGTCCCAAGATGCATCGTCGACCTTTTAATTTTTAATACGCATGTGGAAGCAAATAAAAATCCCTAGACAATAAAATATTGGGATAGGAAAGTAGGACTCCAAATTTTCCAACTGAAAAACAACCACCCTTATACACATTGCAAATCATAGTGCAAATATATACAAGGCAAATTGTTAAATCTGGTTTTAAACCATCATTTTATAAAACAACGTTTGCAGAAAGGAATCAACTTCCATCAAAAGAGAATTGTCCTATGACTAACTAGTCGGACAGATCACAATTCTTCAAAGCTTCACCTTCTATTCTTTGGGCCTCTAGTCCTTCACCAATGCCATCTAAGGACCTGAAAATGGTTATTTAATAACTAGTAATACAACGTCTCAGCAAGTTCTACCCCCTAAGACCCGATTAGGAAGCCAATACACTTTCGAGGCTACCTAAGCACAACACGAGTTAGAGGGCTTACCTTGGCCTTAGTTCCTTCTTGCAAGTCAGTATATATCATATATACAGGAATCACATCAATTCACAGTATCGAGATCAAATCATTGATCAATCGACATAGTCGATTACATGCCACCACGACCTTTCCTCGGTCGGTACAATCAATACTATCTATAAGTCCGACCATAGTCCATGACCAAGCTCACTCTAAGCTCGATATATAGATAGTATAGCTCCCACTAACCCGATAAATAGTGTACTTGTTTCGCTAAGTCGACATATCGCTCGTAGGTTGATATATTACACTAATAATGCTCCTTCTAAGATGATCATATTGCTCTCGCTAAGCTGATTAAGTATACTGCTTTCGCTAAGCTGACATATCGCCCGTAGGCTGATATAGTATACCGGTATACTGCTCTCGATAAGTTGACATATCATCTGTAGGCTGATATAGTATACCATATCGACCATTCAATCAACTCCATCTTTTATCATTCTCGATAAAATAGTCGTGTGTGGGGACACGATTGGCTTTAGCCAAAATATAATAATTTCACTTTTTGAATATCCCACCAGTTTCAACAGCCTATAACATATTTTTGGCGTTGTAAATCGACGCTCGGTAATTTTTCACTCAATTACCAAGATTAATCAATTTAGGAATAAAATCCAAAAATTATTTTTAAGTCAATTAAGCACGATTTAACGCTCAAATAAATAAACAGATCACATCATCACGATCAGCATAAAATTTCGGTCGTCGACTATTCCAGCCTAATTCCGGAAAAATAAATCATTAATTAAATAATCTCGAAAATTATTAAATAAATGCAATAAATCCAATTTATGTCAGTAATGTCTAATTGGAAGTCAAGGCGGACTTAGAAAATTACCGAGATCCGTTCAATAATTAATAGGACTTGTCTACTTGCTAAGTATACTAACCATTCTCCTAACATGCATAGGTAAATGCCTAATTTAATTATTCTACTCTAATCTAACCACCTAATTGCATTTAATTAAATCTAATCAACCCATAAGCATAATTAACCGACTAATAAGGGATTAATGAGTAAAACTCACTTGATTAAATGCGAAAGATAGATCATCGCGACGACGGTGCGACGGCGGCCGAACTTGGGCTCTTGATGACACCAACGAGCTTGGACCGAGCCTAAACTTGGCTCAACAAATCTCAGCCCAAATTTGAGATTTGTTTTTGAATTGGATTGGGCCCGAAGCGGGCTGACTTCGCGGGCTTGGCTGCTGAATTGGGCTTGCAGAAAACATGCGGGCTTCAGTGGACTTGCTGGAATTGGGCCTCAAAAACTGGGCTTGCGAAGTGGGTTGTTGGAGATGGGCGGATTTTGGCCTGACTTGCGGCGCTAAATGGGCTGACTTCACGGGTTGATTACTGAAATTCTCGAACTTCAAATGGCTGGGTTGAGCTGCGATTGCTAAAGATGGGCTGAGCTATGGGCTGGAGTGCGAGGAATGGAGCTGCTTCGATCGTGACAGCTTGCTGGCGTCCACGTGGATGCTTGCTCGAGCGTGGCATGGGGAAGACTAAAGGAAACGCTGACCAAGGTGATGAAGCAAGGGACATGTGGTAGTTGGCACTCGACCGACGTTGTTGGTGCATGAATGGAGAGAGCAGCGAGAGAGATGGAACTAGCTGAATTCACTTTGGTGGTAGCGAGCTGGAGTCAATAGGGCTTCCTTTGTTGACCCATGAAGACATGTGGTCAAGCATGCTCGGTTTGTGGGCTGCAGTCTCGTGGATTGAAGGACACGCGGGAAGGGTTTAGGGAATTGCTTCGGTCGGCAAGGTTTCATGGAGTTGGGCTGTCTTCGGTGAGTGGGCTTCATGGCAAAGGAGGATGGCTTGCTGGCGTGAAGATGGAGTCAACAACCGCCTAGGAGCTTGCTACGTTGACTAAAGCTTCGGTGGATTGGGAAAACGGAAGGTGGTGCTTCGGTTTTGCTCAAGGGAAAGAGGAACAAATGAAAGAAACGATGGGCATGAATTGAATAAGAACAAAATGAAAATGGAGAAGCAAGGTTCCTTGGTGATCGGCTGTTTGAGGGGGAAGACACACACACCAAAATGGAGAGGAAACAGCTAGCACAAGGAGGAGATGGAGAGAGAGAGACCAAAAGTCCACATGATTAGCCAAAGACTTAAATGCTTGGTTTCCCCCTTTGGTACTCAAGCCTATCTCAAAGTTCCTTAATACTTTCTTGAAACCAATTTCCAATTTAAACAATTTTTGGTGCCAAAATTTGCTGTCCAAGCTTAAATCCGAATTTCACACTTTGACACTCATCTTTGGCTTCACTTTCATCCTCAATTTCTCCAACCGAAGTCCAATTTCGTTGACGAAAATCCTGAACAATTTTCTATAAGTCCTCTATACCCAAAGGCTCAGCTTGGTAGTCAAAACTCGCTTAAATTTGGCCTGTACAAATTTCCGCTAATTTTCCGCAACGTTTGAAACGATTTTTCGTAAAAATCTCAGAATCTTCGAAAAATTTTCGGAGGATGAGTTGACGTTCCTAAAATAGATTGTGACATGACAGAACTTTCAATTTCTGAAATCGGACTCAAATTCACGGTTAATTTCCATTCGACGCGTTTTTAGTATGACCTCGGTTACCGGGTAACTTTCAGATATTTTTAGTGCAAATGACCCGTGGTCAATTTTCTTCGAGTTACTATGAACCCACTCGACTCATTGGCGGCTCTCGGTTGTCGTGAAAATCTCGAGGATCTAAATATGGACACAAGGTACCAAAACAATAAGAAAATTAGTCTAGTGCCGGTCGACGAGAATTTTCCAATTTAGTGGTGTCACCCACGATTAGCCACACATCTCAATCGAACCGACCTATCTCTGATCTCTAATCAATTTATGTCTGTGCCGTAATGATCTCAGCAGATGAACACGGTTGAGCAGCCGTTTTTTGGTCGAATTCTCAAGTCTATTTGCCTTAAAATCCTTAATGGTTTCCCCAGATAGTCTAGTTATCTCGAGAGTGATCAGTTTTGAGAATAGCTCTATAGGCGTGTCAATGAAATGCCCGATTTATTCAGTAGAAGATATGACTGAAAATCTGGGATGTCATAACTCTTCCCCTCTTATAAAAATTTCGTCCTCGAAATTTAAACCTTTACCCAGTTCCTTAAACAAAAAGGTAGGGTATTGTTGTCTCATCGAGTCTCAATTTCCCCGGTTGCTTCTTCAGTCCAGTGGTGTTGTCAAACCACTTTGACCAATGGGACCTTCTTGGTTCACAAAATCCAATCTTTCTGATTCATAGTTTGAACCGAGCTTTTCATGTACGACACTTTGTCGTTCACGTCTAATTTTTCAAGATTTAAAACGTGGGTCGTGTCAGGCTCATATGTCCTTAATATCGACACGCGAAAGACGTCATGCACTTGCGCCTACCTCAGCGATAATGCAAGACGATACGATAAGATTCCGATTCTTTCCAAAATCTCAAAGGGACTTACGTACCTCGGTTCCAGTTTTCCCTCCTTGCTAAAGTGCAAGGTATCCCTCATTGGCGACACCTTCAGAAAGATATAGTCACCAATTTGGAACTCTAAGAGCTTTCGATGTTCAATGATGCAACATTTCCGGTAGTTTTGAGCGGTCTTTAATCTTTTTCTGATCACGGCAACTGCAATCACTGACTGCTGAACTGACTCTGGGCCTGTGATCTTTCTTTCTCTAACCTCATCTCAACAAACTGAAGTTCTATACACTCTGCTATGCAAGCTTCAATAGGACCCATCTGATCTAGATTTGATATAGATCTGTCACTAACACTCCACGTAGACGAAACCTGACATACATACACTTCGGTATGTCTACTCGAATCGAGATCTTTTCGTACCACGATAAAGTGAGCCGACTTTGTTAGTCTGTCGACTACTACCTCAAATGGAAGCAGTATTCTTCCCACTCCTTGGTAGGCCTTACAAAACATTCCATCGTGGTATCTATCTTTATATAGGTCTACCAATCGAACTGACGCCAATTCGACCTACTTTGTACCATCTCGGTCAAATATCAGAATCGCTACAATGAATTTCTAACAAGGTCTCATCTCTGAGTGCTACAACGTCAAGTGCACTCAATCACTCTTGGAACTTGAGTGTTCCATCCTCAAAAATCTGAAAGTTAGTCTCTTTCTTACCAATATCCTCTTATATGATTGCCTAAACATCTCGGTCTGTCAACTAAGCGTCTGATTCTAACTTGAATATCCGGTTCAATTTTGAGGGCGGCTATAGAATTTAAAAGGTAGCCTATCTCAAATTTGAAAACCAAATTTCGAGCTCTCTCGAGTACATTCTACTCCCTGATCACCATCTGTGCAACTGCAAACTTCCGACTCAGTGCACCTGTGACTTAATGCGTCTTTCTAGGGTGACACAGGACATCGCAATCACAGTTCTTCTAAAATTCTAATTCATAACGTTGTCTTCAGTATAACCTTTTTCCTAAAGTAATGCACTGATATGCATGAATTCCTTATTTGACAATCCTCACCTCTGCACCCTCGGTTCTATCAACTCAAATAACGACATCTGATATGAAGCCTTAGAGAGTGGCTCTGTCCCGAGTGTTAATTCCATCACAAGTTCTATCTCTTTTTTCTAACGACAGATCTGATAATTCTTAAGACAACACATCTATAAATTCTTAGACTACCGAGATATCCTCAACCTTCAATTCTCCAATCTATCTTATCTATGGCATCGCCACATAATCTTGGCAACCCTCGTCTAACAAACGGGTTGCCTCTTGTGATGAGATTAGGGAAATCGAGGGTCCTCCTCGACTTCTGGTAAATTCGAAATTTTCCTCCTTCGGCCGATGGAGGAAAATTTCGAAATTTTTCCTCCTTCGATCGATTAAACTATATCACATTGTTCGACCAAAAAAAAAAAAAAAAAAAACTATATCACATTGCAACAACAATTCATCACAACAAAAGCTCATCGAGCCAAACCTTTTCATATTCGGTATCAAAGTTATACATAGGCAAAGGATTCAAGTACAACTATAATAGGGGTTCTCGCTTTATATGACTTCATTACAACAACCGAAGTTCTATAAACTTAACCAAAATTCTACCGCACCACTCTGATAAAATTGCTTTGGGGACATTACCCTTCCTGCTCAATGCATACTCAATTCATCTCTAAGCTGGCGGTCTATTCAACAGAATTATACCCGTGATCACGTCAGGCGTAGCTTCGGCCTGACCCTGTGTAATTGCATACATGGTGCCCTGAACTGGAGGTCTTAGCTGTCCTCCTTGTGGCACTTTCTGAGGGGCATACCCTCTGGTTTGACCCATCTGCGGTGGCGACGGTAATTGTGGTTGTCCTCTTGGCCTTCTAGGACAATCTCTGGCCAGGTGACCTTGCTAGCCACATTCAAAACAGGCGCCATCCTTCGGGGACACCGATTAACAGGATGTCGTCTTCCACAAAGGTGACACATCTCGATCCTATCTGGCACTGGCTTGTCAACTCCACCTCTCCTATTTGGTGGGACTTGAAATCTATTTCCAGGCATGGGCCTCTTCCCATGGTGAATACTTTCTTGATGAGAAGTAAACCTCGATCCAGATGAGGCAGCTCTATCATTCTCATCCTTCTCAATTTTCTGGGCTCTCCGATATGTGTCGTTATAAGTCCTCAGATTTAGGGAGACCAGTATGCTTCTCATGTCTAGCCTGAACTCATCCCTAAACCTTCTCACTCGGTTTGCTGGGTTCTCTATTAGCTCTGGGGCATATTGCGAAAGTTCAGCGAACTTCGCCTCATACTCATCAACAGTTAGGGAACCTTGGCGAAGACGTTGAAATTCGGCCATCTTCACCTCCTTGGCGGTCTCGGAGAAATACTTATTATTGAAGGCTTCAAGGAAAATGTTCCACTCCTGAACAACGCATTTTGGAAAGATCATTTCTCGAGTAGTCATCCACCAAGTGTTTGCAACTCCTTCTAGCTGGTAAGTTGCTAAGACTACTTTCTCTGTATGGTTGCACATCAGCAGTGCAAATGCTTTCTCCAACTTCTAAACCCATAAAGCAGCAGCTTCGGGATCTCTCGTCCTGGTGAACAAAGGTGGGTTCAATTTCAAGAATTGCTCCACTAGTTTATGGATTTGTCTTTCAGCGACCATAATCCCGGGTGGACCTTCGACATGTGTGGCGGTAGGAGCAACAGTAAGGGCGGCTCCAGTAGCAGCTATAATAGCAGCAGTAGCAGCGGCTTGAATGGCGGCTTCAACAGTAGCGGCTTGGTTCTGCGCTTGCTGATCCATACGATTCCCCATAACTTCTAATATACGCATGATCCCATCAAATTTAGGATCACTTGGGGCTTCTACCCCAGCACCGACAAGAGTGGGTGCTTCACCACTAGCATTGGCCTGAGCTAGTGCCCTACCTCTGCCTCGGGTACTGATCCTGATCGGCGCTCTACCTCGAGTCACAGTCTTACTGGACCTCTTAGCAGGAGTCCTTGGCTCCTGATCGCTCACGGTGTCGCTTTAATCTACTGACACCTGCTTCCAATTCAACACCGAATTAGAAACGAAGTGATTAAAACAACAAGCAATTCTAGCACTCAGCTAACACAGACATGCACCAGCATGGATTCAAAGGCCTCTCCTACTACTATCCCAAGATCCATCGCTCCTTATCACTCAAATCTTGAACTTCGCTATGATACCACTTAAATTGAGATGTCATGCCCTGATCCTCGGGCATGAGCCCATCCCTTATCTTGGTCGATTAATAGTGACGTCCTAGGACGCATTGCCGACCCTTTAATTTTTAATACGCATGCCAAAGCATATAAAAATCCCCAGACAATAAAACAATGGGATAGGAAAGTAGGACTCCAAATTTTCCAACTGAAAAACAACCACCCTTATACACATTGCAAATCATAGTGCAAATATATACAAGGCAAATTGTTAAATCTGGTTTTAAACCATTGTTTCATAAAACAACGTCTGTAGAAAGGAATCAACTTCCATCAAAAGAGAATTGTCCTATGACTAACTAGTCGGACAACACTGTCAATTATTCAAGCTTCACCTTCTATTCTTCGAGCCTCTGGTCCTTCACCAATGCCATCTAAGGACCCGAAAATGGTTATTCAATAACCAAAGTGAGACAACGTCTCGCAAGTTCTACCCCTAAAACCCGATTAGGAAGCCAATACACTTTTGAGGTTACCTAAGCACAACACGAGTCAAAGGGCTTACCTTGGCCTCGGTTCCTTCCTGCAAGTCAATATATATCATATATACAGGAACCACATCAATTCACGCATCGATCAAATCATTGATCAATCGACCTAGTCGATTATATGCCACCACGACCTTTCCCTCGATCGATACAATCAATACTATCTATAAGTCCGACCATAGTCCAGGACTACTCACTCTAAGCTGATATATAGATAGTATAGCTCTCACTAAGCTGATAAATAGTGTACTGCTCTCGCTAAGCTGACATATCGCCCGTAGGCTGATATAGTACACTAATAATGCTCCCTCTAAGCTGATCATATTGTTCTCGCTAAGATGATTAGGTATACTGCTCTCGCTAAGTTGACATATTGCCTGTAAGCTGATATAGTATACCGGTATACTGCTCTCACTAAGTTGATATATTGTCCGTAGGCTGATATAGTATACCATCCCGACCATTCAATCAATTCTATCTTTTATCATTCTCGATAAAATAGGCGTATGTGGGGGACACGGTCGGCTCCTTAGCCAAAATATTATAATTTCACTTTTGAATATCCCACCAGTTTTAATAGCTCATAACATATTTTTGGTGTCATAAACCGATGCCCGGTAATTTTCCACTCAATTACCAAGATTAATCAATTTAGGAATAAAATCCTAAAACTATCTTTAAGTCAATTCAGCACGATTTAACGCTCAAATAAATAAACAGATCACATCATCACAATTAACATAAAATTTCGGTCGTTGGCTATTCTAGCCTAATTTCCGAAAAAATAAATCATTAATTAAATAATTTCAGAAATTATTAAATAAATGCAATAAATCCAATTTAGGCCCGTAATGCCTGATTGGAAGCCAAGACGGACCCGGAAAATTACTGAGACCCGTTCAATAATTAATAGAACTTGTCTACTTGCTAAGTATACTAACCATTCTCCTAACATGCATAGGTAAATACCTAATTTAATTATTCTACTCTAATCTAACCACCTAATTGCACTTAATTAGATCTAATCAACCCATAAGCATCATTAACCGACTAATAAGAGATTAGTGAGTAAAACTCACTTGATTAAATGCGAAAGCTGGATCATCGCGACGACGGCGCAATGGCGGTCGAACTTGGGCTCACGACGACACCAACGAGCTTGAATCGGGCCTAAACTTGGCCCAACAAATCTCAGCCCAAATCTGAGATTTGTTTTTGAATTGGATCGAGCCCGAAGCGGGCTGACTTCACGGGCTTGGCTACTGAATTGGGCTTGTAGAAAACACGCGGGCTTCAGTGGACTTGCTAGAATTGGCCTAAAAAACTGGGCTTGCGAAGTGGGCTGCTAGAGATGGGCCGATTCTGGCCTGACTTGCGACCCCAAATGGGCTGACTTCACGGGCTGATTGTTGAATTTCTCGGACTTCAAATGGCTGGGCTAAGCTGTGGTTTCTAAAGATGGGCCGAGCTATGGGTTGAAGTGCGAGGAATGGAGCTGCTTCAATCGTGACAGCCTTGTCAAGGCGTCCACATGGATGCTTGCTTGAGCGTGGGATGGGGAAGACCGAAGGAAACGCTGACCAAGGTGATGAAGCAAGGGACGTGCGGCAGTTGGCACTCGATCGACGTTGTTGGCGCACGAATGGAGAGAGAAATGAGAGAGATGGGACTAGCTGAATTCACTTCGGTGGCCACAAGCCGGGAGTCAACGGGGCTTCCTTTGTTGACCCATGAAGACGTGTGGTGAAGCACGCTCGGTTTGTGGGCTGCGCCTCGTGGATTGAAGGACACGCGACAAGGGTTTGGGGAATTGCTTTGATTGGCAAGGTTTCATGGAGTTGGGCTGTCTTCGGTGAGTGGGCTTCGTGGCAGAGGAGGATGGCTTGCTGGCGTGAAGATGGAGTCAACAAAATCGCCTGGGAGCTTGCTACGTTGACTAAAGCTTCGGTGGATTGGGAAAACAGAAGGTGGTGCTTCGGTTTTGCTCGAGGGAAAGAGGAACAAATGAAAGAAACGATGGGCAGGAATTGAAGAAGAACAAAATGAAAATGGAGAAGCAGGGGTCCTCGGTGGTCGGTTGTTTGAGGGGGAAGACACACACACCAAAATGGAGAGGAAACAAACTAGCATAAGGAGGAGATTGGAGAGACAGAGACCAAAAGTCTACATGATTAGCCAAAGACTTAAATGCTTGGTTCCCTCTTTGGTGTTCAAGCCGATCTCAAAGTTCCTTAATACTTTCTTGAAACCAATTTCCCATTTAAACAATTTTTGGTGCCAAAATTTGCCGTCCAAGCTTAAATCCGAATTTCACACTTTGGCACTCATCTTTGGCTTCAATTTCATCCTCAATTTCTCCAATTCAAAGTCCAATTTCGTTGACGAAAAGTCCCGAACAATTTTCTATAAGTCCTCTATACCCAAAGGCTTGGCTTGGTAGTCAAAACTCGCTTAAATTCAGCTCGTACAAATTTCAGCTAATTTTCCGCAACGTTTGAAATGGTTTTCCATAAAAATCTCGGAATCTCCAAAAAATCTTCGGATGATGAGTCGACGTTTCTAAAATAGATTGTGACATGACAGAACTTTTAATTTCTGAAATCGGACTCAAATTCACGGTTGATTTCCATTTGGCGCATTTTTAGCGTGAACTAGGCTAACAGATAACTTTCATATATTTTTAGTGCAAATGACCCATGGTCGATTTTCTTCGAGCCACTATGAACCCACTTGACTCATTGGCGACTCTCAGTTGTCGTGAAAATCTCGAGGATCTAAATACGGACACAGGGTACCAAAATAATAAGAAAATTAGTCTAGTGCCGGTCGACGAGAATTTTCCAATTTAGTGGTGTCACCTACGATTAACCACACATCTCAGTCGAACCGACCTATCTCTGATCTCTAATCAATTTATATTTGTGCCGTAATGATCTCGGCAGATGAACATGGTCGAGCAGCCATTTTCTGGTCGAATTGTCAAGTCTATTTGCCTTAAAATCCTTAATGGCTTCCCCGAATAGTCTAGTTATCTCGAGAGTGATCAGCTTTGAGAACAGCCCTATAGGCGCGTCAATGAAATGCCCGATTTATTTAGAAGAAGACAGGACTGAAAATTTGGGATGTCACAGAGGCAATCCCATTGGGGAACAATCCGTCGCATGAGTGCTTAAAACCATTTTTTAAGTGTGGTAAATTGTTTTGAATTTGACAGTTTTTCATGCTTAAAGCTGTTGGGCTCTTTTAAAAAAGGGATCTTGCATAGTGACTCTTACATATTTTGTCCACCAATTCCACTGAAGAACATCAATATGGACTAATTTAATGAATGATGTGAAATGAATTGAGCATACTAAATGAGACGAGTTGGGATGATGAAAGGCGAACTCTATCTCCTGCTCATACACTAGTGAGATGAGTGTTAGGAAGTTTCATATCCATAAGGTGAAGAGTTCTCTCGCAAAAGGTACGACAACTGAAATGATGTGGGGTAGTTTATTTCTCTATCCCAAACACTACAGGTGATCCATTGCTTAACCCTTTTGAGCCCATACACTTATGGATATTCTTTTCAAATTACCCCTGTCAAGAATCACCCCACATTGGGGTAACTGGGAGATAAAATGGCATCAAGAAGTGAGGAAAATTAATTGAAGTTTTTTTGCTCTCACTTGCATCAATCTTCAAGTCGTGCTATTATATTAAATTCATGTGGTAATTTAAGTGCCTTAGAATGACGAAAATCATTTCTTTCTCTATCCTACATACTTATATCCTTTGCATAGCCCACTTAAGCTTGTAATTTCATTTCCTTAAAACCTAGTTGGTGATCATCCCCCACACTTAGGCAAGACAAAAGATAGATGAAGACCCTTGAAAGTTCGAATGTCATTCAAAGTGTAATTCCTTGACACATGCATTGTGCGCAAGAATTGAAATCAAAATAGAACTAAGGGGCATGAAAAAGCAAAGGTGCTGCCGGTAAAAGCAAGGCCAATGCCCATGAAAAGAAGTGAAGAAAAAGTGCATGAAAACTAGGGGCATGAAAAAGCGGTGTGCTCGGTAAAAATAAGGCCGATGCCCATAGATGAAAAAAAAAAGAGTCAAGATATATGACTATCAATTGCATAAATTGAATCCCAATGGAGCAAAGAGCGCATTTATAATGACAATCCTTGGTAAAGAGGAAGACCGGGCGACAATGCTTAGAGGATCATCAACTCTCATCCTTTACATATATTTTGAGCCTAATGATCCTTTCGTTTCTCAACCCATGAACTCAGCCTATGTTACGTCCCTTACAAAGTCTCTTCAAATTATGGCACTTGAATTAACATGGGAGTTCATATGTTTATAAGTATCACTCGAAGAAGTGCGAGCTGGATTATTTCTTTCTCATTTTGCAGGGTTCTTGACTTGTAAACCCGAATATGATTACAAGATTGTTTTTTCAATAGCCTTGACTCAAAGAGTCCCTTTGTTAAGCCGTTGACCAAGCCCACATTATGGCCCTTGTTAAAAATCTCTCAGATTGGTAAGGTTGTATCGCTTGCGAGAATACTCGGACCCCTATCGATATGGTGAGATTGAGTGATTCTCATAAAATAGCTATTATAAATGAGATTGAGTAATTATCATAAAATAGCTATTATAAATTAGAGTGAGTGAAAGTCATTTCTAATTGAAAGTCTCTCATTTAGTATTCTTAGGAAATCCATGTCATAAGTGAAAATGGTTTCGAACGATAATTCTCTCCAGCGGAAATTTGGGTGATGCAAATGTCATTATGCATGAACCCCGATTAAATGGATAAAAACTTCAGTGGATTTTGAAGTGTGCATCATAGAATAGCCTTAATTGCTTATTTTCTTTGGTGAATGCACTTTTGCTCTAATCATGTTTGACAAATAATGTTTTCTCAAAGACCCAAGAGCTCTTGACATTCAAGAGGTGAGAAGCCTCCACAGGATATCTAAGTTCCAGAAGACATATCCCTAAGAATCAAAGATATCACAGGTAAGTATATCTCTACCCATACTTTAAATACTTGTCATTGTGCAGGTATTTTCGACACTTGACTCGATCAAGCTGTCCATTTATATTGACCCGGCGTGCTTTTGTAGCCCAGCGTCCTTTTCATCGACCCGGCGTGCTTCCATAGCCCGATGTCCCTCATAATTGACTCAGCATGCTTCCATAGCCCGAGTTCCTTTTAAGAAATTGAGAGTTTGTGGATTTCACCAAAATCTTTCAATCCATTGTTAACATCTCAGTTTGGATCTGAATGTCACAAAAACATTTCACTGATGCGAATGTTCTTTTATCTTTCTCATTATACCTTAGTCGGATCTAGGTATCTCGAAGTTTCAAATCTTGACATCTCGCCCCTGGATCTGGATGTCTTAATTAATTTCGTCTAAACATTGCACTCTAGATGTGAATGTTTTTCGATCTTTCTCATTATACCTTAATCTGGATTTAGGTATTTCCCATTTAGGCGACCGTAGAATGGTACGGGTCTTAGAAGACGAATCCCCGTTTAGGCGACCGTAGAATAGTACGGGTTCTAGACAATATTATTGTTCTAACAAGCGACCGTAGAATGGTACGGATCCTGGAAGGCAAATCCCCATTTAGGCAATCGTAGAATGGTACGGGTCCTAGACAACATTTATTTCCGTATTTAGGCGACTGTAGAATGGTACGGGTCCTAAACAACATTTATTTCCCTATTCAGGCGATCGTAGAATGGTACGGATCCTGGAAAGTGAATCCCTGTTTAGGCGATCGTAGAATGGTACGAGTCTTAGACAACATTTATTTCCCTATTCAGGCGACCGTAGAATTGTACAGATCCTGGAAGACGAATCTCCGTTTAGGCGACCGTAGAATGGTATAGGTCCTAGAGAACATTTATTTCCCTATTCAGACGACCGTAGAATTGTACGGGTCCTGGAAGGCAAATCCCCGTTTAGGCGACCGTAGAATGGTACGGGTCCTAAATAACATCAAACACTGCCATATTGAACGACTATAGAAAGGTACGGGTTTTAGGAAAGTAATCTCTTTACAAAGCCTTATTACTATTCTGGGTGACCGTAGAATGGTACGGGTCTTGGACATGTAACACCAACCATCTCGAATTACTCTACCCTCCTTGAAGGTAAGTTATTCTAGGTAGGTTAATTTGTCATTTGCGTTTCCATGCATCATATAAATTGCATCCAAAAATGGAATTCATTTTCCAACAAAAATTATTCAGTGCATGTGCATGATCAAAATTTAGGTTCAACTTATCTTTGAAGGCAACCTCTACGAGCTCACCTTCAAAGAGCGGCAGATGTTGACACCTAAATTTTTACATAAAAAATAAGTTAATTTTTACCCAAAAAAAAATAATAAAATAAAATTGCATAGCATATAATTTTAGGCGCATTTGGTAAATTCAATAAATATTTTATATATTCAAACGATATATATAGAGAGGTATATTTCGTTGAAAATTGGAAGGTTTCAATATAATATTTCAAATGTGATTTATATTTGGCGTTGATCTTCGGGTAATATGCATTTTCGACATAATAAAAGAAACATCAAATCTTTTAATTGTCGATGGGTGTGAACAAAGCAAAATGAAATAAAATCATGAAGATTATGCTTTGGCCGCGTGAGATGCAATCAAACAGAAAAAGGAGATTCTGCTTCTTCCATGTAGGGGCTCAATTTCGTTGCATATAAAAAGGGGGGCTTTTTCTCGTACGAGGTGGGGGATTCAAAAAACTGTGGAAGAATTCGTGAAAAAGCAAGCGTGAGAAGAGACAATTCTTGAAAAGTGAGAGAGGAAAAAAAAAGAGACAAGCTTCCTCCGTCCATTTTCAAGTCAACAAAGCAACCTTTCTTTTCTTCTGACAAGCTGTAGAAGGAAAAGAAAGAAGAATGCAGCAAGAGGGAAAAGTCAATAGGGAAGAGACATGAGAGGGTGGATAGGAAAAAGAAAGGAAGAAAAGGACAGGAGGTCGTCTTCTTCGCACGGGCACCTTCGCCCTCCGCTGGTCTCCACCCCCGATGTGACATCCTGAAATTCGAGTCCTCTGAAGAATGGATGAACGTGAATTTCGTCGATGCATTGTTGGTTGATCTCACTCACCGATCATCCTCCCGAGATACCGACCTTGGGGAAGGGCTAATGAGGACGTAACTCGACGGCAAAGGACTCGACTGGAAAACGACTGACCATGAGACTTGCGTGAGGATGATCCCGTAGATTGGCAGCCGATTCAAAGGACGACTAGAAGTTGATTCGCTGGACGTAACATAATAGAACGACGGGTGATTCCGTTTACTATTATCGAATCCACGAACGACCCTATGTCGATCCTCGCATCGTGTACTTTGAAATAAGAATCTATCCTCCGTAATTTCATGCGTCAAGGACGTCCATGTGTCGAGATGTCTTGAACGTGGTTTTGCACGAGTCGGTTACGCGTGAATCCTCCGAGCCGCCCGTCGCCCGAGTTATAACCAAAATGACATTAGGGCGAAATTGACATGGCAAGAGAACTTAGGACCTGGACTTCGAATTATCGGGAATGTCCGGACGGGACGTTAGATGAAGCTACTTCAAACAAAGCCGACGAGTCAATTAAGCCGAGCAATTGGAAAAGGGATTTTCGGACCGAGGAAGCAAGCCCGTGAGGACGTGGGCCGGGCAAGTCACAGTGTGGGCCTTAGGCCCAAGTTGGGACAGCCACCAAATGGGCCTAAAACAATCAAGTGAGCCATTGGGCCTAAACCAACTATTCATCTTCTAAGCCCATGGGCCAAGCCTTAACCATTTCAAAGCCCAATAAATTCCCAAGCCCACTCCTATTCATGGCCAAGCCCAATCCTTAGGCCCATCCACCAATTTCAGCCCAAGGTCATATTTGTAATTTGTGCGAGGTGAAATGACCAAAATGCCCCTAGAGCTTGTGGATAAGGGCAAAAGAGAAGAGAGAGAAGATGATGTCATGCATGGGGAATTGAAGTGGCCATTTAATGGCTTTAATGAGGAGTGCAACAGCCCTCCCATCACTCTCTCTCCCTCATTCGGTCCCCATCTCGAACGGAGCCTTCTCTCTCATCGTTTTCTCTCTTCCGTTTCTGCTCCAGCTGACCCTTCGGTGAAGAATCGTGTAAAAAGTGGTCTTCCCGGTTGAATCACAGAACGAGCCACCTATCATCGTGACCGGGAGAGACAGACCGTTCCAACGAGCCCGATTTCATCTCGAAAGGAGCCGCCTTCCGTCCTGTACGGCCGTCGCAAGCCGCCGGTCGCCGGTCCGTCGGTCCGCCTGCAGCCTGCACTGTTTCGTGTTTTCGGGCATTTTTCTCCCATTCCAGACCTTCCTTTGCCCATCCCAACCTCCAGCAAGACCCCAAGACCCCTGGTGCTGCCAGTTGCCGACCACCCCTCGCCGGAGCTCCGCCAAGCCGTTCAACTCGGTTTCTCCTCCGGCAGGGCTGTTTTTCAGTGTTTTCAGTGGGAGTCCGGGCTGTGGTTGCTGTGTTGAGCTTGGGACCGCCTTGGATTGTTATGGTAGAGGTTCCGGTGCGTAGCCACCGTCGTCGCCGCCGCGTCGGTGTCTCCGGCCCGTTTAACGGGTGAGTTTAGCTCCTAATCCTTCGATTAGTGCCTAAACTTGCTTAGGGTTGGTTTAGTTAGATTTAATTCTAGTTTATGTGATTTAATTAAGTTGTATTAGCCCTAAGATAGGTGGTTAGATGGATGGATTAGATTAGTTTAGCTTTAATCTTGCTTTATTTGCTTAATTGTGATTATGTGTTTAATTAAGCTTGTTTTGCTTAATTAATTGTTTGATTGTTTTAATTAATGATTTTAATGATTTCTGAGTTTAATTTATCATTTATTAAATTCTGGAAATTTACTGTTCACGAAACACGGTTCACGAAATGTTCACAAAACACTGTTCACGAATTATCGTTCACGAGACACCGTTCATCCGTAATGCGAAAAGTTGTCTAAATTCATGTGTGTTGATTTTATGAAGTGAATGGATGTGTAAATGCATGGGCATCCGCGTGAATTGAATGTGATTTGTAATTTTGAGTATTTATCCCAAAATTTATTAATTTCAGTAATTAATTGGAAAATAACCTAGGGCGTCGGTTGACAATGCGCCAAAAATATTTTGGTGAACCATTAAATAGTGGGATTTTCTGAAAGAAAAATATTGTATTTTGGCTAAGGCCGATTGTGTACCCACACACGATATTTTATCGAGTATCTTTGATATCAACAAATTAGGCCAAGATATTATGAAATTGAGGAATTTAATTACGAGGTGCAATATTGTTGGCCATAGTTGAGAAGGTCGGGTGGGACCATAAAGCCATTCAATCTTGAGGGTGCATCGATAAAAGGGCACGTGGGCTCGGTGAATTGATGCATCACTTGGTGAACGATCTTAGAGAATGCACGTGGCCCTGTGCATCGATAAAAGGGCACGTGCTCGGTGTGAATTGATGCATCACTTTGTGAACGAGTGCCTAGAGAATGCACGTGGCCCAAGCATCGATAAAAGGGCACGTGGGCTCGGTGAATTGATGCATCACTTTGGCGAACGAGTGCCTTAGGAGAATGCACGTGGCCCTGTGCATCGATAAAAGGGCACGTGGGCTCGGTGAATTGATGCATCACTTTGGTGAACGAGTGCCTTAGAGAATGCACGTGGCCCAAGCATCGATAAAAGGGCACGTGGGCTCGGTGAATTGATGCATCACTTTGGTGAACGAGTGCCTTAGAGAATGCACGTGGCCCCTCGTGCATCGTAAAATGGGCACGTGGGCTCGGTGAATTGATGCATCACTTTGGTGAACTAGTGCCTTAGAGAATGCACGTGGGCCTAGGGAATTAAGTGAGGCATCTTGGAAGAGACACGTGGGCTCGGTGATTTGATGCATCACTTGGTGAACTAGTGCCTTAGAGAATGCACGTGTGCTCTATGACATGTAATCGACTGAGTCGATTAATCGATGACTCGATCTGAATTGATGAATTGATGTGTGAAATTGTTATATGCATTAATTATATGCATGAGTAAATCATATTGTTTATGGCACACACGCATGAATCGATAATGTGCAGAGTGTGGCAATGGCCGTGTGAGATCGGCCGGTGACGCGACTCGTATGTGATTGATGAACCGTATCATCTAACGGTCATGTGCATTGTGTGTATCATGCTGAGTGATATCGTGTGTGGTATGGCATACCTGTGAGGTTGTATGCGAATCGACCGTTGTTTGTTGGTTGCTGGCTGTTGGTTGTTGCTTGTGGTGGGGTAGTTCTAGATAGATACCCCGGGTTGAGTTGGTGTACTAACCGGGGCTTAGGGTGGAACTCGCTGAGATTTATATCTCACTGGTTATTGAATAACCATTTTCAGGTCCCTAGTGTGAAGAGCCAGGAGCTTGAAGCGGAAGGGTCAGGAGCATAAGTGGCTCGGTAGTTCTTTATGACATAGACCTTCTGTATAAGCTTGAAGTGTTTTTAAAAGTGTAATTGATTTGAAATTGTTGTCCCGCTTTTCTATCCCATGTTTGTTGAGGTCGGAGATTAGTATTCCGCTTCCGCATGTGCAATAAAAATAAAGGGTCGGCGACGAGTCTTGGGAACGTCGCAAAATTCTATCGACCACCGAGGGATGTGTACGTGCTCGAGGTTCGGGGCGTGACACCCGACGTGCAGCTCCGTCGCCGACGCTTGCCGCTGCTGTCTCGCCGCCCGCCCCCGCCTCGGCTCGGACCTCCGTCGCCGACGCCAGCCCCCTACGCTCCGCCCGGCGTCGCGACCACGCGTTGCTGCCGTCGCTCGCCCGTGTCTCCCTCTGCCCGAGCGCTGCTGCTGTTGCTCACCTTTGTTTCGCCCCCACCTACAGCACCCAACGATCCTTCTGCCTCTGCTGTTGCCGTTGCTCGCTTACGCTTGTGCCGCCCACTGCCTGAGCTCTGCCCGCCTTCCACCTGAGCCAGTTGCCGTGCCTCTGCCTCACCTGCAACCCACTGGTCTGCGATCCTGAGCCAATCGCCATGCCTTGGTTCTCTTTCGACAAACCGCATGCACGCGCAGGCAGAATCGAATTCCGCCACGTCTCCCTCCATCGTCGAAGAAGAAGAAGGAAGCAATGGAAGTCGAGAGCTCGATCACCGGCGCGGCGGCGGCGACACCGCTCTCCCCCGGCGACTTCCGGGAGCTCTTCGACTCCGTCGACGCCTTCCTCTTTGACTGCGACGGTCTGGCTCTGACGCCATTTCCTCGGCCCGTTTCGTCACGTTTGAATAAATTCGGCTAATCTGGTTGTGTCTTTCCTCGTCGTCGCCAGGTGTCATCTGGAAGGGAGACAAGCTCATCGATGGCGTTTCTCAGACACTGGACTTCCTTCGATCCAAAGTAAACCGTTCCGTTCTCGTTCGGCATTTGCTTGTGTATTGTTCGAAAATTCCGAGGTTGTTGACGGCGCGTGGGAATTTGGCAGGGGAAGAAACTGGTGTTCGTGACCAACAACTCGACCAAGTCGAGGAAGGAGTACGCCAAGAAATTCGGTTCTCTCGGGATTTCCGTGAGCGAGGTTCATTTCCATTGCTCTTCTTTTGCTGTTGGTTCTCGATCGAATGCGGGGTTTCAAAATCTGGGAGTGGTTTTTGCTCGCAGGATGAGATCTTCGTCGTCGCTCGCGGCCGCCATGTATCTGAAGGTCAATGATTTTCCTCAGGACAAGAAGGTGAGGCTTCTTAAGCATAGTGCATTCTCTATTGAGGCGTATTAATCGCTAGACACTAAGTTCGATGATTAGAACAAAGCTGTTGAAGTGAGCTTCGGCTAATTTATGAGCGAGAACGTTTGCGCAATCCTGATAGGCCTAGCATGTAGCATACGGAATGCTAGTATGGCATAAAGACATCTTGGAATGAAAGTGTTTGCGAGATTTTACCGAGAAAAGTAGCAAAAATGTGATGTCGCAATTGATTCATAGAGGTTCTTCGATAGTAATGCGGCTTTGTGGAAGCACTTCACAGAGAAATGTGACTCTGTGGAAGTTGCTTGGAGCAAACAGACCAAAGCTTTGTCCCAGAAAAATACAATTTTTTAGGAGAATATGGCATTAGGAGAGCTCGATCAAATAAGAAGATCCATGTTATTGATCCCATGTCATGTCAATCAGGGAGGATGTTTTTCTTCCCCCTCCCGGAGAATACTCCTAAATTTTAGGTCCCTGAATTTAGACATAATAGTTTAACATCACATTAAGGATGAATATTAATATAGAATTTGAATGTGGGCTAGTTGTGGCTCATTTAATATGTAGTTAGGTAAAAACATCGAAATAGCATATCCGCTAATATAGTACAAAAGAAAGGCGGTTCACGTAACTCGAGTCTTGTTTGGAATTCCATTGGGAGAATCTAAGCTTTAGTAGAGCGCAACAACTTCAGCTAGAAAGGGGAACGGAGTGCACGAGAGCTTGAGTCATTGGAGATTCAAATTATTGTGCTTCAAAGAGAGGCTTGTGCTTGTTCGAGGTTTAGATTAGGCCCTAGTTGTATTAGCGGGTGCATTAGCAATAAATAGTTGTCCAACCTTGGCCTATGAAAGAAAGTTGGCAAGTCACTTTTATAACCTTAACCTACTCAGTTACTTTAATCAATGACAACAACTTAATTAGCAAGTCCTGCCTAGGAACCCATTTTTTTCTTTTTTTGACGTCACAAATTCGGTCAAAAGATAGTGTAGGCCGCCGAGATTAAAACGCGACACTGTTGTTTGGAAAATGGTGGGAAGTTAGGTAACCTTTGACCAGTCTTTTGTTACTCATTGGCTTGTCACTCTTTGACTCTTGTAATTTTATTATTATTATTTATTTATTTTTTTTTTTTTTAATCTTTTGACATTTTAAATTCGAGTGAATCTTTGTTGCTCGTTGTCTCGTCACTCTTTGACTCTTGTATTTTTTTTTCTTTTGAATTTTTAAATTTGAGTGAGTGGCATATGCAATGCGACCATCAAGATTGACTGGACTTTTCAAGGTTAGTGAGAGGAGTTATCTCAAGTGGGTATGCGAGCATGAGTCAACATAAGTTTGCTGCTCAAATCATTCATAACAAAATGTTGCAAATTCAACTTTTAGATCGACCCCAAAACCGAGTTTGACTTTACATAATATAACTATCATTTTAGAAAAAAACATATCATGATTCCTAACCTTCCTAGCTCAAAACCCAGCTCCAATGTATCCATTTTGTTTTCTAAAACAAAGTAAAAGAAAACAAAACCCTAAATACCAATTAAGTTTTAGGATATAACCGACGGTGTGTAGAACCAAGATTTGAATTGGACGAGGTCGATTTCCCAAATTTTTACCAAGAAACTTATTCGATTATCATGTAAACTGACTTGAAACTGATTGGTTAAGACTAGTTTAATTCGATTCCCAAATGGAACTAGTCCGATTGCTCATCTTGATGGCATAGTATTTGTCGGCCACCATCAACCCACCAAAAAGAAATCATATTTAAAGCAATTGTGACAATGGCCTTTTTAAAGGGTGAATTGTTTTTGCCAAATGAGAACATCCTTTGCTTTGTTCCTCTAGCGTCAAACGACAATGCTTCTTCCAACAAAACCCAATAGAAGCAAGGGGGAATAAAATGTATAATTCAACGAGAAAACACATTCTCCTCTATTTATAGATAAATATATAAACATATTCGTATATCCTAATGAGACGAAAGCCCTGTAGAGACAAGAGTCCAGACAGAAAATCGCATATTCGGGCCTCAAAATTGTAATTGAAAAATGGATAAAATACGTCGACGAATTTTTGACATGTCTGGGGAATTCCCAAGGAATAGCAGTGGCAGTGTCGTAATTTCGGGGTGAAAACGTGTCTCATGTGTTGACTCTTCCGGTTCTTTAGGACCGGATTATCAGGCGAGATCCGGATCTGCGACACGTGGCGTTACCCGATTGCTTCCCTCGGACTAAGAATTCCTTCAAATTTTTTTCTTTTTTTTTGAATTTTTTTAAACTCAACCTGAGCTCATAAATACACCAATCAACCTTCGCACGGAGAAACTATTGACACCTAAATTTTTGCATAAAAAATGAATTAATTTTTACCCCAAAAAAATAATAAAATAAAATTGCATAGCATATAATTTTAGGCGCATTTGGTAAATTCACTAAATATTTTATATATTCAAACGATATATATAGAGAGGTATATTTCGTTGAAAATTGGAAGGTTTCAATATAATATTTCAAATGTGATTTATATTTGGCGTTGATCTTCGGGTAATATGCATTTTCGACATAATAAAAGAAACATCAAATCTTTTAATTGTCGATGGGCATGAACAAAGGAAAATGAAATAAAATCGTGAAGATTACGCCTTGGCCACGCGAGATGCAGTCAAAAAGAAAAAGGAAATTCTGCTTCTTCCATGTAGGGGCTCAATTTCGTTGCATATAAAAGGGGGGGGCTTTTTCTCGTACGAGGTGGGGGATTCGAAAAAAACCGTGGAAGAATTCGTGAAAAAGCAAGCGTGAGAAGAGACAATTCTTGAAAAGTGAGAGAGTGAAAAAAAAAAGAGACAAGCTTCCTCCGTCCATTTTCAAGTCAACAAAAAGCAACCTTTCTTTTCTTCTGATAAGCTGCAGAAGGAAAAGAAAGAAGAATGCAGCAAGAGGGAAAAGTCAATAGGGAAGAGATGTGAGAGGGTGGACAGGAAAAAGAAATGAAGAAAAGGACAGGAGGTAATCTTCTTCGTATGGGCACCTTTCGCGCTCCGCCGATCTCCGCCCCGACGTGCAGCTCCGTCGCCGACGCCCGCCACTACCGTCTCACCGCTCCATCCGTGCCTCGCCCGACCTCCGTCGCCGACGCCAACCCCCGCGCTCCGCCTGGCGTCGCGACCACTCGTTGCTGCCGTCGCTCGCCCGTGTCTCCCTCTACCCGAGCGCTGTTGCCATCGCTCACCTCCGTTTCGCCCCCACCTGCAGCGCCTGACGATCCTTTTACCTCTCGCCGTTGCCGTCGCCGCTTGTGCTCGCGTTGCCCACTACCCGAACTTTGCCCGCCTTCCACCCGAGCCGCCGTCGCGCCACCTCGCTTCCCTCGACGTTAGCACACGTGAGCGGATCCCTTCGCCAGCACCATAAGCCCGACGTCGCCGACCCATCGCCGACCAAGCACCGCGCCCGCTCGCCCGTGCTTCGCCCTTCGTGGCTGCCCTTCTCAAGTTCCGTAGGTGGTTTATTTTTATTTTTTATTCTTATTTTTCACTTATTTTTATGTTATCTTATTTTATTTATTTTGTTATTATTGTTCAAATTAGAATATTGGAATGTGATGCTCATTTTACGAATATTTTAGACATTATCCACAGGGTTTTGCCCAAAATTATTATAATTATTAATTTGTTCCGTAAGGCGTCGTATCATTTTTTTAGTTATATTAATTTTTGTGTATTTTGATAGTATTTTAATTGTTAAATCATCATAATTATTAATTTGATCCGTAAGACTCGGATCAGATTTTTAATTATTTTGAACCATTTTTTATATATCATGATTAGAGTAATTGTTAATTTAACCCGTGAGACAACATGTTATTTTTTCGATTATTTTAATCCTTTATTTGGTGGATGTCTTGATTAGTTTAGATGTAATTTCATAATTGCTTGTCTTGGAAAAACACTAAAGAACATAAAAATCAAAAATCAAAAGATTAAATCTTGCATGGGAATGTGTAGGTTTAGTAAATTAGGGTTGCATTCTTAATTTGCACGTTTAGATGACTTTTGAAATAGATTAGGGTCGGATCAAAAATAACCTTTTAAAAAAGATCTTAGATAATGTTTGCACATTTTAGTAATTTCATTTTCTTAAAAAAAAAGAATAGTTTTCTAAGATAGGATAGGGTTTAACTCAAATTAATCCCTAAAATAAATTAGAAAATTATTCATTTCAGATAGTTTAATTATGGTTTTTATTAATTCCGAATTTCAATAAAAAAATACAAAAATATTAGGTGCATGATAATTAGTTTGCATAATAAGTTCATTTAATTAGAATTTGTTTGTTAGTAAAATTAGGTCATGTAGTTAAAATGCATGTTTTATGATAAAATTTAATTTCAAGAAAACCCAAAAAGAATTGGTTGCTTTGTGTGTTTAATCCTTTTGATGCAATTTGTTTGATTCATTGAGTGTTTACTAATGATCGAGCACTCGTGTAATCACCCTTCTGCATGATAGAGACTTAGGTTAAAATAAATCAAAGCTGCCCGCAAAAACATTTTTGAAAGTAAAAAAAATAATACCGAAAGGGCATTAGAGAAATCTAGTGTAACCAAGTCCCTCGTACCATAGTCTCTGGTTCGTAGGAGTAAAATAATTCTCCCATTATTTTACTTAGGTGTCTAATTGACCTACCCTAAACTAATTAGTGGCGACTCCTAGATAAAATCCATTTGCATGT
This sequence comes from Eucalyptus marginata, assembly GCA_014182565.1. Classification (NCBI taxonomy): domain Eukaryota; kingdom Viridiplantae; phylum Streptophyta; class Magnoliopsida; order Myrtales; family Myrtaceae; genus Eucalyptus; species Eucalyptus marginata. The sequence continues at coordinate 50,808,622 of CM024589.1, read as the reverse complement.
TTAAAAAACAGAAACCTAAGTCGTGAATTGGTATGAGCTTGGGAGAGCCTGAGCTAAATCTAGGCTTAGCAATCCATTAGCCTAAACTCTCTGTGGTGCACCCGAAAATTTAGGTGGCGACAGCTTGGCGACTCCATTGGGGATTGAGTTAAAACTCTTAGTGGACTTAGGCTGATTTTTCTTCTTTTTTTTTAAAAAATGTTTTTGCTTGGCAGTAAGGACACCAGGAACGTCCCTAACATTTTTAAGGTGTTAAAATGTTCTTGCAGATGGGAGGTATAAGGGGAATAGTTTTTGCTAACCCTTGTCTTGCAGGAAGGTGTGGGATTTATGATTTATTTTTTCTGATTATAAGTGTTGTTTGCATTTAAACTGTTGTACATGTTTTATTGCTTTTAGTACTACACTATTGCACACACAACTTGTGGTTGGACCTGGGCTGCGATAGGATTTTTAGGATGGTGTTAAGAAGGATACTTCATCTAAAGCGAGACTGCTATGTAGAGGTTGACCTTCTCTTCCCCGAAAGTTTTTCATGGTGTCGAATGTGCTTGTCCATATCCGCGAGATTGCGTGATTATTGGGCATTCTATTCTACTGAGCCGGAGTTAGGAGGACCCGACACATTAATACGAGACTGCAATAGTTAGATCATCCTCTTAGCTTCATTTTGTTAAGCCATCTAGATAGAAATCGAGCCTCACACTTCATGCGTGTGTTTATGTGATTGTCATCCCTTCCCGGTAAAAGTAAGTTGTCTGAATTTTCACTTTGCAATTTACTTACTTCGTTGCAATTTTTGTCGGTCCATGACAAGGTTTCGTCTTACTCTTGCTTTATATGCTTAGGGAAAATCGTCGTACTGTTCATTCCCACTTTTGAGGTTTAAGATGATGCCATATGGTCTTGGAAGAAGGAGTCAAGGCATTCGAAACCCCATTGAAGCCCATCGGAGGTCCCTTTCTGCTGGATTAAGGCACCATGGAAGAGGTGAAGAAAATTCTGGAGGACAAATACAAGAAAGGCAAAGCTTGACACTGAGCCAGAGCGAGGGAGGCAAAACTCATTGCCCCCCAACATTCACGAGACGTTTCCTGGCCTTCTTAGAATGATGCAAAATGAAGTGGAAGTGATGGACACCTTGGGGCGGCCAAGTGGAAAATTTGATTACTATGTGAAGTATTCGACTCCTCCTAGCTTCTACATCGACCCTCGGGATATTATTCCAGATGGATGGGGTGGCATGGATGATCTTATACCTCCAAAGATAGAAAACCCAGATGATGCCCTAGAAGGAATCAAGAGCATGTTCAATGACCTCCCTATAGGCGCCGTTGACAAAAGACCATCAAAAGAAATGGGCCCTGGCCCACGAGAGTGACTCATTTATTGCTTTTGCTTACTCCCCCGCGTGAGAATTTTTATTGCTTTCTAGAAAATGTTTTCAATTCATTCTTTCTTGCTTTCCATTTAAGGATTGAGCATTGCATTTACCATTTAATAAATGTAATTCAATTAATGAATATCAATAAAATTACAAGTTTTGTTTTGAGGACATGATGGGGTATTCCAAACCAGCCCGGTGACGATATCCAACAATGAAAATAAAATGTCATTCGAGGAGAATTCTGAGGATTGGGCTTCTTCATGCCTTCTCATCCAAAAAATCCAAAAAAAAAAAAAGAAAGGATAAAAAAAAAATCATTTTTGAAGCCATTTCCAAAAACATGCATTAGGTTAGCCTTGTTTAATATTTTAACTCATTTACTTCATGTTTCAAAGCATTACTTTATTGGCGATGAGAAAGCATATGAAGGCGCATCGAGTTGCAATGATTTGGCTCAATGTTATTCAACAAGTTTGAGAACACACTTCTAAAGAGAGTAAAAGAGGACCATCCATCTTTGGTGAAAGAGATGACAAATTGGGAACACTACAAATTCTAGTAGTGACATGACCGAGATAAAATCTCGATTCGAGCCAAAATGGATGCGCAATTTGAATTCACTTGGATGTCGCATAGTATCCTATTCATGCACGTTCTTTTGTACAAGGGCAAAGGTGGATTTGAACACGATCAAACAGCCGTTTTCTGGTCGAATTCTCAAGTCTATTTGCCTTAAAATCCTTAATGGCTTCCCTAGATAGTCTAGTTATCTCGAGAGTGACGCTCCGAGAACAACCCTATAGGCGCGTCAACGAAATGCCCGATTTATTCAGTAGAAGACAGACTGAAAATCCAGGATGTCACAACTCTTCCCTCTTATAAAAATTCCGTCCTTGAAATTTAAACCTTTACCCAATTCCTTAAACAAAAAGGTGGGGTATCGTCGTCTCATCGAGTCTCAATTTCCCCAGTTGCTTCTTCAGTCCCGTGGTGTTGTCAGACCACTTTGACTAAGGGGACCTTCTTGGTTCACAAAATCCAATCTTTTTGATTCACAGTTTGAACCGAGCTTTTCATGTACGACATTCTGTTGTCCACGTCTAATTCTTCAAGATTTAGCACGTGGGTCGTGTCAGGCTCATATGTCCTTAACATCGACACGCGAAAAATGTCATGCACTTGCGCCTACCTCGGCGACTATGCAAGACGATACGATAGGATCCCGATTCTTTCCAGAATCTCAAAGGGACTTACGTATCTCGATTCCGCTTTTCCCTCCTTGCTGAAGTGCAGGTATCCTCATTGGTGACACATTCAAAAAAATATAGTCACCAATTTGGAATTCTAAGGGCTTTCGATGTTCAACGATGTAACATTTTCGGCGGTTCTGAGCGGTCTTTAATCTGTTTTTGATCACGGCAACTGCAATCACTGATTGTTGAACTTACTCTAAGCCTGTGATCTTTCTTTCTCTGACCTCATCTCGACAGACTGAAGTTTTGTACACTCTGCTATGCAAGCTTCAATAGGACCCATATGATCTAGATTTGATATAGATTCGTCATTAACACTCCACATAGACGAAACCTGACATACATACACTTCGGTATGCCTACTTGAATCGAGATCTTTTCGTACCATAATAAAGTGAGCCGATTTTGTCGGGGCCTCCGTCGACTACTACCTCAAATGGAAGCGTACTCTTCCGACTCCTTGGTAGGCCTTACACAACATTCCATCGTGGTATCTATCTTTATAAAGGTCTACCAATTGAACCGACGCCGATTTCGACCTACTTTAAAACCATCCGGTCAAATACAGAATCGCTACAATGAATTTCTACAAGGTCTCATCTTTGAGTGCTATAACGTCAAGTGCACTCAATCACTATTGGAACTTGAGTGTTCCATCTTCGAAATCTCGAAAGTCGGGCCTCTTTCTTACCAATATCCTCTTATAGGACGCCCGAACATCTCGGTCTATCAACTAAGCGTCGATTCTAACTTGGAATATCCGGTTCAATTTTGAGGGCGGCTATAGAATTTAAAAGGTAGCCTACGTCAAATTTGAAAACCAAATTTCGAGCTCTCTCGAGTACATTCTACTCCTTGATCACCATCTGTGCAATTGCAGACTTCCAACTTAGTGCACCTGCGACTTAATGCGTCTTTCCAGGGTGACATAGGACATCACAATCACAATTCTTCTAAAATTCTAACTCATAACACTCGTTCTTCAATATAACCTTTTTCCCAAAGTAATGCATCGATATGCATGAATTCCTTATTTGACAATCTCACCTTTGCACCTCTGTTCTATCAACTCCCGATAACGACATCTGATAAGATGCCTTAGAGAGTGGCTCTATCCCGAGTGTTAATTCCATCACAAGTTCTATCTCTTTTTTATAACGACAGATCTGATAATTCATAAGACAACACATCTATAAATTCTTGGACTACTGAGATGTCCTTCAATTCTCCAATCTGTCTTATCTATGGCAATCGCCACATAATCTTGGCAACCTCCGTCTAACAAATGGGTTGCCTCTTGTGATGAGATTAGGGAAATCGAGGGTCCTCCTCGACTTATGGTAAATTCGAAA